>NW_006498233.1:2039458-2052761 GCF_000471905.2 Amborella trichopoda
TTACAAATGCTCAGAAGTGAGTTTCTATAGTATTTCGCCCATGACTCATCAGCATCGAACTTCAATCAAACGGCCTCGATTTTCTAACATTGTTACTTTTCTACGAATTGGATTTATTTAAAATTTTGGATATGTATACATCAATCATATTACATAAATACCCCTAAAATATTCATAGGGGTAATGGGTGGATGTTTTTATTGTTTTATTATTTATTTATATACTTATGCCTTATTGAGGTATACAACATCAAACGTTGAGGTTAATACGATACGTAAATAAATATTAAAATTAAAAAGACTGTCAAATTACAGTTGTCTAATGGATTTTAGACTTTAGATGGTGAAGAGCCATGAACAAAATATTGTAAAATATTGTAAGGCATTTTTAAGTATTTTTCACACATATACACATGAGATATCCTATAAAATGGTCTTATTGTTTTATTATTTATTTATATATTATTTATGTATGCCTTATTGAGTTGTATACCATCAAAATTTGATGTTAATCCGATTTGTAAAGAAATATTAAAATTAAAAGATTATCAAATAATCACGGTTATTTGATGGATTTTAGACTTTAGAGGGTGAAGACCCATGAACAAAATATTTTAGGGCGTTTTTAAGTGTTTTTGCACACCTACACACATAAGATACCCTATAAAAAAAAATCTTATTTCTTTATTTTTGTTGCTCAATATTCTAGAAAATCCAAGGACAAAAACATTTCTAAAATGGGAATTTCTTGTGGTTTGTATTCATGCCTGTGGACAATTAGAAAAAAAAAAAAATGAAGAAAATATATAAAGTTTAAAAATATTAAAATAAAGTGTTTAGTAACCTTAAATTCTTCTAAAAAGTAATAATTTTTATAAAAGACTAGTAAAATGCTCGTACGTTGTACAAGCATTGTAGAAATAAATTATATTAATTGGTAAATTATGGTAATCAAATTACATAATTTCATAGGAGAAGCTTAATTCTAGCTATTCCATATTTATCCAAAAATTTTGAAGTAAAATCCTAGGTTCATGCTATGTGAAACCTGATTTCAAAGTGACAAAAAAAAATACAAAGAGAAACCCGAATCAAGAATTTCCCTTTAAAGCTCAAAATTCTAGCTATTTCATATTTAATCCTAGTTTTATGCTATGTAAAACCTGATTTCAAAGGGAAAAAAAATTAATTACAAAGAGAAACCCTAATCAAGATTTTTCTTTAAAAAACTCAAATTCTAGCTATTGAATATTTAGTAAAGAAATTACAAAGTAAAATCCAAGTTTCATACTATATAAAACCTGAATATCTGAGGGAAATAAAATAATTCTAAAGGGAAACGCTAATTTAAATGTTAATCCCTAAAAAATAATAATAAAAGTAAACATTAATTTCCAAGAAAAACCTAAAATGTTGTAAATTACGTCAATGAAATTATGCAAATTTAGAAGAGTGAACAATTTCACTACCTCTATAAAAAAACATACTTTACAGTGAGTTGGAAAGCTTGAGATAAGAGAGAGAGCACCTATTAAAAAAATTAAGGATTGAGAGAAGATAAAGATTAACTAACGTTGTAGTAGATCCCTTTCTCTTTCTTGCTAGAGCTGATTCTTGAGATATGTTGAACTCTGCTTTTGTCACAGGGAGAGCTCTTCGTAACTGTCTCTTGTATGTGCTTTCTATTGCCTTTTTGTTTTGGACATTTATCTTTAAAAAAGACGTAATCTCTCTCTAAAAAATCGTAATATCTCTCTCTCGTTGATGCATTTAAAACACATTCAATCTCTCTCTTTGATTGTGTTTCTCTCTCTAGCTGGAGGTTGAGGTTTCTCTTTCTCTCTCTTGTTGGGTGACTGCAATGTAAAATAGCTCTTTATCTCTCTTTTGTTGGTCTACTACTAATCAAAGCTCTCTCTTTGTGAAGTTTCTCTCTCTTGTTTTTCTTCTTATTTCTCCGTCGCATCCGTCTTTTGTTTTTCTGGGCATATTTTTTCACCACAGGTTTGTGTCTTTGTAAGCACTTTTTGTGAAGTTTTCCCACCATTTTCGTATTTTCCTTTTATGTCTTTTGCTTTTCTCCCATAAAGTCCCTTAAAATATATCTTTTTCTTTCCACTTCCTTTTTAACAATGCACCACTAATTTTGGGTCTGATTTGGTGTAGTGACGGACCACCTTGGTGGATTTGGAGGATGTTTTGTTGGAGTTATGTTCTCTCAAGGCCCTGACTCCACTATTCATAATAATTCTTGGTCACAATGGGAGAGATTCAGAACATTGCACTTACCAGATTTTAGCGAATTGGGATCCGGGAAGTCCTAATACCCCGAGTTATGAAGCGAGTTCGAATGCTTGATTCAGAAACGAGAGGTTTGAGGGTCTCTGCTAGTTGGGGTAGGTATGAGAACACCTCATGAATATATGAGCCATGGTGCAAGAGATATGATTGGAAAAACTGATATAACAAATGTGTGTGAAGAAGCCCTGAATGAGTGAACTAGATTGGAGATGGCATAAGCTTAAATCCCTGATAATTCAATTAATTCACAGCATGTGCATACGATAGTCGCTAGCGGGAAGCCATTATGATAAAGTAGATATGCTTGGTCAGAGCTATGCACATGTGCAGATTGAAGACCCTTGCATCTATAAGAGTGCATGTCCTTAGGCATGCACTTATAATCCACTGAACATCTAGAAACTTGAACATCTATTGGGTCAGTTTTTAATAAACCAAACGTGTGCCCTTGCTTGAGACTATGGGATATGGATTTGTTGAGTTGACTTGAAAAATAGCTTACGATTATGAAGTTAGCCCAATGGAATACTATACAACCCTACATATCAAATGATCCTACTTCCCTTATTTGGATTTTATTGAATGCCAAACTGAGCAAATTTATTAGAAAATATTTTCAAATAATTTATAGTATTTTTTAGAAACCTTATTGAGAAAATTTTACTTCAAAAATTTTGTTTGCACAAAATTTCACCTAAAGACACCCACACATGGAGTGTAGCACACAAATGGCTAATGTATGCCAGCATACCACGTGCGGGCCCCACACAAGATGCCACGTCACTTCCAAGTGGATGTGACATATATAATCCAAGTGGGGCATGAGGCCCTTATTTAGATGAGCCACATATTTGGATAAGTGTGTTATGCAAAATTTAGATATAGCCACATGTGTGCATACAAAACTTTATTATCTTAATAATTATTTGTATTAGAAAAATCTCAACCAATGGGGTTATGGGGTCAAAGATGCTCTATGCACGTGATGAATTTCTATTGGCTTAATGATAAGGATTATGACATTATGCAAGATGTTGCAAGATGTTGTCTCCTAGTGAGAGTGACTATTTATCACGAGAAATAATGTGAAATTTTCAAATAGTGGGATGCGCCACACATGTTATTTTTGAAATCAATGGACAATTTCAAGTTTTGTAATAATGGATGATGATAAAAAGCATCCAAAGAAATAGGGGTTTTTAAGGTCAAAATGAGAATAAGGGAAATTTAGATGGCATTTTGGGTATTTAGTGATAATAATGTTTAAATCCCATTTATCCTATGATAGGCAAGATATTAATGAGCAAGACTAGGATCAGAGCCTTTCTTAGCCTTTGGATAACTCAATTGATGACATAGATTAAATCTAGAGTTAAGACCACACTTGAACCACCTATGTGAACACTTCAACCTTAACTCATTTCTGTTGGGATATAGATATCTTGGGTTCATATCGATATACATCATTATGGATGTATATGTCTCTTGATAAGGTTAGGTATCTAGAAGATAGAGACCAAGTTACTTGGTCATCAAGTTATCATACTATAATTATCTATTCTAATTGTATGATTGTCTTCTATATATAGACATACTTCTTGATGTAAAGATTCATCAAATATAATAAAGATATAGCCGGTTGGGGCTTTGGATTCGTAGACGTAAGGGTTCGGCCTAAACCACGTAAATATTCTCTCTCCCTTCTATGTTCCCACAAATTCTAACATGGTATCAAAGCCATAGACTCCGGCTCAAATCTGAGCTCACGACTCCAGCTCAGATCTGAGTTCACGAACCTCAGATCTGAAGTTGAGAAATTTCAAATGCCCTAGTCATCTTCATCTCAACACCACCAGACGATTCAAATGCGAGCAGCAGCATAGGCGGCTTAGGTCGTGCTCTCCTCACCTCTATCCAATCCCAACCCATTCCGAAGAAGCTCTCCCGCAAGTAATCGTACAGCGGCGAAGATGCGCAAATGCCTCGAGGAGGCTGTGGAGTGGAGAAAGAGAAGAAGAAGGCCCTGCAGGAGCCACATCTTAGTGGGTTGGATGTTTTGCTGGCTTTGCAAAAGGCTTCCTCTGCAAAGAAAGCAGTGAATACGAGCCCTCGTAGAAGAGATAGGAAGAAGATGATAAGCAACGAGGATTTGGTCGATGATCAAGATGTGCGGCCCATTGTCATCAAGAGCAACTGGGCGACCAGGTCGCAAAAGTAACAAAAGCTTCTTGATGATCTTAAAAAAGAGGAGGTGTGAAGCTGGGAGTCTTACAGACTATCATGTGGCTGCTACCATTGTCCCATCTCAAGAAATAACAGATGCGTAGATGACAGATGTATGACTAGATAAGTCACAACATGTAACCATCAAATTGCTTGGGGTATGAAATGTCCAATGAGTTCCTAGGAGTTTAAAGAGGGAAAGATGTGGAAATAAATATCTCATCAATTTGATTGATTTGCCAGTGCATGTGGGCTTTTGCTAAGAGGTTATGACAACCCTTCATATGAGATGGTGCCTTTGTCATGGTTGACTGTGTCAAGGGTTTATGTGTCAAAATTGAAACAGTCTTCTATGAAGCCAAAGGGGAGAGATTCAAATGTGTCCTTAACTTTAATAAAATGGATAAAAAATAAAAGAAGAAAGAAAAAATTGGGTGGTATTTTTTTAAGATTGAGCTATAATTTAGAACCTATTTCATTGGCATTTTTTTTTTTTTTTTGACATGGTTGTACTCAAAAGAAAAAAATTGTATTTTTGCAAGTTGGGTGTTTCTCCACATCCACACCCAACTTGAGGGGAAGAGTATAGGAGATATGGAGATAAGATGAGTAGAGATAAAGTACAGGAGATATGGAGATGAGATGAGATGAGTATAGATGAAGTATAGGAGATATGGAGATGAGATGAGTAGAGATGAAGTCGACATCTCTAATGTAACCGCTATGTAGACAAGAAAATCCAGATTTTGGATCAGTCCAATTACTATGCAAAGGGAAGTTATGGTTGTTGATCAAGAGTTTCCTTTCCAGATGAAGAGATGAAGATGATCGGATTTCACAGTCTTGGTTGTTGATCAAGAGTTTCATCTCCATATGAGGAGATGAAGATGATCGAATTTCTCGATTCTGGTTGATGATCAAGTTTTCCGTTCCTTAATCTTATTTGATGATAGAGTTTTCCATTGCTCCATCCTGTGTGATGATCGTCGAGTTTTTCATTACTCGGATGTTCCGAAGAGAGAAAGAAAAATACTTTTCTTTTAGAGAGAGACAGTCTCTGGAAAGAAAAGAAGCCTCTGAAGAGAGAGATCTTTAGAGAAACCTCTGAAGAGAGAGATCTTTAGCGAAGCCTCTGAAGAGAGAGATCTTTAAAGAAACCTCTGAAGAGAGATCTTTAGAGAAGCCTCTGAAGAGAGAAGACATCCAGAGAAGAAAGTAGAGAGCCTAATAAAGTTTGTTTATTGAAAGACCATGGTAGCAAGTGATTTTTTTTTGGTAACTTAGTATTGTTAAACTCGAGTTGCTTTGTGTCAAAACATCTTGAGTTTGAGGGGGAGTGTCGGGATAGAGATATCTTGGGTTCATATTGATATACATTATTATGGATGTATATGTCTTTTGATAAGGTTAGGTATCTAGAAGATAGAAACCAAGTTACTTGGTCATCAAGTTATCATACCATAATTATCAATTCTAATTGTATGATTGTCCTCTATATATAGACGTACTTCTTGATGTAAAGATTCATATAATATAATGAAGATAGCCCGGTTGGGGCTTTGGATCCATGCACGTAAGGATTCGGCTTGAACCACATAAATATTCTCTCTTCCTTTTATGTTCCCACAAATTTTAACAATTTCCAAAGGCATGCCTTTTTCTTTCATCCACTTCATGAGAGAATAATACATTAAAGAACAATGAATAGTGCATGCAACCATTAAAAGCTCATTTACTCGTTCCCATTAAAAGCTCATTTACTCATTTACTTCAAAAATTTTGTTTGCACAAAATTTCACCTAAAGACACCCACACATGGAGTGTAGCACACAAATGGCTAATGTATGCCAGCATACCACGTGCGGGCCCCACACAAGATTCCACGTCACTTCCAAGTGGATGTGACATATATAATCCAAGGGGGGCATGAGGCCCTTATTTAAATGAGCCACATATTTGGATAAGTGTGTTATGCAAAATTTAGATATAGCCACATGTGCGTGTATGCACATGTGTGCATACAAAACTTTATTATCTTAATAATTATTTGTATTAGAAAAATCTCAACCAATGGGGTTATGGGGTCAAAGATGTTCTATGCATGTGATGAATTTCTATTGGCTTAATGATAAGGATTATGACATTATGCAAGATGTTGCAAGATGTTGTCTCCTAGTGAGAGTGACTATTTATCACGAGAAATAATGTGAAATTTTCAAATAGTGGGATGCGCCACATATGTTATTTTTGAAATCAATGGACAATATCAAGTTTTGTAATAATGGATGATGATAAAAAGCATCCAAAGAAATAGGGTTTTTAAGGTCAAAATGAGAATAAGGGAAATTTAGATGGCATTTTGGGTATTTAGTGATAATAATGTTTAAATCCCATTTATCCTATGATAGGCAAGATATTAATGAGCAAGACTAGGATCAGAGCCTTTCTTAGCCTTTGGTTAACTCAATTGATGACATAGATTAAATCTAGAGTTAAGACCACACTTGAACCACCTATATGAACACCTCAACCTTAACTCATTTCTGTTGGGATATAGATATCTTGGGTTCATATCGATATATATCATTATGGATGCATATGTCCCTTGATAAGGTTAGGTATCTAGAAGATAGAGACCAAGTTACTTGGTCATCAAGTTATCGTACCATAATTATCTATTCTAATTGTATGATTGTCTTCTATATATAGACATACTTCTTGATGTAAAGATTCATCAAATATAATGAAGATATAGCCGGTTGGGGCTTTGGATTCGTAGACGTAAGGGTTCGGCCTAAACCACGTAAATATTCTCTCTCCCTTCTATGTTCCCACAAATTTTAACAATTTCTAAAGGCATGCATTTTTCCTTCATCCACTTCATGAGAGAATAATACATTAAAGAAGAGTGAATAGTGCATGCAACCATTAAAAGCTCATTTACTCGTTCACATTGGCTTCACTCATCATCTACGGGACCAAACCTTACTGTAAATCATTTTAAATAGGAAGGTTCAGCTTCTCATTTAACTTTTTGCTTGAATTTTTCTTCATATTTTAAAGCTAGGATGTGTAATATTGCATGCGACGCTTTTTTGAAATAGTTTTGAGCATTTTATCTACTACATCTTGTGAGTGTTCCAGTGCTGAGGTTTCTAAGATCTTTGGTCATAAGATCAAGCATTTGAGTTCTTCATAAGTTTATTTTAGTGCCTCTTCAAACCCTCTTCATACTATGTTATGTGGAGTACTCATAATGTATTTTCTTGTGTTTGCATTTAAGTTTCACTCTCAATCTCGCACATTGATTTCACTTGTTATTTTTTACATGTGATTCGCTAGAAGGCCCTCTCTCTTTGAGTTTGATTAATAAAGTAGATATGCGTCTTGGTGACAAGTTTGTGAATGCATGCTTCCCATCTAGTTTCAATCTAAGCCCATAATCTTGTGTTGTCAGTGGAGAGTTTGGATGAGGGTTGTATTTAAACCCGTGAGGGTCATCTCGATACCTTGAGAATATAAATCGGCTTCCCATGCCAGTCTAATCTAGGGCACTTAGTTTTGTTTTCACTTGATTGAGGTTATTTAGTTTGTACTTATTAAGTGAGTGGGTATAGTTGTCTAGAATCTTGAATTTTTTTTATTTATATATTGAATGTGTAACCCTTTAGGGGTTTCCCCAAGGTACCTCTGATATAAATTTCATATATTAAAAGAAATTATAGTGAGACGTTTTATTTTCATATACCTTGTGTGGTGCCCGTAATGCTGCAATAATTAGTATCAAAGCTAAGTCTTCTTAAGTCCATTTCTCCTACTCACATCATTAGATAATATATGGCAGTCAAAGGGATTTTGACTGATTTACTCGATGGAAAGTTTAATGGATATAACTACTTCGAATAGAAAATAACTTGAGGAAAGACTAATCACGCTCATCTCACAAGAACCCCTCGTTGAGCTCAGACAGAATGTGACTCAAGCAACGAAAGATGCATACACTACTTGGGTAACAAAGAACCGTTCGTAATGAATATTCTTTGAACCACTATGGTTGAAACCAAAAGAACCGTCCGGTAATGAATATCCTTTTAACCAATATGGCTGAAACTTATGCAAGGGAGTATGAGGTATGTGCCTTAGCAAAAGAAATCATGGATAAACTCAAGAGGGCATATGGCACCCCTCTCAGAATCACAAGGTGCTAGTTATGAGGAACTTATTGGATTTTCGTATGACCGATCACTGCAAGGTTGGCGAATATGTTTGAAGTTTCAAGCTCATGATTCGAGAACTAGAAGCAGCAGGATGTCTTTTGACTTACCAACTCAGATAACACTTTTTTTGTCAACACTATTAGCTTCATGGAAAATCTGTCAGCTCGTGACACACAACTCTCCTTTGATGATATAGTCTCCTTCCTGGAGGTAGAAGAAGAATGGAGGATTGCATGAGTTGATGGACCAAAGACTATGGTCCATATGTTAAACCATATCCCTACTCCTTTTCCTTTCAATATGCATGCCATGGGTGCCATGAAGGCAGTAGACCCACCTCCCCAAGGTTAGTTCTAGTGGACTAAATTATTTCATTAAAGGAAAGGAAAAAGGAAAATCTATAGGAAATGATAAAATTTTCAAGGGGAAATCAGATAATAACTCTAAGGAGAAGAAGCTATAAATTTGGCTAGTGTTTTAAAAATCAGTGGCCCGATCCGTAATTGGGCAATCTGGATCAGGTATCACCCAGCCCATCCCAAATTCGGGGTAAAAAGGGGATTCAGCCCTACCAGTATAGTTAATCGGTTGTGTGATGTCATCAACCGGATACAACACCAAATTTAACATCATGAAACCGGATTTCACTAGGTAACCAATTTTTATGTCTCATTTTTCTAATCGGTTCGCAGATCCAATTCGCAAGGGGGAAGTTTCGAAATTTTTTGTAAAACCGGGAACCAACAAATACACAAAATACCATAGTTGTACCCCCTCAATAAGTGGCAATAGGTTACGCCCTCAATACGTGGTAGCAGGTTGTCTATGTCCATGAAGGCAGTAGACCCGCCTCCCCAAGGCTAGTTCTAGTGGACTAAGTTATTTCATTAAAGGAAAGGAAAAAGGAAAATATAAGGGAGATGATAAATTTTTCAAGGGAAATCACATAATATCTCTAAGGGAAATCACATAATATCTCCAAGGAAAAATATTTAGAGAGTATTTTAAAAATTGGTGACTTGATTTAGAATTGGACAATCCAGATCAGGTATTGCCCAACCCGTCTCGAATCTGGGGTAAGAAGGAGATTCGGCCCTACCACTACAATTAATCGGTTGGGTGATGTCATCAACCAATACAACACCAAATTTGAGATTATGAAACCGGTTTTTCATCAGGTAACCAACTTTTATGTCACACTTTTTTTATCGGTTCACAATACAGGTACCAGGGGCTAACAAATACACAATTGTACCCCGCTCAACACGTGGCAATAGGTTACCCCTCAACACGTGGCAAAAGTTGTCCATGCCCACGATACCCCTACCATGCTTGCGCGCGTATTGTTAGGATCTCTTGTGAGTACTTTATACCCAATAAAGCTTTTCTGGATGTGGGAAAAATAAATTGTCCCTTTCTCCCATAATAAAAAATCACTCACTCTGCCCTATCTCTCTCTACATAGTTGTTATGATTAGCCCATTACTCTAGTATTTTAATTAAATACGACCACATTAAAATTACATTATTAAATGAATATAATTATGTAAAAATTATTAACTTATTTACTATAATTATATTAAAATTAATATTGTTATATTGAGATTTTTATTGTTATAAATACATTAAAAACTACATAATTTAATATATGAAATTATTATATTAATTAATTAATTATTATTGTTATATACATTATGTTATTTTCACATTTAGTTTAGATTGTAATTTTAAATGAATATATTTATAATTCTTACAAATATTAAAAATAACTTATTGTTAATTTTTATTATTACAATAATTTATTTTATACAACAATAAAATTTAATATAATTTTGAATTGTATTAAGTTGTTATATAGAAATTCTTAAATCATATTTATTATAATATTATAATTAATAATTATATATTGATAACCAAATTTTATATTTTATTTATAAATTTGTTTGCATTATAAATTACGTAATATATATTATATTTTCTTATAGGTGTAAATAAGATTTTTAAATTAGATGATGTTATAGGATATTTTAGATTTGTTATTATTTTTATAGTGAAATAATTATAAGATATAAACCAATAATTTTATTTCAATTGTTAGGTTGTAATAATTTTGGACTAGTAAAGAGAATTAATAAATGTTTGATGTGATATTAATTTCACTTTATATGGGAATTTTTTTTAATCTTATAATATAGAAGTGTTTTCTAATATTTTAAAATTATTTTGATGCAATATTATAATACTCATTATAATTAATAAGTATATAGGCATCCAGATAGGAAAACAACGTCTCATTATTCACCTATTTTTATAAAGTAATGAAAATACATAATGCACAACTCCTAATTTCTTTTAGAAACTAAAAGAACACTATTTTTAAAGATTTATAGTGATTTTTTGAAAAACATTTGAGACAAATTGCCGATTCCGCCAATTCTCCGAACCGATCCAACAATCGGACACGATTATGGGCGTAACCAATTCGAGTCACGGATTCGTTTTTTTTAACCTTGCATTTCTCCAATGTTACCTCCTCCTCCACTTTAGTGTCTGAATATGAGAAAACATGCATATATAGAAGAATGGTAGTATACCATAGTACATCATGAGAAATAGTTTAATGTTGAGATAATTACATTACTATGTTTCTAAAATTGATTATTTTTCTCTATGAAGATAGATTGAAAGACCATTTGTGTTTCAAAATGAACTTCCTTTTTTTATGGATACATGTGAATCAAGCCTCGTAAGATAAACTCCCTCTTTATATGATGTGACACTTGAAAGGCCTTATGTTGGCCATGATGATCACATCATAGTTATCGGGAGCGGGAGCGGGAATGGCTCCAATTTCGGGTGTTGAAGTGTATTTTTCGACACTTGTTATCCCTGGTTCGCATAAGGAGAGAGCAGTTTGCGACCCAAGACCAAAGGGACCAAAATTCTTGTGGACTATGGAAGCAGTAGGCCAATAAACCTTTACTGAGTATAATTTCTGATGGTCCCATAATGGCCCCAACGCGTGGTTAAGGGTCCCCCAAGAACATCCGCTACGCCTTGTCGCAATTCGATGAGACTAAGGTAGATCAAATGCCAAATCCGTTTTCAGAAATTTGCCTCTATCATACTGAAAAGAGACTCCATAACTACAGCCTTATTTTTTGAGCTTCAAACGACCACCAGATCTCATCCGTTGGATTCAGAAGGTTCGAAAAAGCCTCTGATGCCAAATTTCGGGACATTTGGACACCGCTGGACCAACTTTTGGCCGACTTACTAAAAATGGGTGGGCCACACGCAAACCTGGTGCATCCTCGAAGAACCAACTTCCACTTACGGAAACTATGCTCTCCAATCTCGGGCTGAACTTTCTATGATTGTATCTCCCTCATCTCATCGACCCAATTATTTTGACATATGGCTCGCTTGATGGCATAGCCTAAGCCGAGAGAAATCAAAGAAAGAAGATCACCATGGAAAAAGCAAAAGTTGTAGGAAATTTGAAGAAGAAAGTCCCTTTCATCAAATGACCGGATCATGATGCTTTCGCACTCGATCGGCCTGAGAATGGATGCATCACGACCCAAAGGTCAAGAACTCCATTCAAGCCAAACCTCGTACATGATGAACAGTCAGATTCATTGTATTTCAGGGACAAAAAAGAAGCAATTTTCGGCTACCAAAATCCTAATTCCAGCCAAAATTCTCAAATTGAAAAAAGGATAATTCAAACACCAAATTGAGCCATTCTTGTTGCAAGATGTCCAGGACGACTTGCTCGTCAATCTATAGCAAAGGAATCGAGGAAAGCAATTTGTGAGCGAGAGAGATCTTGGATCCAAAACTCCCAAGATCTCTACTATTTTGCTGCTCAGAGTAAACAGCCGAAGACCTTAATTCATGGCTTAAAATTGATATCAAAATGATCCTCTCACTGATCTCTCCAAGTTGTCGATACTATTTTAGCTGAACAGTTGCCTAAAGGACCCCATGACAGCCACAAGAGGTTCACGTGAACTCATGGCCATGGCAAGGACTCATATGGAATTACTCAGCTTGTTACGGGCAAGGGGCAAAATCATCATTTTACCCCCATTTTTAGCATTTATTTAATTCAATGAAAAATGTATATTTTTAACAATTAGGTTATCTTTTGGGCATCCACCCATATTTCCCATGGTTTCCTATAGATACCCAACATGTAATAACTCAAAGGGCCTTTAGTCTCATTTTGATCTCTAAGAGAGGCTTCTACCTTATAGATCACCTCTTAATCTCTTGGTGTAACTCTCGATTATTGTCAGTAAAGAATTCCCCCATTGTTGCAGTTAATTTTGTTTTATTCTTTAGAGAGAGAAAGGAGAGAGAATATTTTTGCCTATTGCCCCTAGTCTTAGCCACCGAGCCAAGACCAGCTAGGTAACTTTCCTTCTTCCCTACATGTGAGGTGAAGGGGCCGGCAGTCAAGCGCCTGACCCCGTCTCATCTCTTTATTCTTTCTCTCTCTCTTTCTTTTCTCTTTCCTCTCTTCTCTCACTCTCTCCTCTTTCTCTCTCTCTCTCC
>NW_006498233.1:2053316-2086134 GCF_000471905.2 Amborella trichopoda
CCCCTCTCTTCTCTTCTCTCTTTCCCTCTCTTCTCTCTCTCTCTCCTCTTCGCCTCTTCCCTCTCTCCCTCTCTTTTCCCTCGCTTCTCTCTCTCCTCTTCGCCTCTTCCCTCTCTTCCTCTCTCTCTTGCCCCTCTCTTCTCTCCCCTCTTCCTCTCTCTTCCCTATCTTTCCCTTTCTCTTTTCCCTCTCTTCTCTCTCTTTCCTCCTTGCTTATTCCCTCTCTTTCTTTCCCTTCTCTTCTCTCTCTCTCCTCTTCCTCTCTCTTCCCTCTCTTTCCCTTTCTCTTTCCTCTCTTCCTCTCTCTCTTCACTTTGTCTCTTCCTCTCTCTCTCTCCTTGCTTGTCCTTTCTTCTCTCTCCTCTTTGTCTTCTCTCTCTCCTCTTTGTCTTCTCTCTCTCCTCTTTGTCTCTTCCTCTCCTTCATCTTTCTTCTATCGTTTGACTCTTTTCGCTCTTCTCTTCTCTCTCCTCTTTCTCCCTTCTCTTCTCTTGTCCCTTTCTCGGACGGCGGTATAGGCCACCGTCTACACCCTTCTCCTCACTTCTCCTCTCTTCTCTTCTATGTCCTCTTCTTTCCATCCCCTATCGCCACCTTGGACAATGGCATGAGCTGCCGCCTGTCCCTTTCCTTTGTCTGTCCTCCTCCTCAGCCCGCAGCACAAGCCACCGCCTGACTCTCCCCTCGTCAGTCTTCTTTCGTAGGACGGCAGCACAAGCCGCCGCTTGTATCCCCCTTTCATCTGTCTCTCTTCTCAGGACGGTAGCATGGGCCGCTGTCCATATCCTTCCTTTACTCCTCTATTTTCTCCTCTCTCTATCCTATTACTCTTCTTCTCTTCTTCCTCATTCTCACTTTCTATGTTGTTTTTATCTCTAACTTTCTTCTTCCCTCTTCATCTTCTACTTCCTTTCTCTTCTCTCCAATCTTCCTGTCTTCTTTTGTCTCCCTCCCTCTTCTCCCTCATCTTCATCCTCCTTTACCTCTTCCCCCATGTACTCAATATATCATGGGTTCCTCCTTAAGAAGGTGCCGAGAGGCTGCCAGATTGATAAAGAACCAGTAACATTCCCATCATTCATTTCTATCGCCTTTGCACCTTTTCCCCAAGGATGTACGTGTATGCATACTCCCGAATGAAGACCAGCCTAGGTCCCTTGACCCACTTGTCTGGATATTCTTATGTGTGTGTGTGGTCGCAGGAAGGAAGAAAGGATGCCAAGGGAGACGAGCTCGAACCAGTCTCAAACTTGGGGGGATTTCTTTATGATATAAGAGGGCGCCTAAGCGAGCCAGCCTGACCGTATCACGGACCCACACGAGGTAAATCCCGCCTCGCGACCTTCAAATTCCTCTCTCAACGGTTGGTTTTCCCATCCGCGTCCTTCCTATGCGGTTTCTGATAGAGCGGTCTCAGGTCCCAGGTCCATCTCGAACCCGTGAACATGCCACCAGGTTGACCCGACCCGGGGGGCGAGACCGAGGAGCCTAACCAGCTTGGCGACTCCACTGGGGGTATGCTACCTCAACGTCGGATCGTTCTTGCTCGGCTCTTCCTTTTGTCTTTTTTGCTTTTTACACACATACATGACTTCAGGGTTGGTCAACCCCTTTATCCGAGTTGGGGGCTTTATGATCCCTGTATTCGTGAATCCTCCTCGAGCTCAAGTGCCGCGAGCTTTGTTCCCAACTTTCCTTCTGAGCAACGACCAAGTGTCATGCAGGTTCTTACCCGAATAGAGGGGAAAAGGGACGTGAAAATCCCTTGCTCCTCACCTTCCAGCATTGGTAGACTCTTTGCCGACGCTCCTTGCATTGGTGGCACATCAGCCGCCGCACACCTCATGCATCTTGCTACCGACAAGTCGTTTGTTGGTCCTATTGCTCGGGGCAGCCATAGGGCCACCCCTTTCCCTTCTGCGACCAGCGATTCATCTGCCACCTCATTCTCTTCCACCTCGAGTCCCCATATTGAGATACTCGGCACACCGAGGAGGAGGTTCAAGAACCTCCACCTTCCACACATGCACCAAGACTTGTAGTTCATCCACTCGAGCTACACCTCTGGGCAACCCTCAGGTTGCTTCGAGACATCTTCAGGGTTTGGGTCTTCTTGGACCTTGCCCACCACATTCTGTTCATAAGCATCGCACTGCTCGGGGCAGCCCTGCTATTGTACCCTCTCGAGTACAAGAGAGACGACCTCCTAGTCGTCCCTCCCGGCACATGTTTGCTCACCTTGTGAGGAAGGGTCACACGGTCGTTTCCTTACAAACACCCGCTCACAGTGCTAGGATTTCTGCCCCCAAAGCCGTCATTTGAGCCTAGGATGCCCTCAGGTCACTCAAAGACCCTCTTCAAAGGGCCCACACGTGCCAACCCCACGACCTTCACTAAGATCCTAGTTAGAAGGCCACTGGCAGCCAATTCCTCCCCCGTTCGCCCCACTTCTACCGGCGAAACCTTAGTAGACATGGTACTTGAAAGTTTTTCCCAAGAGTACCATTCTACAATACCCTCTTCTAGCCCATGCTCTATCACGACCCCTCCCCCTGGCCCCTCGCCGTAGCGCGACATAGTGCAGGATCGCCACTGGAGGTCGCGAACGTCACACAGGTGGGAGTGGCACAATGCATATGATAGGCGGAATTAGAAACAAACCACGAAAGAAAAACTAAAAGTCCCACCAGAAACATAAAAAAAAGCTGAAAAAATTAAAACCATTTCCTATATCTATAAGCATTCTCCAAAAGTCATAACTACAATATCCAGAATGTTACAATTCATCCAAGGCACTATAGGCCCGGCTATAAAATACATAACTTCATAAAACAACAACTGCAAGGCCGACGACTAACAAACACCTACACAAGGGCAGAAATCTACTCGTCGAGTGCGGGCCTTCAATGTACCAAACACGATCACCGCTCACCTGACTTCGACTTGCAACTGTCAAACTACAAGATTGGAAGCAAAAGAATGAGCGGAAGCAAAAGAATGAGCTAAAACGCCCACTACGTAGATCACAACATCATGCTTCCCTACCTATACACATAATATCACAACAATGCCCAAGGCTCTATGCCATACTCATAAAATAGAAGTCATGCATCACAATTTATGTCACAAATATGGAATGATGCTTTTCATGAGAGAGCAGGCACAATATAAAATATCAGATAACACATATACTAGCAAACTATCAGATTCAACAGATCAACACATTCAAGAGGGTATAACAAGATCAACAGACACTAACTCAGTCTCTAGCCTATCCATCAGGCCAACCATAAAATCTCAGATCAATCACATATCTCAAGCAATGCGATGTACGCAAAGCATGTCGGACACTCACATATCACTTCAGGCGCACCTCACAGATATCAGTCACATAGTCAGGCCCTGCAATACCCTCAAAGCACACACCTCACTAATATCAGTTAGTCACATATCTTAGGCAATGCAATACACTCAAAGCATGCCGAGAAGTCAAACATAGCTTATCACCTCATGCGCATCTCATGAGAAGTCACATGTCCTAAGCAATACGATAGACACAAAACATGCCGAGAAATTCCCATATCATTAGAAATGTCACCATGTCACAGTAGGCCATGCAATACGTTCAAAGCACGCCAATATCTCAGTATGCTGACACCATCATTCACATAATAGGTGTCGTTTTACATATATCACATAATCCGCATATCTCATCTCCTAAGCATTCTCTGATTCAGAGCATTCACGTTGCCATAGAATGATCTACATAGCCCCTGATTCATCAGGAATCTCGACATAGTCACAACATGACAATTGAATTAAACACAACTATTTCTCACCCAAAGGTGGTATGAAGTCATTTGATAGCATTTTATTAGTCAACACTTGGGTACAACATAACCCACAGTTATGGAACTCTCAAACTTGAGGGAATATCAAGAGGGTTCCAACATGCAACTTTAAGCCAACATACTGATCTTTCAAATGACAAAGGTTTGCGAGTAATAGGACTCCATTTGATCAGCCAAAACCCATGGCAACAAAAGTCACAGTTCTGAAATTCTGTGAATCCACTAATTAGTGACATGCTTCCATAATTTGGATCATAACTTCCCAATTATACAGGATTAAAACTAGGTTAAAATATCAAAGTCATAAAAGACTCATGTATCTTTCAAATTGCTATGATTTCATGTCATTTAGACTCCAATAGGTTAGGTAAAGTCTCAGTTCAACAGAAGCAATATTCCTGAAATTATCACAGTCTGCTAAGAGTGACATACATACACAAATTGAGGCATATCTTCCAAATTATCAAGACTCAAGTAGAAATAAAAATAAAAAATAAATTAGACTTAGTGATATTTCCAATGGTAGTGGTTTGAGGTTATTCTGAGATAATTTGATGGGTCGACAGAGAGTCACAAGAACCTCAATTATTCATGGAATTTCATAGTCCAACCATAACACACTTCAAAGATCAAAGCACAACTTCTAAACTACACAAGATAACCACATGAAACCATTTCTAGCTTAAACAAGACTCACAAGAGCATCAATCCACTAATTTTAAGGCTCAACATAACTTACAACAATGCTTAGCATACCATACAAACAAGTCTCACTTCCTGGAAAACAAGACACAAAACATGCATACAACCCTATTCATTCACACAATTCTATACAATCTCAGGCCAAATCCCATGCTTAAATTCAGGCTTCATTCATGCTTAAATCATGCTTCATGCATGCTTGGATTCATGCTTCTTTCATACATAATTCATACATCATTCATGCTATTCATGCTTCATAGTACTGACTAGTTAGAAAAGATGGTTTGTCTGTCGTGGCAATAAAGTGGGCATAGTAATTCTGACACAACAACATTACGGCTAGACGACAGGACTACCATGATAGGCTAATCTCAACCCCTCTTAATCAAACGAAAGAATAACAGAAAGAGTGGAGATCATAAAGAAAGAATAAGAAGTAAGGTAAGAGAAGAAGAAGAAAATAGAAAGAAGGAGAGGAAAAGAAAGAAAGGAGGAGAAGAGTGTGAGAGAAACGAAAAGAACACAGACGGCGCTAGGCGTTGCTGACTGTATTAGGCATAGCGAGGAAGATGACATAATCGGTGCTGAGCATCACCGATGGCGTTAGATAAAGAAGAGAGAGAGAATACAATCGATGCTGAGCTTCGTCGGCTCTATTAGACAAAGAAGAGAGAGAGAATACAGTTGGCGCTGAGCTTCATCGACAGTGTTAGACAAAGAAGAGAGAGAACACAGTCGGTGCTAAGCATCATCGACTGCGTTAGATAAAGAAGAGAGAGAGAATACAGTCAACGTTGAGCGTCGCTAGCTGTGTTAGACAAAGAAGAGAGAGAATACAGTCGACACTGAGTGTCACTAGCTGTATTAGATAAAGAAGAGAGAGAAAACAGTCGGCACTGAGCTTCGTCGGTTGTGTTAGACAAAGAAGAGAGAGAACACAATCAACATTGGGTGTCATTGGCTATGTTAGACAAAGAAGAGAGAGAGAACATAATCGGCATTGAGAAAAGAGAGAAGACGCAGTCGACACTGAGCTTCGTCGACTGTGCTAGATAGAGAAGAAAGAGAAGATGTAGTCAGCACTAAGCATCACCAGCTAAGTTAGGTAGAAAGGAAAGAGAGAGATAGAGATGAGAAGAAGAGAGAGGAATGGAGATAGAGATAAGAAGAAAAGAGAGAAAGAGAGATAAAGATGAGAAGAAGAGAGAGAAAGAGAGAGGAGAAGAAGAAAGAGAAGAGAGATAGAGATGAGAAGAAGAGAGAGAAAGAGAGAGATGAGAAGAAGAGAGAGAAAGAGATAGATGAGAAGAAGAGAGAGAAAGAGAGAGATGAGAAGAAGAGAGAGAAAGAGAGAGATGAGAAGAAGAGAGAGAAAGAGAGAGATGAGAAGAAGAGAGAGAAAGAGAGAGATGAGAAGAAGAGAGAGAAAGAGCAAGAAGAGGAGAGAGAAGAGAGGGGATGAGAGAGAAAGAGGAAGAAGTGGAGAGAGAAAGAGGAGAAAGAGGAGAGAGAAAGAGGAAGAAAAGGAGAGAGAAAGAGGGGAGGAGAGAGAAAGTTACCTTATTGAAGGGTATCGACCCTTTTTTTCACTCTCCTCTCTCTCTCTCCAAGACACACCCATGAACTCGAGAAGAAATTGAAACTTTATTGATGCTTCTGTGAAATGAACCGAAGGTCCTTTACAATTTGGCTTTATATGTTTATATAGAATTGGGCTCAAACATGGGTGGATGCCCAAAGACTACTTAAGATTAAAGATAATTACAATTTAATTGAATTAAAAAAAATTTCTAAAAATGGGTACAAAAGGACTATTTTGCCCTTACCTAACAATGTGTGGAATTTCAGAACAGTCCTTGTTGCTGCTCGAGAACTTACATGATCTTTCATGATTGATCCGGCGTTGCTTTGATGCCCGTTTGATCGAAAGATGATGGTTTTCTTGTAGGGCTTGGCATGATGATCGAAATGATACCAACTTCGAACCATGAATCATGCTTTTAAGGCATGATTCTGATCCTTAAATTTTGGATGAATCTTGAAAACTTCGGATCGATAGTGAACTCATTTCTTGATATTTTTCCTTAGTTTCTTTGCTGAATCACACTAAGCATGCCGTCACGATCACATCGCAGTAAAAGCAGCTCGATTTCGTGTCCGGATGAAGATTTTGTCGTCTTGAGTTTTTGACCGAAATCTTGAAATCCGGTAGCTAGAATTTACAGCAGCTTAGATGCCTCCATTTTTGAAATCCAACCATTCATCATACGTCGCGTTCGGAGTAGAGATAGCCACGAACCTTACCCACATAATGCAATTGGTTTCGTGTCGATCAGGTACGTGACCATCGTGATTTGGCCGCTCAAGTGAGGCGTGCTACTGCTGAAGTTTTTGCAACTTTCTTCACGAATCAGCAACTTCTCTCTAGTTTTTCTCCCTGCTCGGGCATCGTCACGGTACGTACCACATATTGAAATGCTCGTCGTAACGAGATGAACATGCTCACAAATTTTGAGCGCGATCTGACTCGAAACAAGCGAGGTCTATGCCCCAAAAGTTACTAGCCATGACTGTGAGAACCACCTTTAATTGTTTTTTGGTGCAGGGTGGCCACATAGGAATAGTGTGCGGCCTAACCTTTTTCGGTATTTTACCTATAACTTTGTCTTAGAGTGCCCGATTAAGCTAAAACTTGATCCATAAGGGTTTTCGATCGTGCTGGATCCAATGATGGTGGTCCCATAGCTGTTTGATGCACTAAAAATATAGTTCTAGTTACATGGTCCATTTTAGGGTGCTAGAGGCCGATTTTACCGAAATTGCTTCTTTGTGTTCACTGCCTTAAAAATGTCTGATCGTGATGAAACTCGGTAGTTGGCCTTTTGGAGTGTTGATGAAGATGATCAATTATCGGGCCATTATGAGACTGTCAAAATTTCCACTATTTTATCAAGCTTTATTAACTTGCTTCTTCTTTATTCCGCATCAGGAACCAAGGTGTTGAAAAATATGTTCAAACAGCTTGTCCAGCCGAATGTTGTGCTTTGAGAGAAGTGAGAAGAGAAACTTTAAAAAAATTTCATTCGGCTTTATTACTTTTTCCTTCCTGGCCACAAGACCACGTGAACGCCAAGGAGATTTACGTAGTGGTCAACTAGGATGCTTAGACTTAGGGATGCATTACTCTCGGGTATGCCTATGGAGACTTTAGGGGGAGTAAAGACCTTTTTAAGGGATCTTATCGAAGTCCTCACCCTCGTGCAGATTATTTGTGATTTTGAAACTAAGGATTTTGTACGGACCTCATCAGTAAGAATCAGGCTTGTATGGCAATTGAGTGCCATGTTGAAGGGCGCTGTTCCCATTTGGTCTGGGTTTGTTTGTCTTTGGATAGACAGCCAAAGGGCCTTTAGTTGACGCTGTTTGCTACTACACCAGGTTTGCTTTTGACAAGCAGGCTCTGTGGGTCCCATCCTGTTGGGTCCAGTCGGGGGCATTTGTTAGCTAGTCCCGAAAGTCTAAGCCTGTCGGCTAGGGAGGGATTTTGGGGAGGCGGCCTCATGGCGAGGCATCACCTTGAAATCTTTGGCAGGTTTGGCCCTGGCTTTGTCAGTTTCTTGTCTTCATGGGCATCTTTGGTTTATTGGAATGACTTTCTTGTTTGTTTGTTCTACTAAAAGAGCCTTTTGTTGGCACTCTTCTGCATTATGCACCGGTTGTTCCTTGGCGACTAGGGTACCTCAGTTTTTTGAGGTGACCAGATTTGAGTATAACCCCTACCCACTGCTGTGCAGGTCGTTATATAGCAGGTCCAAAGTCATGGTTGACTTAGCCTTCTCAAGGAGTCTTCGGCATCTTGGAGTATATTTGTAACCTCCTGGGAATGATGCTCTTCTTCATGAGACTTGTCTTGCTTTCTTGGCAAATCTTCTGTCCTTCGAGTCCTTTACAACTGGGCTCAGGTTGTCAGAATTTTTCCTTGAGGCTCGTATTTTGGGGCCTTAGTATTGTGACACCAAGGATTTTTTATTTTTTTGAGTGTGGGCTGAAGCCGCCTATTGAGGCAAACGCTGCATCAACCTATTTATTGGTCGAAGCGTCCTTTACAGATTTTCACTTGAACTTGGGAAGCAGCGCCTTAGAGATGATTTTCACCAACTTCCTTTTATTTGGGGTTCTTTTACTCATGACCTTTCGGCCATGTCCACCCTTATTCTTCTATTTTCTACTCACGATGCCCTTTTGGGTTTTCACTGTGTCTGGGTTTTTTATTTTCACGGAACTCTTTTACTCATGGTTTTGTGACCGTGCCCATCTGTCATTTTTACTCATGGCATTCCCTTGTTCAAGTATACACCATGCTCATTACTTTTTGTGAAGGCATGTTTAAGATCATGCCTTCGGGACCTTTGTGAAGCCTTTTAACATCATGCGGCCAGAACATGCACTCTAGTTTAGGATCATATAACTAGACCGTGGTGGAGATGAATGGCAGTTTGTGAAGGCCATGGAGTGAGTATGGCAGTGATTTTCACTCACTTTTGGGGAGATGGCACAAGGCTACCTATGAAAGATGGGTTAAAAATGGTGACCCACTAGCTTACGACGAGTATGGGTGGCCAGAAGGTTCACCGTTTTGTGAGCATGGGTGAGACTCACTGGGGAATGATGAAGAATGGTGAAATGAATGGACTCACTGGGGAGGTAGTGAAAGTGGTGCATGCGCACGAATGGGTTGGTTAGAGAAGATGTGCATGAAGATGCACATAAAAGGTGTGTGTGCATATGCGGGGGCAAGTTTATGGTCATAGCTCCGAGACCTATGCAAAGCAGTTTATTGTCATGCGGTCAGGACGTACACTATGGTTTAGCATCATATAGCTTGGACCGTAGTTATGCAGTTTAAAGTTATGCAACTAGGACCATGCAGTTTAAGGTATGGGACTATACCTCCGCTACAGTTTACGGTCGTATAGTTTGGACCATGGTGCTGAGCCTTTTAACGTCATGCGGCTAGGATGTGTACTATAGTTTAAAGTCATATAGCTTGGACCATGCAGTTTAGGGTGCACGTGGACCTTCACTACAGTTTATGGTCGTATAGTTTGGACCATGCAATTTTAGGGTCGTGCACCTAGACCAAGGCTGTGCAGTTTAAGGTCATGCAGCGCGGACCGCGGTCATGTAGTTTAAAGGCATACAATTAGGACCATGGCCATGCAGTTTAAGGTCATGCAACGTGAACCGTGGCTGTGCAGTTTAAGGTCATGCAGTGCGGACTGTGGCCATGCAGTTTAAGGTCATGCAGAGCAGACCGTGGCCATGCAGTTTAAGGTTATGCAGCGCGGATCATGGCCATGCAGTTTAAGGTCGTGCAGCACGGACCGTGGCCATGCAGTTTAAGGTCATGCAGCACGGACCGTGGTCTGGGTCATCATGTAGGTGAGACTCCATGGGAATAGGTTTCTGGACGACAATCTAACCCCCTGGGGGAAAAATAGGTAAGACCAACAAGGGGTTCAGATAGGAATGCCGACCTCATTGGGAAAAAGGACATAATAAATAAGTGTGAGGCAGACCACTAGGGGTTGCAGCAATAAAATGACCCTAACTCCACTGGGGATAACAAGATGTAGTACGAGTATGACTCTCCTACTAGGGATGAGAAGTCATGGTCTGAGTTTGAACGACCTGGGTTCCACTTTGCTAGGGATAATAGGTTAGAGTCCCTAGAGATAATAATAATAAGACACACACGGCTTCAGCATGGGGTGTTCGACAATGGACTATTTAGAACACAGTCGACGTCGGGCACATCAACCATTATTTCTTTTGAGTGCGTAGCCGGCGATGAGTCTTCGAAAATACAAACGACGTTGTAAACAACCAACAATGCTTCTTAACGACTCAGTCGGTGCTGAATTTGTTAAAAACATAGCTCGCACTGAGGACGGCCTGTGCTTTCTCGTGAACACAGCCAGTGCTAGGGTTGTTAACACGCCGTAAGCGCTAGGCAACTTGGACCGCGTGGCCGGTGCTGGGTAAGGATTGATACTCAAGCCATGACCCGAGCCCAACCTGGTCCTGGTTTGTGTCACGTGGCATTTGATGAGGCAGCAATGAAACTTTACCTGAGCCTCAGGTCAGAGCCCGACCCGGTTCGACCCGCTTGTCACTTGGCTTTCTAGGATGAGGCTGGAATTCCCAGTTTGCAAAGGACATTTGAGGGAAACCTCGACTATATAAAAGGGGTAAAACCCCATTTCCACTATGTTTGACCAAAGGTAAAAAGGAATTAAGTAAAAAACTTTTAACGGTGAGAAGAGGGTTCCTGGTGGAAGCTCTGGCAAACAGTGGGTGTCTCGGCAAGGTTAACTGGGAAGGCTTCGGCAAGCCTAGGAGAAGTTTGCCGGGGATTGGTGAAGTTGCAGGAAGGGAGCGAGCAAAAGGGATTCTTCAAGGAGTTTTTCGGGACGACAAGGAGTTTTAGCCATGGATTTTCAGGGTAGAAGAGGTGGGAACTACAACAGTGAGCAATATCTGCTAGTTTTGGGAATTTTTCCAGGGGATTTTTTGACAGTTTCAGCAGTTTCTTTGTGATTGCAAGGGGTTACCCGACGACTTAGGGAAAGTTGCAGGGGTTTCCCGGTAGTGTCAGGGGACTTATAGCGAGAAACCGAAGGGTCTAGGGAAATGAACGGTCATGAGAGGTGGATTGTCATTGCGGTGACAGTTGCATTGGAAATCATGCAACCCTCGGGGAGGCGAAACGTCTTAGGCCCTAAAAATGAGGAGTCTTGGAAAAAAAGGAGTCATCAAGAGGTGAACAGTTGCGGTGAAGCATATGGTCGGCGCCGACTTAGGATAGGCAGCTGGCGCTGGACACATCCGGCACTGGCACAGCCAGCGCTGACTTAGGATAGGCAGCCAGCGCTAGACATAGCCGGTGCTGACACAACTGGTGCTGACCCTCAAAAGACAGTTGGCATTGGCGATTAGAAGCATAGCGGGTGTTGATCCTCAAAAAAGGCAGCCGGCACTAGGGGTTGGGAGCACAACCGTCGCTGGCTTTTGGAGGACATAACCGATGCTGGCCTTAGACGGCGCTTATCAGCGCATGGTGAGCATCATGATGCGTTCAATGCTACTCGCATGTGGCAGTGCGTTGCATGTAAGAATTGTTGCGCGTGGTGATGAGCTATGTGTGGCGATGTTCTTGGGTGGCACTGACCTGGGTCGGCAAAGGATGGTGACGGGTGGTGAGGCTTGGCTTATGATACCTGTTGGGAACCAAGTCCTCTAGCACAACAGTGAAGTCCATGTTGTTTTATGGAAGGGCATCCATTGTGAACAGGGTATGCTCTCCATCATAGGACAGTTCCTTGCCAGAGAAGTCGGCTTTGTATGTTTGATATATTCGTCAGATGGATTGAAGCTGACTCGAAAATGGTTGGCTTCTTCTTTTGGCCTGTAATCGTCCTCTTATGGTGGCACTCATCAAATGAATTGAAGCTGACTCTCCAAGTGGTTTTGCTTCTTCTTCATGATGGGGGTGCTTCTTTGGTGGGTTTGCTTCTTCTGGGAGAGCAATTCTTTCGTGGGTTTGCTTCTTCTGGGAGTGCAATTCTTTGGTGGGTTTTCTTCGTCTTCATGAGGAGAGCAATTCTTTTGGACCTATAACCATCATCTTATCCTCAGATGCAAGAGTAAAACTACAGATTTTGGTTTGTAACCATCCTCTTATCCTCAGATGCAAGAGTAAAACTATAGATTTTGGTTTGTAACCATCCTCTTATCCTCAGATGCAAGATACTTCTAACCTCCCTAATAATGGGCCTTTTGGCATGTAACTTATAACTCGTTTTTACTGCAATAAAAAGAGTTAGACTTTGTTCGGACTGTCTTGCTTGCTTTGAGTTGAGTCTCTTTTCTTAAATATGTATCACGGATAGTATTTCTTTAGGTATCGCCCAGTGATAGGGGGCATTGCCTCCTCTCAATCAGGATGTGCTAGTATGTAAGCTCCATTTGGGGAGACCTTTTTGACTATAAAGGGACTTTCCCACTTGGGTTCAAACTTCCCTTTATGCCAGCCATGCATAACAATCGGCCTCTTGACGGCCAAAACTAGATCCCCACGGGCAAATGAGTGGACTTTGATTGATTTGTCAAAAGCTCTCTTCATTCTCCCTTGGTTGAGTTCGAGGTTCTGTTGAGCCTCTAACCTCTTTTCATCGAGCGCATCCAAATCTTGATACCGAAGTTTGACTCTCTCATCTTCGGGTAGTCCTTGATGTATAATGACATGTAATGAAGGGATCCGAATTTCGAGAGGTAAAACCGCTTCACCCCCATAGACCAGAGAGTAAGGAGTGGAATTAGTAGCATTTCGTGTAGTAGTACGATAAGCCCATAGTGCTCCGGGAAGCTTCTCGTGCCAGTTCTTCGTCTTTGATACTGACTTTCTTAAAACATTGCACAGAGTCTTATTGAAGGCCTCAGCCAAGCCATTCACCCGAGGGTGGTACACCTCCATTCGAAACCGAACTGGTTAACCAAGCGATCAATGTGGTGACTCCTAAATTGAGGACCGTTGTCAGATATAATCTGGTCTGGTCGGGCACTCTAAACCGATATATGATGTGATATCGAGCGAAGTTGGCCACTGTTGCCCCAGGAACTTACTTAAGGGGGACCGCTTTAGCCCATTTAGAGAAATAATCTGTTGCAGCCAGAATAGAGACATGATCCATTGGTGAAGGAGGGTCAATAGGCCCCTACAATGTCCGTACCCCATTGTACGAAGGGCCATGACGCCACTGTAGGGTTTAAGGGCTCTGGAGGTTGGTGAACGAGACTTGAATGTACTTGGCACACTTGGCACTTTTTGGCATAATTAATGGAATCAACGATCATGGAAGGCCAATAATACCCCAATCTGCGTATCTGTTCATAAAGCTTAGGACCAGACTGGTGTAGTCCACAAATTCCTGAGTGTACTTCTTCTAACACCTTGTTTGCGTCTTGCACATCCACACATCTAAGAAGAATGCCATCAAATGACCATCTGAAGACAACATCTCCTTTAAGGAGAGTATACTTGGTAGACAATCGACGTATACTATTGTGTTCGACACAATCTTCTGAGAGCTTGCCTAGGAAACTAGTGATGGGCTCTGTACAATCTTCTACCTGCTCAATTTCTATGCACATGAGGTTGAAGAATTGTTGTTCTTGGTTTTGAACCTTAGTTTCTTGATTCTGTGTCATTTCGTGTTCAATTTTGATTACTTATTTACCTGATAGAAGTGCTCCGAATGGATAAGGAGGGCACTCGGGGAAGATATTTTTCTCATCATCCCCATCTAACTCCGTTCTTAGTTCAATGTGTCTCCATTTTACCATGCAAACAAATGTGGGTCCTGACGAGGATACTTGAATTGTTGCCCCAAGTTTCGCAAGTGCATTAGCCTGCGAGTTTAGCCTCTTAAGGATATGACTCAAAGATACGTCCTCCAATTGGGCCATATATGATTTGTTAGTATTGTGATAAGGCTTGAGAGTGTCTTTCCTCATTTCATAGATCCCTTTGAGCTGTCGGATAACTAACTTAGAGTCGCCATAGAACTTGAGCTGTTCCAAATCGAGGTTGAAGGCTATCTCCAACCCTATTATAAGGGCCTGATATTCTGCCTCATTATGAGAATCGGCCTGAGTGAGAGAGAAAGAAAGTGGCAATACTCCTTCTCTCGGAGTCAGGAATACTACTCCGGCACCTCCTCGATCTGATTGGAAGGCTCCGTCGAAGTACAATTCCCACGCATGATTAAGGTCAACACATAACACCTCTTCATCAGGGAGGTTGTTCGATAATGGAGATTTCACCGGTACGGGGTGTGCTGCGAGAAAATCAGCCAAGGCTTGGTCCTTGATGGCCTTCTGTGGGACATACGTGATGTCGGATTCCATCAGCAATAATGCCCACTTAGCAAGGCGCCCTGACAAGTAGGGGCGTGTCATGAGAAACTTTACAGGATCTGCTTTTGTTATAAGTTTCACTTTGTGACCAAGTAAATAATGGCGAAGCTTTTGAACTGCGAAGATCAAAGTAACACACTTCTTTTCTATAGGGGGATAATTTCTCTTGGTCCCTTGCATCCGATGGCTGAGATAATACAGTACTGTTTCTTTTCCCTCATCATTGTTCCGTGTCAACAATGCCCCAAGTGACTCGTCTAGAGCGATCACTTACAGGATGAGGGGTCTTCCCAACACTGGTGTAGAAAGTACTGGAGGATTGAGCAAATACTGCTTGATGTCATCAAGGGCTGATTGACATGCTTCATCCCAAATGAAAGGAGTATCATTCTTTAACAGGTGTGTAAAGGGTTTACAGCGACTTGAGAGATTTGAGATGAACCTGCAGATGTATGCCAACTTCCCTTGTAGAGAGCACAATTCCCACAGTGTAGTTGATGATGGCATTTCTTAGATCGATTTAATCTTGACGGGCTCTACTTTAAGCTTTCGATGTCTGACAATGAACCCCAAGAACTTTCCTTAACGCACGCCAAAAGCACATTGCAGCAGGTTCATTTTTAGTTGATGAAGGCGTAGTCGCTCGAATACCATTTCAAGGTCTCTCATATGAGCATCTTTCTCCTCGAATTTTACCAGCAAGTGATCTACATAACACTCCACCTCCTTATGCATCATGTCTTTAAAGATAGCTGTCATTGCTCTCTGGTATGTGGCACTGACATTCTTTAATCCAAAAGGCATCATTGTGTAACAAAAGACCCCTTGAGGAGTTATGAATGCAGTGGCTTCCTCATCTTCAAGCACCATCCGTATCTGATTATACTCGGAGTATCCATCCATGAAGGAAAAGATTTGACAATGAGTCGTATAATCAGTGAGCATCTTGGTGAATGGCAACGGGAAGTCATCCTTTAGGACAGGTAGTATTAAGGTCACGAAAGTCGATGCAAACCCTGATTTGGCCATTCTTCTTCTTGACTGGAACCACATTTGCTAGCCATTTCAGGAACTTGACTTCAGGAATGAAGCCTGCTTGTCTGAGTTTGGTAACTTCGGCTTCTATCTGCATTTCAAGGTTAGGCCTAGACCTTCTTGCGTTCTGCTTGACAGATTTGACAGTCAGATCAATGCCGATACGGCGAACGATGACTTGAGGGTATAAATCAGGCATCTCATGGTAATGCCAAGCAAAGTCGTCTCGGTTTTCTTCTAAGAAGGTAGCGAAATCTTCTTTCTCTTATGAAGACATATTCACTGAAATGAAAGTGGGCCTGGGGTAGGCTTTGTCTCTAAGATTTATCTCCTCGAGTCAGTTGTGGCTTGACCGCCTTCCTTCCACTCTTTTGGGGCCTCATGCAACTCTTCCTCATTGTTTTCATATGTCTTTTGATCAACCTCGAGTGCTGAGACCCACCATCTTGACATCTCCGCCTCCAATAGAGGTCCAGGGTGGATCATAATTTCTGCACCTTCCCCTGATTGAGGAACAAAAGGATCTTTCGTAAATATAGATTGTATCTCAGGCTGAATGAGTTCGACTTGGAGGTTATAGGGAATTTGAGATTCAGCAATTGTAGCGTAAGAAGTGTCCTCGTACGAATCACACGGTCTTTGAACGAGTGTCTACAGTGTTTGTGCTTCGCTGGTTGGCACTTCGTAGACTTGTACCATGTGGTAAGTTTCCTGAGAGTAGAAGCTTTTCCCTCTTGATTCTCTCAGTCTCTGCTTAGAGTTGGGCTCAGGAGGCCACTGGGGTTTCTTTAGCTTTAACTTTTTACGCTTCTTTGAAGTGGATGGCTCCGCTTTAGCTTTAGCTGCCAGGGAGTCAGCAACTATTAGGAATCCTGCTGCCTGTGTCAGGGTCTTTCTCACTCGTTTTTGTTGCGTCTTACTTATGTTGATTCCTTCGAATTCTTTGTCGAGAGCCTCGAAGTCCGGACATTTCATTGTTGTACCTGCAAGAGACATAGGAGAAGACAGATGAGAATTAGTAAAAGAAGACGGAGAAGGGTTAGAAAGTGGGGGACTTTTGAGGTCGTTCCCCTCATCGGATCGATCTGAGCGTCTTGTTAAGTCATCACCAGGGTTGGATGTGTGTAGGGAATCTTTCTGGTCTTTCCTGTGCTTAGATCGTTGGGGAGTGCTTTTAACTTCGTCACCCCCATTGGACGTGCTCTGAAGAGAAGATGAAATGGGAACATCTTCTTCATGGGATGGAGAAGGAAGAAGGACCGTGCCAGGGATAAAGTCTAGTAAAGTTGGCAGTGGGGGAAGGGGCCTGAGAAATCCCAGTTCAATTGGAGGTTGAGCAGTCTTGTTTCTTCAACGAGCAGCCTTTAATGCGCGTCTCCTTCTGACTCTCTAAAGTGGTGTTCGATTCGTCTCGCTAGGCTTGTGAACAGCACTAGCTTGTTGAACTGCTTCTCTTCTTAAGGACTTGACTCTACTTCGCTCATGGTGGACTATCCACGGTTGGGAAGTTAAGGGTTTATCAGAGTCTGAATCATTATTAGGAAGGTTTTGTTTTGGGAGATCCTCTTGTATCGGTGGAGCAGTGGGTATCACTTACTGAGACATTGTAAAACTTCTGACATTTCTACATTTTCTTTGCGAATATATCATGGAAACTGGTGCATTCCCACTGGAAGTGGCCCCATATCTGATGATACTAGCACCAACGGTCCTCAGTCCCCTGAGCAAGGCGTCGAGGCTGCCTTACCGGCTTCAGTGTGATTAGGCCTTCCTGAAGCATTATAACAAAGAAGACATGAAGGATACCAGGGGCTTCATCTTCCTCTTGGATGGTTACTGCATGGGAGGCTTCTGATGCCCCGAATGCCTTCTTTATCTGACCTTTATGGATCAGGGCCTCGATAATATCTTTTAGCACGTAACAATCATTTGTGGGGTGATTGATGCTTCGATGGTAGGCACATTAATTCGCCTAGGTGTCGAGCCCAGCTTGCTCAGGGAACTTGGCTTCATGTTTTGTTCCAACAATAACAGAAATAGTGCATGAGCCATTCTTTCTCAAAGGGGTAAACCTTGTTCCTAAGCCTAGTGAAATAATCATCACGATTAAGATTCGCCGGTGGGGGTACTCAGTTGTACGACTGTTGTTGCTTGCCGCCTGGGGCATTATCTTTGCTGTGCTCACCCCTTTAGTGAGGTCCAAAGTTTGGGAGGGAGCTTTCTTTGGATCAGTGACTATGACAGCTGCACTGATCACTCCTTTCTGTTGGCTGCCCTGGATGTTAGCCTGAGAGCTACCATTACCCCAATTGTTCCTTGAGCTTGTAGACGGTTGTCGTGACCAGTCGTGGTGGTGTGATAGACTTTCTATGCAGACTGATTTAGAAATCAGCTCTGATATGGAAGTTGGATTAGAGGCCTCGGCGTGTAGAATAATCTTAGGTCGCATGTTCCGCACGCAAGTTTGGACTACTTCCTTCTTAGGCATGGGATTGGGATGGTGAGAGGCCAAATTCTCCATCTTGATATGAACTGATTCATGGGCTCATTGGGATGTTGAGTCAGGGTGAGAAGCTCGATGGTTAGAACCTCTCTCTCGACCTCATAGAAATGTTAGTGGAACAACTTCTCCATTTACTTCCAAGTATGTATTGAGTTTGGAGGGAGTCGAGCATACCACTGAAAAGCTGAGCTGTCAAGGGTTTCAACAAATTGATGGAGAAGGAGTCTCCCATCAGACGTTGTTTCTCGACATGCTGCTTGGAAGTAGGCGATATGCTGATTGGGGGACTTGGTTCCATTGAATAGGGGATTTCCCTTTCTTATAATATGAGGGAAACGGGACCCGGTCAATGTATGAGGGGTACAGCCTTTGATAAGGTGTTGTACCTTGTATTCCTGAAATTTGCCTGTTATTTAAGCTATGGGTCACCATAGCATCAATGTCGGCCTGTGAGATGGGGTGGGGGACAGAGTTGTCTTGTGAGGCAGAGGGAAGGGGCTACCTTGGAGGTGCACCATCTGAGTGGTGAGAATTGACCTCATGGTTGGCTGATTGTCGTGCGGCATCTATACAATCAATCTTCTCCATCGTCGTGCGCACCATGTATTCAAACTTGTTCATGCGATCTTCTTGTGATCAGGTTCGTCTATAACCATCACGCTAACTGTTTCTTCAGGGGGGTCGAACCTTAGTTGCGGTGGAGGGCTTGCGAGCTTGACGAGTCATGCATGGTAGATCGGTCAGCAGGAGGTTGGCATGCCTTGACTGAACTCGGCTTTTGTATGCCACGACCGCCTTGGTCATTTCCTTAGTCAGAATTCACAGACCTTTATCACGCTTAGTTCTAAGGCTATGATGGACCTCACGCCAAAACTATGATCAGGACTGCTTCTGGTCGGCTTTTCTTACACAAAAGAGAGCTGTCTCAATCGGGTGCCTCAAAGGATGAGGGCCAGGGATTGAAGTCATCTTGGGCCGAGGAGGATGAAGGACTTGATCTTCAATTAAGTCTTTACCCCAAGCTCTCTTGTGGGCTCCGGAGACATGACCGAAATGACGGGGCTGGTTCAAGATGGTACTCTTAGGGAAGGTCTTCGAGTACCATGGCTGGAGGCGCTTACTCGAAGAAGGGGGAGCAGGCGAGAGCATGGTTGACTCATGAGAATGCTTGAGTCGAGGGCAAGGGGCTATCTGAAATGGCGACATGTGTGTACCCCTTGACGAAGGATCACGGTTGACCTGGGGGTCAGCCCGGGCTCGAGAAAGTGGTATGGCATTAGGAGGCCGAGAACTGCGAGCAAGTGTCTACAAGAGAACAGGTGGAGGCATGCCACTTATAGGGTGCGCTTGTGTGTGTTGAGTAGGAGGACAAGAAGATCATCTCCTGTGTACTCGGGTTGGCACACTGACGGCGTTGTCTTGAGCAGTGAGATGCATATGAGTAGTGTATGCAGGACCCGGCCTTCGGGGTGACTTGAGGGTTGCCATGAGGTATGGCTCGCATGGGTGATCACGAGCCTTGTGGTGTGTGTGAGGGGTGGACATGGCAGGGTCTCCGCCTTGATGTGTCGAGCCTCTAGGGAAAGAAACTCGTGGTGGTGCAGGAATGTGAGGGTAGCCTTGCGGTGACCCACAAGAGCAATGGCAACTTGGTTGCCTTTTGTAAAGAGGGACTGAGCAGCCTTTCGACGTACCTTGGCAATACAACCGACAAGTGACTTGCCCGTGGCAGGGTGCATGCTTTGTGGGGCAATAGATGTGCTGCCGATGCAAGGTGCTTTGGTGAAGGTTCCATCAGAGCGAGGAGATGGGGAGTGAGGGACTTTTGGGTCCCTCCTCACGCCAACCTAGGTTAATACCTGGGAGCTAGACCTGGGGTCTTTGCTCGAAAGAAGGGTTGGGAACGAAGTTGGAAGAACTTGTTCCCTGGGGACACTCGCGATTGCGAGGATAAGAAAATAGTCGATCCGGATGAATGGGTTACATAACCCAGCAGCCATAAGTGCAAACATTGAAAATAAATAGAGAAACTTAGCCAAACAAGTAGGATCCGACTAAGGGGTAGTAAGTCCCCAATGGACTCGCCAAGCTGGTTAGGTGCCTCGATCTCGCCATCCAGATCAAGATGATTGGGCGTCACGCATCTCAGGTTTCAAAGAAGACCCGAGACTTCGAGAACGTTCTCTTGGGACCTCATTTGAGAACAAGGGCAGGTATTACCAACTGATGAGAGAGGAATTTAAGGTGGATTCAGGACTTTCTTGGGCTGGCTCGCGTGGGCGCCCTCTTAGATCATTAAGAAAGCCCCCTAGTCGTAAAAGTAGTTCGGAATTGCCTCCCTTGGCTTATATCTCCTGTTTTCTGCAATCACACACATATGGCAAATGTTATAAGACAGGTGGGTCAACATACCTCACCTTGCCTCTTTGGTGAACATACAAAAGCATGCACATTCATAAGAAGAAGAGAAGAATAAGAGAAGGAAGATGGGAGAGAGAAGAATTTGATTAGGCGAGGATATCAACACAGTGACTAAGCGGGTGGGTAATTGGCCTAACGTGGTAGAAAATGGGCTTGATAACTCAGATCGGCTCAACATAATTACTATTAGATGTCAATACTGATACTGACTAGTTAGACATGATGGTTAGTCTCTCGTAGCACTAAAGCAGGCACAGTAGTTCTGGCACAACAATATTTCGACTAGATGACAGGACTATCATGATGGGCTAATCTCAACCTCTCTTAATCAAACGAAAGAATAACAGAAAGAGTGAAGATCATAAAGAAAGAATAAGAAGTAAGATAAGAGAAGAAGAAGAGAATATAAAAAAGAAGAGGAAGAGAAAGAAAGGAGGAGAAGAGTGTGAGAGAAAAGAGAAGAACACAGACGGCACTAAGCGTCGCTGGCTGTATTAGGCAAAGACGAGGAAGAGGATACAGTCGGCGCTGAGCGTCACCGGCTGTGGTAGACAAAGATAAGGAACAAGACACAATCAACGCTAAGTGTCACCAGCTGTGTTAAACAAACAAGAGAGACTACACAGTCGGTGCTGAGCTTTGCCGACTGTGTTAGACAAAGAAGAGAGAGAAAACACAATCGATGTTGAGCTTCACCGACTGTGTTAAATAAAGAAGAGAGAGAGAACATAGTCGCCGTTGAGCGTCATTGGTTGTGTTAGACAAAGAAGAGAGAGAGCACAGTCGGTGCTGAGCGTCACCGTCTGTGTTAGACAAAGAAGAGAGAGAAAACACAGTCAGCACTGAGCGACACCGACTGTGTTAGACAAAAACGAGAGAGAAAACACAGTCGACGCTGAGCTTCGCATACTGTGTTAGACAAAGAAGAGAGAGAGAACATAATCGACGTTGAGCATCGTCGATTGTGTTGGACAAAGAAGAGAGAGAACATAGTTGACGTTGAGCATCACCGGTTGTGTTAGACAAAGAAGAGAGAGAGAAGACGCAGCAGGCGTTGAGCTTCACCGATTGTGCTAGACAGAGAAAAGAGAGAAGATCCCATCGGCACTGAGCTTTACCGACTGTGCTAGATAGAGAAGAGAGAGAAGACGCAGTCGGCCTTAAGCATTATCAATTGGGTTAGGCAGAAAGGTAAGAGAGAGATAGAGACGAGAAGAAGAGAGAGAAAGGGAGATAGAGATGAGAAGAAGAGAGAGAAAGAGAAATAAAGATGAGAAGAAGAGAGAGTACGGGAGATAGAGATGAGAAGAAAAGAGAAGAGAGATAGAGATGAGAAGAAGAGAGAGATAGAGACGAGAAGAAGAGAGAGAAGAGATAAAGATGAGAAAAAGAGAGAGAGAGAGAAAGAGAAAGAGAGATAAAGATGAGAAGAAGAGAGAAAAAGAGGAAGAAGAGGAGAGAGAAGAGAGGGGAGTAGAGAGAAAGAGGAGGAAGAGGAGAGAGAAAGAGGAAGAAGAGGAGAGAGAAAGAGGGGAGGAGAGAGAAAGTTATCTTACCAAAGGGTATCATCCCTTTTCTTCTCTCTCTCTCTCTCCAAGACGTAACGACGAACTCAAGAAGAAATTGAAACTTTATTGATGCTTTTGTGAAATGAAGTCAATGTCCTTTACAATTTGGCTTTCCATGTTTATATAGAATTGGGCCCAAACATGGGCGGATGCCCAAAGACTACCTAAGATTAAAGATAATTACAATTTATTGAATTAAAAAAAATTCTAAAAAGGGGTGCAAAAGGATTGTTTTGCCCCTGCCTAACAATGTGTGGAATTTCAGAACCGTCCTTGCTACTGCTCGAGAACTTGCGTGATCTTCCATGACTGATCCGGCCTTGCTCTGATGCCGTTTGATCGAAAGATGATGATTTTCTTGTAGGGCTCGGTATGGCGATCGATTTGATACCAACTTTGAGCCATGAATCATGTTTTTGAGCTATGATCATGAGACTTGAATTTTGGATGAATCTTGAAAACTTCGGATCGAAAGTGCGCTCATTTCTTGATGTTTTTCTTCAGTTTATTCGCTGAATCACACTAAGCATGCTGTCACGATCACATCGTAGCAAACATAGCTTCGATTTCTTGTCGGAATGAAGATTTTGTCGTCTTGAGTTTTTGGTCAGAATCTTGAAATCTGGTGGCTAGAATTTATAACAGCTTCGAAACCTCTATGTGTGAAATCCAATCGTTCATCATATGCAAAGTTCAGACCAGAGATAGCCACGGGCCTTATACACATAATGCTATTGGTTTCGTGTCGATTGGGCGTGTGACCGTCGTGATTTCGCCGCTCGAGTGAGGCGTGTTGCTGCTAAATTTTTTGCAACTTCCTTCACGGATTAACAACTTCTCTCTAGTTTTTCTCCCTGCTCGAGCATCGTCACGGGGTGTACCACATATCAAAACGCTTGTCTTAACGAGACGAACACGTTCATAAAATTTGAGCATGATCCGACTCAGAACAACTGAGATATAGGCCCGAAAGTCACTACCCGTGATATTGAGAACAACCACCTTTAATGGTGTTTTGGTGCAGGGTGGCCACACGGGAATAATGTGTGGCCTACCCCTTTCTGTATTTTACCCATAACTTTGTTCTGAAGTATCCGATTAAGTCCAAACTTGACCCATAGGGGTTTTCGACTTTTTCGGATCCAACGGAGGTGGTCCCACAGCTATTTGACACACAAAAAATATAGTGTTAGAAATGTCTGATTGTGATAAAACTTGATAGGTGGCCTTTTGGAGTGCTGATGAAGTTGGTGACCAATTCTGGGCCATTCTGAGACTATCAAAATTGTCACTTTTTTATTAGGCTTTATTGGCCTGCTTCCTCTTTAATTCGCATCAAGGACCAAGGTGCTGAAAAATGTGTTCAAACGTACACATTTTAAGAATGTGTCTTTATTGAGGATCATGCATATAGATACATCCTCAACAATGATTATGACTTGGGTGAGGTACATTATTTTTAGGATATCTGAACCTGACGGTTTTGAAGATGGTTTTTAAAGTGGTTTTTGGATGGGTAACATAGATTCATCAAAATTCATTAAACTGAGCCCAAGGTTTTATTGGGTTAACAGGTTTATGGTCTAAACCTAGAGGGTTTGAAAATGGTCTAATGAGCTCTAGGTTCTGCACTTCACTTAGCTCGAACAAGGTTACCACTAGGGGGTGTGTGCAAGTGAGTCAAACGGCATAACCTCTTTAACCACTTAGTGTTGAGGTGCACCAGTGTGTGCTGAGATCATGATTAAACCATGTAAGTTGGTTGAAAGTGAGAGATGAAAAAGAGATGTTGAGTAAGTGGGTGAAATGAGAGAGGATGTAATGGGCCCGCCCTTTGGTTGTTGGTCCAAACACTATTAAGAGAGAGAACATAGACGGGATATGAATGAGCTGATAGGCACGCCCTAGTCATGAGCTCATGCTTTGCATAAAGAAGAGGGTGAAAGAGACACAAGAGGATGACGGGAGATTCATCAGGTAGGAGTGAGGGGAGTGAGGAGTAAGTGATGACGGTTCCGCCCTTTAGCACGGGCCTGAGAGTTTGATGAAAGAGAGAATCGAGAACTTACGTGATCTTCCGTGGTTGACTCGAGGTCGTTCTGATGCCCATTTGATCAGAAGATCATTGTTTCTTGTAAGGCTCGGCAAGACGATCATTTTGATACTAACTTCGAGCCATCAATCATGCTTTTTAGCCATGATTATGAGACATGAATCTTGTATGAATCTTGAAAACTTTGGATCATTTATGTGCACGTTCCTTAATGTTTCTTCATGATTTCTTTGCTGAATCACACTGAGCATGCCGTCATGATCACGTTGCAACGAACATAACTTGATTTCATGTCCGGATGAAGATTTTGTCACCTTGAGTTTTTTGCTAGAATCTTGACATTCAGCGACCAGAATTTGTAACAGCTTTGATGCCTTTGTGTACAAAATCCAACCGTTCATCATATGGAAAGTTTCGATAAGAGATAGCCTCGGACCTTACGCACATAATGCAATTGGTTTCGTGCCGATCGGGTATGCAAGCATCGTGATCTGGCTGCTCGAACGAGGCGTGTTGCTGTTGTATTTTCTGCAACTACCTTCACGGATCAGCGACTTTCATTTAGTTTTTCTCTCTGCTCGGGCGTCGTCATGGGGCGTACCACATATCGAATTGCTCGTCTTGATGAGACGAACATACTCATCAAATTTGAGAGCGATTCGACTTGGAACGAGTGAGATATAGGCCCTAAAAGTGACCACCCATGACTGTAAAAACAACCACCTTTAATGGTGTTTTAATGTAGAGTGGCCACACAAGAATAGTGTGTGGCCTACCCCTTGTCGGTATTTTACCTGTAACTTTGTCTTGGAGTGCCCGATTAAGCTGAAACTTGACTCATAAAGGTTTTCGACTGTGTCAGATCTAATGGCGATGGTCCCACAATTGTTTGACACACCAAAAGTATGGATCTAGTTACAGGGTCCATTTTAGAGTACAAGAGATCGATTTCGCTGAAATTGTTTCTTTGTGTTCACTGCCTTAGACATGTCTAATCGAGATGAAACTTGGTAAGTAGTATTTTGAAGTGCTGATGAAGATCTTGACCAATTATGGGGTCATTCTAACACCGTCACGAATTTCCACTGTTTTGTAGGCTTTTATTGACCTGCTTCCTACCAGGGATCAAGGTGCTGAAAAATACGCTCAAACAGCTTGCCCCACCAAATGTTGTACTTTAGGAGAAGCGAGAAGGACAATCATTCGAAAAATTTCCTTCGGCTTTTAATTTTTTTTTTCCTAGCCACAGAACCACGTGAACACCGAGGAAATTCACGTAATGATGTAACTAAGCTGCTCAGATGTAGGGATGCATTGTTCACGGGTCCTTTCGTGGAGACTTTTGGGGGAGAAGAGACATTTTTTTGAGGGATCTTGTCGAAGTCCTCATCCTCGTGCAGACTGTTGGTGATTATGAAGTTGAGGAGTTTGTACGGACCTCGTCAGTCAGAATCAGGCCCGTCTAGCAATTGAGTGCCAAGTGGAAGGGCATTGTTCCCATTTTTTCTGTGTTCATTTATTTAATTTTGGTCGGTGCGGTTTGCTGCTACACCAAGTTTGCTTTTGACGTTCAGAGTACCACTGTAGGTCTCGTCTACCGAGTCCAGTCGGGGGCAGGTTTATTAGCTAATCCCGAAGGTCTCCGCGTGCCTGCTACGCGAGCTGAAGTCTCTGACAGGTTCCACCTTGGCTTTGTCAGTTTCTTGCCTTTGTAATGTTTGTTTCTAGAGTCATGTTTGTGACTTCATGGGAATAATGTTAGTCTTCATGAGACTTGTCTTGCCGTCTTGGCGAGTCTTCTGCCTTTCGAGTCCTTTTGCAACTGGACTCAGGCTGTCAGAATCTTTTCCTTGAAGCTCGTATTTTGGAGTCCTGGCATTGTGACACCAGGAATTGTATTATTTTTGAGTGAGGGCTGAAGTCGCCTGTTGAGGAGAGTGCTGCATCAACTTATTTATTGGTCTAAGCGTCCTTTACAGATTTTCACTTGAACTAGGGAAGTGGCATCATAGAGACGGTTTTCACCAACTTCTTTTCATTTTGGGGCTCTTTTACCCATGACCTTTAGGGATCTTTTACCCATGACCTTCGGCCATGTCCACCCCTTTCATCCATTTTTACTCACAATGCTCTTTCAGGTTTTCACCATGCCCGGTTTTATTTTATTCACGAAACTCTTTTACCACGGTTTCATGACCATGCCCATTCATCATTTTTACTCATGGCGCACCCTTGTTCAGGTATACACCATGTCCGTTATTTTATCATTTTTTTTGTGAAGGCGTGTTTAAGGTCATGCCTCCTGGACCTGTGCGAAACAGTTTAACGTCATGCTGCTAGGACATGCACTATAGTTTAAGGTCAAACAACAGGACTGTGGTGGTGATGAATGGCAGTCTGTGGAGAGCACGGAGTGAGTATGGTGGTGGTTTGACTCACTTGGGGAAATGACGTTAGACTACCTATGACTTACAATGAGTATGGATGGCGGGATGGTTCACCGTTTTGTGAGCACGGGTGAGACTCACTAGGGAATGAAGTATGGTGTTGAAGTGAATGGACACACTGGGGAGGTAATGAAGGTGGCACACACACACTAACAGGTGGGTTAGGGAAGGCGTGTGTGAAAGTGCACATAAAGGTGTATGCGCATATGTGGAGAAAGTTTATGGTCATGCCTTTGGGACCTGTGCACAACAATTTATCATCATGCAACCAGGACGTGGACTATGGTTTAAGGTCTTACAACTGGACCGTGGTTGTGTAGTTTTAAGTCATACAATTAGGACCGTGCAGTTTAAGGTCATGCCACTAGACCTGCGCTACAATTTAGGGTCATATAGTTCAGACCATGATGCTGAGCTTTCTATCGTCATGCGGCTAGGACATAGACTATGGTTTAAGGTCATACAGCTGGATCGTGGTTATGTAGCTTTAAGTCATACAACTAGGACTGTGCAATTTGAGGTCGTGCAACTAGACCTCAGCTACAGTTTAGGGTCATATAGTTCTGACCAAGTAGTTTTGGGGTCATGTAACTAGATAGTGGTTATGCAGTTTAAAGTCATACAACTCGGATCGTGCAGTTTAAGGTCGTGCATTTAGAACTCCGCTACAGTTTAAGGTCATATAGTTTGCACCAAAGCTGTGAGTTTTAAGGTCATGCAGCATCAACCGAGGCTGTGCAGTTTAAGGTCTTGCAGCATGAATCGAGAATGTGCAGTTTAAGGTCGTGCAACACAGACTGAGGCTGTGCAGTTTAAGGTCGTGCAGCACACACCGAGGCTGTGTAGTTAAGGTCATGCAACACGGTCTATGGCTATGCAGTTTAAGGTTGTGTAGCATGGACCGAGGCTGTACATTTTAAGATCGTGCAACACGGACCGAGGCTGTGCAGTTTAAGGTCATGTAGCATGAACAGAGGCTATGTAGTTTAAGGTCATGCAGCACGGACCGTGATTGGGTCGCGGTGTAGGTGGAGTTCCTTGGGGAATAGGTATGTGGGTGGCAATCTAACTCCCCAGGGATAAGGTAGCTTGGTGTGAAACACACCCACTGGGAATTGAAGAAGTAAGATAACTCCATTAAGGATAGTGGGCTGTAGTACGAGTGTGACTCCTACTGGGGGATGAGGGGTAGTGGCCTTCTTCTAACTCCATTGGGGACGATAGGTCACGACTTGGGTGCAACGGCCTGGGTGCAAGTCTACTGGTGATGACAAGACATGGCTTAGGTGCAGCAGCCTGGGTGCAAGTCTTTTGGGGATGACAAGTCACGGCTTGAGTACTACTCCACTGGGGATAATGGAGTCTCGGGAAGAGAATAATCGTGATAGGGCTAGTGCAAATAGAAGTGCAGACGACACTGAGACAATGGGCGCTGGTGGTTTGGAGTGTTGACACAACCAACGCTGAACCTAAAAAAAAAGCAACCGGCGTTAGGGGTTGGGAACACAAACCGCACTGATCTTTGGAGGACACAGCCGATGCTGGCTTTAGTTGGTGCTCATCAGTACATGTGGCTTATCATAATTGAAAGTGATGCTCGCTTGTGACAGTAAGTTAAGCGAGAGTTGCGACGCTCTGCGATGAGCTACGTACGACGATGTTCATGGGTCGGCAAAAAGTGGTGAATGATGATAAGGCGTGGCTTGTGGTACCTGTTGGAAGCCAAATCCTCTAGCACAACAGTGAGGTCCATGTTGTTCTGTGGAAGGGCATCCACTGTGAACAGGGTATGCTTTCCGTCATAGGCCTGTTCGTTGCCAGGGCAGCCCACCTTGTATGTTTGATATACACGTCTAATGAATCCTACGATGTATGTCTGATATACATGTCAGATGAAATATCTGGCTTGTATGTTTGACATACACATCCAATGGACTGAGGCTAACTTCTTGGAGTGGATTTGTTTATCTTCTGCCCTGTAACCATCCTCTTACTCGTCAGATGAATTAAAGCCAACTCTCCAAGTGGTTTAACTTCTTCTTCATGAGGAGGGCCTTTATTTGGTGGGTTTGCTTCTTCCTCATGGGGAGGGCATTTGTTTTGGCATGTAGCCGTCCTCTTATTCTCAAATGCAAGAGCAAAAGTACAAGTTTTGATATTTGTAACTGTCCTCTTATCCTCAGATGCAAGAGACTTGTAACCTTCTAAGTAACGGGCTTCTTGTAACTTGTAACTCTGTTTTACTGCAGTAAAAATAGTTAAGAGTTTGTTTAGACTATCTTGCTTATTTTCTTATTGAGTCCCTTCTTTCGAATACGCATTACGGTTACTACTTCTTTAAGTATTGTCCATTGATAGGGCATTGCTTCCCCTCCTTCAGGATGTGCCAGTATGTAGGCTCCGTTGGGCGAGACCTTTTTAACTATAAAGGGACCTTCCCACTTAGGCTCAAACTTCCCTTTATGCCGGCCATGCATAATAATAGGCCTATTGACAGCTAGGACTAGATCACCACGGGTGAATGAGCGGACTTTGACAGACTTGTCAAAAGCCCTTGTCATTCTCCCTTAGTTGAGTTCAAGGCTCTGCTGAGCCTCTAACATCTTTCCATCCAGTGCGTCCAATTCTTGACACCGGAGCTTAACTCTCTCATCTTCGGTTATTCCTTGGTGAATAACGACTTGCAGTGAAGAGGCAAAATTGCTTCACCCCCATAGACCAGAGAATAAGGAGTGGAATCAGTAGCATTTCGAGTAGTAGTACGATAAGCCCATAGTGCTTCGGGAAGATTCTCATGCCAGTTCTTCCTTGTTTTTGAGATTGACTTTCTTAAAATGTTGCACATAGTTTTATTGAAAGCCTCAGTTAATCCATTCGTCCGAGGGTGGTACATAGTCGAGTACCTCCATTTGAAACGGAACTGATTAATTAAGCGATTGATGTGAAGACTCCTAAATTGAGGATCGTTGTCCCATATAATCGGGTCGGGCACTCCGAAGCGATATATGATATGATATCAAACGAAGTAAGCCACCGCTGTCCTAGAAACCTGCTTAAGGGGGACCGTTTTAGCCCACTTAGAGAAATAATCTGTTGCAGCTAGGATAAAAACATGACCGATTGCGGAAGGAGGGTTAGTAGGCCCTACGATGTCCATACCCCATTATGAGAAGGGCCATGATGCAACCGTAGGGTGTAAGGGCTCTGGAGGCTGATGAACCAGGCTGAAGTGTATTTGGCATACTTGGCACTTTTTAGCATAGCTTAAGGAATTGGAGATCATAGAAGGCCAATATTATCCCAATCTGTGTATTCGTCCATAGAGCTTAGGACCAGACTGGTGTAGTCCACAAATGTCTGAGTGGACTTCTTCTAACACCTTATTTGCTTCTTAGATAACAACGCATCTAAGAAGAATTCCATCAAACGACTGTCTGAAGAGAGCATCTCCTGCAAGGAAGGTATACTTGGTGGACATTCGACGTATGCTGTTCCATTCGGCACGATCTTCCGAGAGCCTGCTATGTTTTAGGAAATTAGTGATGGTTCTCTCCAATCTTCTACCTGATATTGGGTCAAAGAATTCTGGTTCTTGAATTTGACCCCTTAGCTGCTTGACTATGTGTTATTCCTTATTCAGTTTTGATTGCTTCTTTGGCCGATAGGAGTGCGCTGAACGGACAAGGAGGGCACTCCGGGAAGATATTTCTCTCGTCATTTGCGGCGACCTTGGTTCTTAGATCGACATGCTTCCATTCTGCCACCCAAAGAAACGTGGGTCCTGATGAGGACAACTAAATTGTAGCGCCAAGTTTTGCAAGTGCACCAGCCTGTGAGTTTTGCCTACTCGGGATTTGATTAAGGGATATGTCCTCAAACTGGGCCACATACGATTTTACAGTATTGTGATAAGGCTTGAGCGTGTCTTTTCTCACATCATAGATCCCTTTGAGCTGTCGGATAACCAACTCAGAGTCGCCATAGATCTTGAGCTGCCTTAAGTCAAGGTCGAAGGCTAGCTCCAGTCCGATTATAAGGGCCTAATATTCTGCCTCATTATGAGAACCGGCTTAAGCGAGAGAGAAAGAAAGTGGCAATATTCCTCCTCTCGGAGTCAAGAGTACTACTCCGGTGCCTCCTCGATTTGATTGGAATGCTCCGTCGAAGTACAATTCCTACATATGAGCAAGGTCAGCACATAATATTTCTTCATCAGAGAGGTCGCTTGATAGAGGAGATTTTGCTGATACGGGGTGTGCTGCAAGGAAGTCAGCCAAGGCGTCCCTTGATGGCCTTCTGTGGGACATACATGATGTCGAACTCCATTAGCAATAATGCCCACTTAGCGAGGCGTCCCGACAAGCATGGGCGTGTCATGAGAAACTTTATAGGATAAACTTTTGATATAAGTTTCACTTCATGACCAAGCAAGTAATGGCGGAGTTTTTGTACTGCAAAGATCAGGTCAGGCACATCTTTTCTATCAGGGAATAATTCTTCTCGGCCCCTTGCATCCTACGGCTGAGGTAATATAACACAGTCTCTTTTCCCTCTTCATTGTTTTGTGTCAACAATGCTCCGAGTTACTTGTCTAAAGAAGTTATGTATAGAATGAGTTTCCCAATACTGATGTAGAGAGCACTGGAGGGTTGAATAAATAATGCTTGATGTCGTCAAGGGCTGCCTAACATGCTTCATACCAGATGAATGGGGTATCTTTCTTTAGTAGGTGTATGAAAGGTTTACATCGACGTAAGTAGTTTTTAGATGAACCTGCAAATGTATGCCAGTTGCCCTTGGAGGGAGCGCAGTTCTCGAAGTGTAGTCAGTGACGACATTTCTTGGATTGCCTTAATCTTAACTGGCTCAACTTCAAGCCCTCGATGTCTGATGATGAACCCCAAGAATTTTCCCTACTGCACGCCAAAAGCGTATTTTAGTCATTTTAAGTTGATGAAGACGCAAACGTGTGAATACCTTTCCAAAGTCTCTCATGCGAGCATCCACCTCTTTGAATTTTACCTCCAAATTGTCTACATAGCATTCCACTTCTTTGTGCATCATGTCTTTGAAGATGGTCGTCATTGCTCTCTGGTATGTGGCACTAGCGTTCTTCAATCCAAAAGGCATCATCGTGTAACAGAAGACCCTTTTGGAGTTAAGAACGCAGTGCTTCTTCATCTTCGGGAGCCATCCTTATCTGATTATACCCAAAGTATCCGTCCATGAAGGAAAAGATTTGACAGTGAGCTGTAGAGTAGATGAGCATCTCAGTGACTGGCAACAGGAAGTCATCCTTGGGACTGGCGGTATTGAGGTCGCGAAAGACAATGCAAACCATGATTTGACCATTTTTTTTCTTTACTGGAACAACATTTGTTAGCCATTTCGCATACCTGACTTTGCTAATAAAACCTGCTTGTTTGAGTTTGGTCACCTCGGCATCTATCTGCATCTCGAGGTCAGGCCTGAACCTTCTTGATTTCTGTTTGACGAGTTTGATAGTCGGATCAATGTCGAGATGGTGGACAGTTACTTGAGGGTCTATGTCACACCCCAAGAATTTACAATACTGTTATTCCTGAGATGTGACAGAAAAAACATATATACATCTATTGATAGGACAAATTTACAGTGGCGAGGTCTTACAAAGTAAATAAAGAAAGCTAGCACAACAACAATATCTTCCAAGGTTGATCTTGACTAGCACTAAAAATGAATCCGTAGTTATCCTGAAAAAATGTTTACCATAGTTTGATGAGTTTGGCTACTCAGTAAGTGATCATCATAATCCTAAAAAATAATCATGGTTGAAAGATATCAATATTTTCAAAAAGAAGATCTATTAACAGAAATGCATCAACAGTTTCACTTTCAATAAATGCATAATTAAGTATAATCCGAATAACTGAAATGCACATAACACTTTAACGTGTCAATGCATAATTCAAAGGATTTCACAAAATACCCTACTGGCGTCCCAAGTAGGTCACCTATATACCCCATCAGCGTCCTGATAGGTCCATTTAATCCTTATCGGCGTCCCAGATAGGTCCACTTAATCCCCGCAGGTCCACTTATACCTCACCGGCATACCAGATGAGTCCACTTAATCCCTACCGGCGTCTCGGATAGGTCCACTTATACCTCATCGGCGAACCGGATGAGTCCACTTGCATACTTAAAGTATTTCAAAATCTCTTTAAACATTCGAAAGCAGCAATATCATGTACTCAACGTATCACTGAAATCATTAATAT
>NW_006498233.1:2100086-2156663 GCF_000471905.2 Amborella trichopoda
GTGAATGATGGTATCATGATATTCATGCTATATTTGAATGGATACTACTATGTGAATGATGGTATCATGATGCTTATGCTATATGTGAAAGGGTACCTACTGTATGAATGATGGTACTGGCAGCTGCGATGCTATTATGTTATGTGAAAGGACATCTACTATTTGAATGATGGTGTTGACAGCTTACGATATTTCCCTGACTCCCCATGATAGGATGGGACTCAGGATGTGAGTAGTTGGGAGGGTTGTGCCCCCCAGATCTATGTGGGCACTACACATTGGGTCACCTAATGGTAGTGTAACACCACTCGCCAAAAGGGCGCAAGGAGAGGGTAGTGTCTTGCAAGGCCTCTACCTATCAAAAACCCGAAAGCGCATTGGGGATGTGTGCGTGTGTGAGGGCCTTACGAAGAGGGTCGTTCACTTATCATGGTCCACCCTCCTTTGTGAAGGTAGAAGTCCCAAGTTAAGGATTGGCTTAGCCTGACCGATGTGGCTTCTACTTCAGGAGTAGATAGATATGTTTGCCTGACTTATTTATGCTTTCTGCATGAAATTTTAATTGAAATTGTGATCTGCTATCTTTATTACTCTACTTCAAAAAAGTGATTGTGACTTATGCATTATATGTTGAACTGCCTTTCTCACATTTCTATTAAAGTGTTGAGAAGCATGTTGATGGACTTTATTTGATACATGTGTATATGTACGTATATGTGTGTTGCGTATTTGTTATTACTATCATGCTAGTTGCAATGCAATGGTGTAGAGTTGCTTAAGGTGGGTGACCATTAGGGATTTGAAGCTTGAAGTCGAGAAGTTAAAAAGCCATCATTTGAAGACTTTCAATGTATGTTTCGAATGTCTCAATAATGTGTGGTGTACCTCATTTTGTGTAGTTTGGGCCAGTAGTGCCTTGAAGGAATTGGAAAGACTTTTTTTAATGTTGGATGAATGTGATGGCTATACTTTTGGAATTTTTATTTGTTTTGATGAATGATTTTTTTTCTAGTTTTGCTCTTGATTCTATGTTTTCTTGCGTTGAGCCACTCTCACTTGAGTGACGCTCGTGACCTCCGATCGCGACCCCGCACTCTGTCGCTCTTCAGTAGGGGTTCAGGGTGGGGTCCTGACAGTGAGGGAACGTCTGTGATGGCGACGCTTGTGCGCCCCTTGAAGAAGGATTACAGGAGACCTGCAAGTCAGCCGGGGCTTGTGCAAGTGATCTGGACTTAGGAGGTCAGGAACTACGAGCAGGTGTCTATAAGAGGACAGAAGTAGGCCTGCCCGTTACTTGGTGCACTTTTTGTGCAGCATAGGAAGACGAAGAGGTCGTCTCCTGTGTACTCGGGTGGGCACAACGACGGTGTTGGCCCGGGTAGTGAGATGCATGTGATCAACATGCGCAAGACCTGACCTTAGAAGGTTCGATCTTGGACATAGACTCGAGGTAATAGACAACCCTCGTGGTGTGACTTGGCTAGGAAACCCACGAGCCTTACAGTGTGTGTGAGGGGTGGAGATCGTGGGGATTCTACCTCGATGTGTTGAGCCTCTAGAGATAGAGACCAATTGTAACAATCCTAAAATTTCAAAAAAAAAAAAAAAAAAAAAAGGAAGAAAAGATGCTTTTAAATAGGTGATGGTCTGTTTGAGTATGATGGTCCTTGGGGACCATCACTATTTTCAAAAGTTTTTACTTGGTTTAAACTTTTGCCTGCTGCTTTTGCCTGCTGCTGCTTGCTGCTTGGCATGTCCTTTAGTGGACGTGGTTTTCGTATGTTAAAAGCAGACTCTTAACGCGACACCTCAGGTATGAGGTAGAGCGTAATCAAATAATATAATAATACATTATAAGAATTTAAATAGGGGAGGAGAGCACTCCCACCTTAGAAAATTTTGAGATCTCTCTCTCTCTCTGGTCGAAACACAGTGAACTCCTCTCTCGAACCGAACTTTTATCGGAAGCTCCCTCTCAAATATTTGTGAGTAAGTGACATCGTCTTCCTGAAAAATAGTCTGTTTTTAATAAATAGTGATATTTCTGTCCAGGATCTTTATTTTATAAGTTTTGTGTGTAAGTAACTCCATTGTCTCGAAAAATAATCCATTCTTTTTAAAAATGAAATGAAATAATTATTTCTGCTTATTATCATGAATTTTAGGCGCGATAAATTTTATGCGCACGTGACCTCATTATCTTGAAAAATAATCTTTTTAATAAAAATTGTGATATTTTATCGATGTTAGAAATTTTGAATGCTGTAAATTAGAAAAAATAAATTTATTTATTTTTCTTGTTTATTGTTAGAAGTAAATGTGATATTTCTGCTTTTAGTAAAATTGTGATATTTCTTTCTACTGTTTTGAATATTTAGACATTGTAAAATTCATGTGCAAATGACTGCCTTATTATTTAAAAAAATTAACATTTTTGTAATTGATTATAGTATTGTTGTGAAATGTTTATTTGTGGATTGATATCCATAAATTGTGATAATTCCGTATTTTTGAATTTTTATAAGAGTTTTTCTATACATATTAAATTGACAATTATGCTAGAATGCCTTAACAAACTGCTACCTTTCTAAATTTGAGCCCAAAATATTTGATTGGTTATTTTTGAAATGTTATAGAGAGTGACTGTTATTAATGGTTTAAGTGAAATTCATATTAATGATTTCAGTGATATGTTGAGTACATGATATTGCTGCTTTCGAATGTTTAAAGAGATTTAGAAATAATTTAAGTATGCCAGTGGACTCATCCGGTTCGCCGGTGAGGTATAAGTGGACCTATCTGGGACGCCGGTAGGGATTAAGTGGACTCATCCGGTACGCCGGTGAAGTATAAGTGGACCTGCAGGGATTAAGTGGACCTATCTGGGACGCCGATAGGGATTAAGTGAACCCATCAGGACGCTGATGGGGTATATAGGTGACCTACTTGGGACGCCAGTAGGGTATTTTGTGAAATCCTTTGAATTATGTACTGCCGTTAAAAGTGTTAGAAGCATTTCAATTACTCGGATTATACTTAATTATGCATTTATTGAAAGTGAAACTGTTGATGCATTTCTGGTAATAGATCTCATTTTGGAAAATATTGATATCTTTCAATCATGATTATTTTAGGATTATGATGATCACTTACTGAGTAGCCAAACTCATCAAACTATGGTAAACATTTTTTTCAGGATAACTGCGGATTCATTTTGAGTGCTAGTCAAGATCAACCTTGGAAGATACTATTGTTGTGCTAGCTTTCTTTATGTACTTTGTAAGACCTCGCCATTGTAAATTTGTCCTATCAATAGATGTATATATGTTTTGTCTGTCACATCTCAGGAATAACAGTATTGTAAATTCTTGCGGTGTGACACCAATGGTGTAGAAATGTGGGGGGTAGCGTGATAGCGACCCACAGAAGCAATGGCCACTTCTTCGCCTTTTGCATAAATGGACTGGGCAGCCTTCCAGCGTACCTCAAGAATACGACCGGCAAGTGACTTGTCGGTGGTTGGGTGCATGCTGTGTGGGGCAACAGAGGTGCTGTCAATGCAAGGTGCCTTGGTGGAGTTTCCACTAGAGCGAGGAGATAGGGAGTGAAGGAATTTGAAGTCCTGCCTCACACCGGTCCAGGTAAAGACCTGGGAGCTAGACAAGGGTTCTTTACTCAAAAGGATAGTTGGGAACGAAGTTGAAGGAACTTGTTCCCTAGGGACACTCTCGAATGCGGGGATAAGAAAATCCCCGATCCGAATAAATGGGTTCCAAAACCTGCAAGCCATAGGTAAAATGTGAAAAGATAACGAAAGCAGATAATAAAAGAAGAAACTAGCCGCATAAGAACCATCCAACTAAGGGGTAGTAAGTTCCCAATGGAGTCATCAAGCTGGTTAGGTGCCTTGATCTTGCCCTCTGGATCCTCTTGAGGATCGAGCGGCGTGCGTCTCGGGTTTCGGGGGAAGACCCAGGACATTTTTGAGATCGCACTCTCGGGAATCTCGTTCGAGAATGGGGGTAAGTGTTACCAACGGGTGTGAGAGAACTTTAAAGGTGGGTTCGAGACTTACTCGGGCTAGCTCCCATGGGCACCCTCTTAGATCACGAAGAAAGCCCCCCAGTAATAAAACTGGTTCAGAATTGCCTCCCTTGGCTTTTATTCTTCTTGTTTTTTACAATCACACATATATGGCAAAGGTTATATGACAGGTGGGTCAGACCTCACTCTTTTCCTCTTTGATGAACGTATACAAACATACGCATTAAAAAAGAAGAAGAGTAGAAAGACGAGGGAGAGAAGAATTCGACTGAGCGAGAGGATGGAGTGGTGACTAAACTGGTGAGTAATTAGCCTGATGTGATAGAAAAATAGGCTCGGTAACTAAGACAGGCTCACATGATTTCTATTAGACATCATTATCAGTACTGGCTAGCTAGGCACGATGGTCAGTTTGTCATGGCAATAAAGCGGACCTAGTAATCCTGACACAACAACATTACGGCTAGACGATATGACTACCATGAGAGGCTCACCTCAATCCCTGTTAGTCGAACGAAAGAGTAGCAAAATGATGGTTATGATGAAATGAGAGAAGAAGGTAATAGAAAGAAGGAGGGAGAAGAAAGGAAGAGAAGAGTATGAATGGCGAGAGGATAAAACAGAGAGAGAGAAGGAAGGTGCGGTCAGTGCTAAGCATTGCTGACTATGCTAGAAGGAAGAGAGAGAAAACACAGTTGGTGCTAGGCTTTACCCACTATGTTATTTAAAAGAGAAGAGAGAGAAAATGCAGTAAGCACTAGGCTTCACTAACTGTGTCAGACGAAGAGGGATAAATCCAGCCGGTGCTAGTCTTCACCAACTGTGACAGAAGAGAAGAGAAAGAGAGAACCAGCCGGTGATAGGCTTGCACCGGTTGTGGTGGGAGAGAAGCAAGAGAGATCGAGCCGGTGCTAGGCTTCACCAACTGTAGCAGAAGAGGAGAGAGAAATCCAACCAACGCTAGGCTTTGTCGACTGTATCAGAAGAGAAGAGAGAGAAATCCAACCGATGTTAGGCTTTATCGACTGGCATTGAAGAGAAGAGAGAGAAATCCAATCGATGCTAGGCTTCACCGATTGGCTTCAGAAGAGAAGAGAGAGAAATTCAACCGGTGCAGGCTTCACTGTCTGTGACAGAAGAGGGGAGAGAGAAATCCCACCCGATGCTGGGAATGAAAGAGGCAGATAGAGAAAAATCCCACCCGACGCTGAGAATAAAAGAAGAGAAGAGAGAAAAATCCCACCCAGTGATGGGAATGAAAGAAGAGAAGAGAGAAAAAGCCCACCCGACACTGGGAATGAAAGAAGAGAAGAGAGAAAAGAGAGATAGAGATAAGAGGAGAGAGAAAATTAGAGAGAGATGAGAAGAGAGAGAAAAGAAGAGAGATAGAGATGAGAAGAGAGAAAGAGAGATAGAGATAAGAAGAGAGAAAAGAAGAGAGATAGAGATGAGAAGAGAGAAAGAGAGATAGAGATAAGAAGAGAGAAAAGAAGAGATAGAGATAGAGATGAGAAAGAAGGGAGGAGAGAGAAAGAGGGGAGGAGAGAGAAAGTTATCTGCCCAAAGAGCATCGACCCTTTTATTCTCTCTTATCTCTCTCTGTCCAAGACATAGCCACAGGCTCAAGCAAAAAAGAATTTTATTAATTGATCCAAGAAGAATGAATTCGACCTTTGCATAATGAGGCAATGACTCTTTATATAGAATTGGACTAAAACATGGGTCTACGCCCAGAAACTACCTAGAATTGAAGATAATTACAATTTAATTGAATTAAAAGAAATTTAAAAAATGAGTGCAAAAGGACTATTTTGTCCCTGCCTAACAATGTGTGGAATTCTAGAACAATGCCTGCTGCTGCCCGAGAACTTACGTGATCTTTTGTGGCTGATCCCAGGTCATTTTGACTCCCGTTTGATCGAAATATTATTGTTTTCTTATAGGGCCCGACATGACGATCATTTTGATACCAACTTCTAGCCATGAATCATGCTTTTGAGCCATGATTATGAGACTTGAATCTCGGATGAATCTTGAAAAATTTGGATCGATTGTGTGCTCGCTGAATCACACTGAGCATGTCGTCACAATCACGTTGCAATGGGTGTAACGTGATTTTGTGTCCGGATGAAGATTTTGTCGTCTTGAGTTTTTGGTCAGAATCTTAAAATCCGGTGACCAAAATTTATAGCAGTTTTAGCACCTTCATGTGTGAAATCCAACCATTCAACATTCGCGAGGTTTGGACCAGAGATAGCCTCGAATCTCACGCACATAATGTAATTAGTTTCGCGCCGATTAGGTATGTCATTTTTGTGATTTGGTTGCTTGAAGAAGGCGTGCTTCTATTGAATTTTTTGCAACTTCCTTCACGGAGCAACGACTTTCATTTAGTTTTTCTCTCTACTGGGGCGTCGTCACGGGATGTACCACATATCGAATGCTCGTCTCAATGAGTCGAACACGCTCCCCAAATTTGGGAGCGATCCTACTTGGAACGAGTGAGATATAGGCCCCAAACGTGACTACATGTGACTGTAAAAACAACCACCTTTAATGGTGTTTTAATATAGATTGGCCACAGGGAATAGTGTGTGCCCTACCCCTTTTCTGTATTTTATCCGTAACTTTGTCTTGGAGTGCTCGATTAAGCCGAAACTTGACCCATACGGGTTTTGGATCGTGTCGAAACTAATGACGGTGGTCCCACAGCTGTTTGATGCACCAAAAGTATGTCTCTGGTTACAGGTCCATTTCAGGGTGCAAGAGATCGATTTCGCTGAAATTGTTTCTTTGTGTTCACTGCCTTAGACATGTCTGATCGAGATGAAACTTGGTAAGTGGTCTTTTGAAGTGCTGACGAAGATCTTGACTAATTTTGGGGCCATTCTGAGAATGTCATTAATTGCCACTGTTTTGTAGGATTTTATTGACCTGCTTTCTACCAGGGACCAAGGTGCTGACAAATACATTCAAAGAAGGCCTATAGATCCTGAGCAGGGAAGCCTCCAAGTCAGTCAAAGTCACCACCCGTGACGACCTCCTTCCTTGTAATCCCATTTTCCCTCTTCAAACTTCGGAGCCTGAGTAAGTCCAGGAGTACTGTTCGGTGATCACCACCTAGAAGCCACGGTCCCAAGATCGTCAAGAATCGGTCCTTACAAGATCGACATACAAAGCCCGAGTCCAGTCTGGGCAAGCTGAGACCCTCAAGACTGACTTGCAGCGCGTGACTCGCTACCCTCGACAATCTGCTGCATCACCTGACTTTGACCTCCCAGAAGAAATGGTCAGTGTCATGGTGATCAATGAATGGAACAATGCTCAGGAGGAGCGATTGAACAAGTTAAAAGAAATGATGCAAGCCATCCTCGGAAAGATGGCACACCTACAGGCCTCCATGGCCTCTTCTATGCCTGACTCCCCGATCGGTAAGGACACAACTCTTAAGCAGGCTCTCCCACTGGTCTCTCAAGGCAGCTCCTCTTCTCATGGGGTCTCCCAAACCGACATAAATGCTATGGTGGCCCATAGACTCAAGAACAAGGTCCCGGGCATGCAGGAGATGCCACTCTACCAAAAGTTGTATCCTTCGTACATTGACCAGGTGTTGTTTCCCCCAAACTATCAAAAAGGGAAACTCCCCCTGTTCAATGGTACCATGTCTCCTCACCATCATACGGCCCACTTCCAAGCAGCCTGCCATGAGACGACGATTGACGAACGTCTTCTCCTCCGTTAGTTTGTCGAAACTCTTGAAGGACAAGCCTTCAAGTGGTATGCTCGATTACGCTGAACTCGGTGAACACTTGGTAAGAAATAGAGCAGTTATTCTACCAAAGCTTCTACGAAGTCCAAAGGAGTGTGGAAACCATCGAGCTCCTCACCTTGATGCAAGACCCTGGTGAGCCGGTTGATAAATTCATCACCCGATGGAGAGAGTTGGCGACCTTTCACGCCACCCCCATGATCGAGAAGGAAGCAGTCCAGACCTGCATACAGAATATGCTTCATGAGATCGCCTTACATGTTGAGGCATCCAATCCACCCTCCATGTCAGAGCTCATCTCTAAGGCAGTCCATATTGAGGGATTGTTTAACCACGACAACACCCGTCAGCAACTTGTCGGCTCAAACTCACGCCCCAGCAGTCGGGGCAATCAAAAGGCAGTAATCAGTGCAGCCGTCACCATGGCTGGCTTCACAGGTCTAGCATGACGATGACAGTACCATGCGTGAGCTCCTTTCCCCCTTCTGTTCGTCCATCTATATCTCTCGACGAGGCTTGCAGATGGTGCTACTCATCACTGTCCGCAGATACGTTCTCGACGTCTCTGTGAAGTGAACAGACGACGAAACTTATTGCTGCCCGCAGGGGTCTCCCCCTGTTGCTTGCCTATCGTAGACGACGATGCCTATCGCCACCCACGAGGGGTCGTGGCAACACTTATCACCGTTCGCGAGCTTCCTTCATGCGCTCGGTGCCTATCGCCATCTGCGTGCTTCCTTTGCACGCTTGGTGCCTATTGCCATCCGCAAGCCTTCTTCGTGTGCTCGGTGACTATCATCGTCTGTAAGGCTTCTTTGTGCACTTGGTGCCTATCGCCGTTCGCAAGTTTTCTTCGTACGCTTGGTGCTTACCGTCTGCGAGTTTTCTTCGTGCGCTCAGTGCCTATCGTCTTCCGTGAGCTTTCTTTGTGCGCTTGGTGCCTATCGCCTTGCGCAGGCTCTTCTTGCATCTCACGCCTATCGTCACGTGCCTCAGAAAGAACTATCGCCGTACGCTTCACAAATGGCTTTCGCCGTACGCTTCACAAGAGGCTATCACTACCCGCACAGGGGTATGCTGCCTTCTTGTGTTTTCAGCGATGATGTCTAGCACTGCCCATAGTCCACTGTTCACCCTCTAGACATGAACAGTAGTGTCTAATGCCATCTAAGGGCCGTGACTCTGCTACTCCATGGTCATGAGTGGTGACGCTTAGCGCCATCCGAGCCTTATCTCCTCGCTGTCTCGTTCATTCTCTTCATTCTCTTCTTACTGGACCCGAGGGTGGACTCAGTCTAGTGTTGCCATAGCGGTATGGCTATCGAGTAGTATTGCCGTCGTGCTGGTCCCGAGTACCATGCCCGTCTTGCTACCACATCAACTTAGGACGGTCATGTCAACCTTGGTTTCGAGTAGTATTGCCATCGCGTCAGTCCAAAGCACCGTGCCCATCTTGCTACCACTCCGAGTGGGCACTGGTTTAGCTATCATACTAGCCTCGTCCCCTTGTTGAGTACCCTCGTCTTTTCTCCTCTCATTCAAACCTTCCACTTCATCACCCTAACTTCTCACATTCTTAGCCATACGAATGTGCATTTCCCTAAGAGAAGGTTGGGTCTTTCGGTTCACTTGTCTTGCAAATTAACAATAGTAGTGTTGTGCAGAAAACAATAAGATTACAGGTCAAGGGAGGCGATTCCTAACCTGCTGAAGCAGTTGGGGGGCTTTCCGTCTTGATCTAAGAGGGCACCCGTGCTAGTCAGCCCAAGTAAGTCACGGACCCAGGTGAGGTTGGTCCCCACCTCACATCCAAAATTCATCTCTCACTTGTTGGATACCTGCCCTTGTTCTTGAACAAGGTTCTCGAGAGAGAGATCTCAGGTCTCAGGTCTTTCGAAACCGAGATACGTGTCACCCGATCACCTAGATTCGGGGAAGTGAGATCAAGGCACCTAACCAGCTTGGCGACTCCACTGGGGACTTATTATCCCTTCTTCGATTCTCTCTTGTTTGATCAGGAGAACCTTTTACTTTCTGCATTACTGTCTATGACATCTAGGTTATTCAACCAGTTCATCTGAGTTGGGGATTTTCTCATCCTGGCACTCATAACTGTCCCAGGGAAGCGAGCTGCTCAAGCTTCCTTCCCTACACTCCTTTTGTGTCGGGACTCACATTCCGGCTCCCAAGTTCTTTCCTGGGTTGGTTCGAGAAGGGACTTAAAGGTCTCTGACTCCCCACTTCCTCGCCCTGGTGGACCCTCCACCAAGGTCCCTTGCATTGGTAGCACATCTGCTACTGAGGTACGCTGGAAGGCTACCCTATCCACTCTCGTGAAAGGCAAGCAAGTTGTCATCGCTTCTGAGGGTCACCGCAAGGCAATCCCCTATACTCCTTCACTACCCCGAACCTCTACACTTGGAGGCTCGACACACAGAGGCGAAAATCCTAGGTCTCCACCCCACACACACACCTAAAGGCTCGAGGTCCAACCACTCTCCCACACCTCGGGGCAATCTTCATGCTGCCTCGAACTGACGTTCAAGGCTAGGCCTTCTCGAACTCGCGTTTGAGGCAGCGCCAGTTCTGTGTCAGCTCGAGCACATGAGGGTCGACCACTTCGTCCTCCCTCTCACCACACACAGCTTACCCTGTGAGAGATAGGTCACTACCCGGTCCCTCACAGACACAAGCTTGTGGGTCTCGACCTCCTAAGGTCGAATCAGTTGAGCAAGTCCGGTCTGACCCCCAAGTCACCCAGACGACTAACCTTAAAGGTGCACATGCATCAGCTTTGTAGGTTCCTCCTTGATCCCGGCTCAGGCGGAGTCATAAACCAGCTCCTTCTTTTTTCACTCCTCTCTCACCAGGTAAGCACCTCGAGATCTGGTACTCAAAGGTTTTCCCTAAGAGTACCATCTTGAGTCAATCGCCCCAAGTCAGGCATGCACCCCGGCCTCACAAGGGTGTCCAAGGCAATGGCCTGATGTCAGACAGGAGCCTCCAGCCTCTAAGGCAGCGACCCAGGTTGCCCTCTGTCCTTGGACCCCATTCTTTGCTTCAGCTAATAGACGCGGCCCTCGCCTGCTCAAGAAAAGCAGGGCAGTTCGAATCTCATGCTTGGTTCTGGAGTGAGGTCCATAGCAGCCTCAAGATTAAACAGAGGAAAGGTCTATATATCCTGACCAAAGAAGCCCCTAAGGTAGTTGAGGTTACCACCATTGGTGACCTCCTGCCTCACAATCCCTTCTTCCCTCTATAGATCGCAGAGCTTGAGCAAGTCCCAAAATATTTCTCAATGTTCACTGCCCAGAAGCCACGTTCCCAAGACTGTCAAGAATCGGTCCTCACATGATCGACGTACATGGCTGGAGTCCAATCGAGGCATGCTGAGCCCCTGCAGACCGACTTGTGACGCATAACTCACAATCCTGACCGTCTACTACACCACATGGCTCTGACCCTCCAGAAGAAACGGTCAGTGTCATGGTGATCAATGTGCCGGACAACACCTAAGAAGAGAGGATGAACAAGTTCGAGGAAATGATGTAGTCTATCCTCAAAAAGATAGAACGTCTAGAAGCCTCCAAGTCCCCTTCTTCTCACCATGAGACCGATTCTCCATCTAGGGAGGACACAGTCCTTAGGCAAACTCCCCCACTGGTCTCCCAGAACAGCTCAGCTTCCCGCGGGGTTTAACAAACCAACATAGATACCATGGTGGCCCATAGCCTAAAGAACAAGGTCCCAGACATGCAAGAGGCACCGCTATACCAGAAGCCGTACCCCTTGTACATTGACTGAGTGTCGTTTCCCCCGAACTATCAAAAAGGGAAGCTCCCCCTGTTCAACGATACTATGTCCCAGCACTAGCATACTACTCACTTCCAAGCGGCTTTTCAAGAGACGGCAACTGACGGGCGACTCCTCCTCCATCAGTTCGTCGAGACTCTCGAAGGGCCAGCATTCCAGTGGTATGCTCGGCTACCTCCAAACTTAGTGCACACCTGGCAGGAAATGGAGCTGTTGTTTTTCCAACGCTTCTATGAAGTCCAAAGGAATGTGGAAACCATCTAACTCCTCACTTTGACTCAAGACCCTAGTGAGCCAGTTGACAAGTTCATCATCCGATGGAGAGAGCTGACAACCTTTCATGCCACTCCTATGACTAAAAAGAAGCTGTCTAGACCTGCATACAAAATATGCTTCCCTAGATCACCCTGCGTGTTGAGGCTTCCAATCCACCCTCCATGTTAGAGCTTATCTCTAAAGCTGTTCGTATTGAGGTTCTGTCCAAGCATCATGATGGATCTCGTCAGCAAACCTCAGGGTTCGAATTCTTGCTCCACAGTCGGAACAACCAGCAAAAAGCGGTGATCAGTGCGGCTGTCACCATAATTGACACTAAGAATGCCTTCCCGCAAACCCTGGACCTCTCCAAGGCACATACGCCTTAGGCTGGGGGCAAGCAGCAGTCCTACAATGAGGTCCTGCCCCCTAAAAATATAAATCGAAGTGACTTTTGGATCCAACACCAGAATAAAGTGTACCCCTTTGACAAGGAGTGGGTCCCTGCACTGCTTCGACTACTACTGGAGCAAAACATGATCTAGCTGCTAGAGGTCAGCACTCCAGGACAAGCTGGATAGGAGACACACGAGAGGTACTGCACATATCATAGGAAAGTAGGCCACCCCACTTAGGACTGCTATAAGCTCAATGACACTATCGAAGCCCTTATTAACAAGGGTCAGATAAAGCTCGAAGAGTTAAAGAAAGAGTTCGGGGCAACTGAGGCTTCTCATATTGTGACAATCCAAGAAGATGATGGGGCACCCGTTATCCTCCGTACACTATTCTTCATAATGCTCGAAGAAGAACTCACCACTCCCAAGCCGAAAAGGCAGCCCAAGTTCCTACCTCCAGGAACTGAGAGCCTCTAGTGCGCGTATCACTAGACACGAGGCCATGACGTGAGCGAATGGACTGGCTTCTACGAGCTCTTGGCAAAGAAGATGCAGCAATGCAAGGAAGTTCGTGGTAACCCAGAAGGACACCCTCAAGTCCCTCTTCCATTAGTGCAAGAAGAACTCTCGATGGAAGCCTCGGGAGGCGTTGAGCTAGACCCTCTGCAGGCCTCTTTGAGGAAATGCTTCAACAGGGTCTCGACACTCCCAAGCCCACCAGGAAGCCTAAATGCCTTGCCCAGGGTAAGAAAAACCTCTTGTGCCCATATCACTAAGTATGGGGCTACGAGCTCAAAGAATGCCCTCCGAAGGTACAAGAAGGCCACATCATTTGCGTCGTTCTCCCTGAGCACTTCCAAGCTGTCACTCCCATCCAAGAGGAAATCCCACTACAAGTCCCTTATGAGCTTACACTAGACCCTTCAGAGCCCTCGACTTCTAATCATACGGACGTCCGTGATTCATCAATAGCTCCGAAGTCGTCCAATGCGGGTGAAGATGCTAAAATCACCCCTCAACCGTCAAAGCCAGGGCAAGACTTAAAATACCCCCTGCACACGTCTAATTCTAGTGACAACATAATAAGCTGCCTAGAACATTCTAACTCTTCTTCTACTCTCTCCTCTTATATTTCTTCCACAGGTGCAGCTCGACAGTGCCCAGACTTCGACACTCTAAATAGAGATCTCGGAGGTATCTGCCTCAGCAGGTCGCAGCGAAAGCACCTAAGAAAGATGTTGTCCCAGGTGGCTGGATTCTTGACAGTCGCCGACGCCCTGTCGACCCAACCCCAAACCAAGCCATCTTCAAGCTTCTATTCCCACGAGGCCTATCAGATGATTCAAGTTCATGAAGTGTCACCTAGTTTGGGGCAAGTACCTAGTGACCCCACAAATGAGATCATGGACTCCCGGTTCCAAGTTGACCCTTTCATTGGTTGGTCCGGCCAAAGACCAGAAATTGTCGCTCACATTGGGCCCCTCTTAGAAGCAGAAATATTCAGATCGTGTCTCTCTACACTCGAAGTTAATGAAAAGCCTTGTGAATCCCCTGACGAAGAGTTGCAAGAAGCTCCGGAAGAGTGGAAAGAAGGTCGTTAGGCCACAGCCGACTCGCTCGAAGAGATAGACTTAGGGGATGAGACCGACCTAAGGCCAACTTTCATCTCGGCTAAAATGTCCTTAGAAGAGAAAGAAAGTTATATTTCCCTCCTAGGAGCAAACCAGGACGTCTTCGCCTGACATTATCATGAGATGCCTGGTCTAAACCCTCAAGTCACTGTCCAACGTCTCGGTATTGATCTGACAGCCAAACCCATAAAGCAGAAATCAAGAACATTTAGACCTGACCTCAAGATGTAGATCAATGTTGAGGTGAACAAGCTCAGGCAAGCTAGATTCATACGTGAAGTCAAATACCCAAGATAGTTGACGAATGTTGTTTCAGTCAAGAAGAAGAATGGCCAAATCAGAGTCTGTACTTACTTTCTCGACTTGAACATCGCCTGCCCCCCCTGCCATTTACCGAGATGCTTGTTGATTCTACGACCCATTTCCAAATATTCTCCTTCATGGATGGATATTCTGGTTATAATCAAATCAGGATAACACTAAAAGATGAGGAGGCCACTACGTTCTTGACCCCAAAAGGTGTCTTTTGCTACACTGTGATGCCTTTCGGGTTGAAGAATGTCGGCACCACGTACCAGTAAGCCGTGACAACCATCTTCAAGGATATGATCCACAAGGAGGTCGAGTGCTATGTGGATGACTTGGTGGTGAAATCTGACACAATGGATGCTCATGTACAAGACCTTAAAAAGGTATTTGAATGACTACGACATCACTAACTCAAGATGACCCCCTTGAAATGCGCCTTTGGCGTATGCTCAAGAAAATTCTTGGGGTTCACCGTGAGGTACCGTGGGCTTGAGATCCAGCCGGTCAAAATCAAGGCAATTCAGGACATGCCACCGCCTATAACCCTGCATGAATTGCGATCGCTCTAAGCACAGCTGGCCTACATTCGAAGGTTCATCTCAAACCTTTTAAGGCAATGCAAGCCCTTTTCACACCTGTTGAAGAAGGACACTCCCTTCATATGGGATGAGGCGTGCCAGGCTTCACTCGATGACATCAAGAGGTATTTGTTAAATCCTCCAATGCTCTACGCTAGTGTTAGGAAGGCCTCTCATCCTATATGTGACTGCCCTTGATGAGTCACTCGAGGTACTCCTAGCACAGAACAATGATGGGGGGAAGGAGACAACACTCTGTTATCTCAGTCGTAGGATGTAAGGAGCCGATAAGAATTACCCTCACATCGAAAAGATGTGCATAGCCTTGATATTTGCAGTACAAAGGCTCTACCATTACTTGTTCAGTCACGAGATCAAATTAATCTCAAAGGCGGACCCAGTCAAGTTCCTTATGACCTGGCCATGCCTATCAGGATGCCTGGCCAAGTGGGAATTATTGTTGATGGAGTTCAAAATCATGTACGTACCATAGAAGGCAGTCAAAGGTCAAGCCCTAGCAGACTTTCTCGCGGCTCACCCAGTCCCTTTGGAATCTCCCCTGTCAAGTGATCTCCCGGATGAAGAGGTTTTCTGTGCGGTACTAGCTTGGCCGTGGGAGATGTATTTCGACGGAGCAATCCAGTCTGATAGGGGGTACCAGAGTCGTGTTCTTGACTCCCGACGGTGGAATGATTCATCTATTCTTCTCACTTGCAGAGGCATTTTCTCATAATGAAGCTGAATATCAAGCCCTCATAATCGGATTGACGATCACCCAGGAGCTAGGCCTAGAGCAGCTAAACATCTTCGGCGACTCTGAGCTAGTCATTCGATAGCTTAAAGGGGTTTATGATGCAAGGAAGGATACTCTTAAGCCTTATCACGACACGACCAAATCATATATGACCCACTTCGATGATTTCTCTCTAGGTCATATCCTTAGGAGGCTGAACTCGTAGGTGCGCTCTCAAAGCTTGGGGCTACCATTCAATTGTCTTCATCAGGGCTCACGCTCGTCTGGGTAACAGGATGGAGACATGTGGACTTGAGAATTGAAGATGATGCAGATGAAGAGAAAGACGTCTTTCCTGAATGCCCGCCTTATCTGTTCGGAGCGCTTGCCAAGGATGTCATTAAGGCAGAGCAGAAAATGTCCCGAGGAAAAGAATCCAAAGCTGAGAAGCAGGGGCCTGAATTCTTCGACCTGATGTGTGCAGAGGTAGAACAAGTAGAAGAGTAGAGGGAGCCTATCATGAATTTCATAAAGCATGGAAGGCTGCCAGAGGATCGAGCGGAATGCAATGGGGTACGACAGATGTCTGCCAAATACACCTTCTCGATGAGGATGTTCTCTTTCATCGATCATTTAACGATATTCTCCTCAGATATGTCGATACACAAGAAGCGAGCAAAGTATTCAAAGAAGTGCATTCAGGAATCTGCGAGCTACATCAGTCCAACCTTAGGCTCTACGAGCGCATACACAAACTCGGCTATTATTGGCCTTCAATGGTGGCTGATGCCCAAAACTGTGCTAAAATATGTCAGGTGTGCCAAATTCACTCAAGCCTCATTCATCAGCTCCCGGAGCCTCTCCATCATACAGTAACATCATGGCCCTTTTCCCAGTGGGGTATGGATATTGTAGGGACCCATCAACCCTCATTTTTCTTTGGTTCATGCCTTCATTCTAGCAGCGACAGACTACTTTTCCAAGTGGGCTGAAGCGGTCCCCCTCAAGCAGGTTCCAAGGACTACTGTGGCCAACTTCATGCATCACCACATCATATACCGGTTAGGGATTTTGGACCAAATAATTTTTGACAATGGCCCTCAGTTCGGAAGCCATCACTTGATAGCCTGGCCAGCCAGTTCGGTTTTGAGTGGAAATACTGGGCCATGTACTAACATCGAGCCAACGGTTTAGCTGAGGTGTTTAGCAAAACCCCGTGCAGGGAGCGTCAGAAGTTAGTTTCGAAGTCAATCTCCGTTATCAGGAGAGAATGAAGAGAGCCTTTGATAAATCTATCAAGGTTCACTCATTCACCTGTGGAGATCTAGTCTTAGCAGTCAAAAGACCGATTGTCATGCATGGGCATCGCAAAAGAAAGTTCGAACCCAAGTGGTAAGGTCCATTCATAGTAAAAAAGGTCGGTTGGAGAAGAGGCAATGCCCCTTATCAATGGGCGATACTTAAAGAAATACTATCTCTAATATATCCCTAAAATGCGGTGCATGCAGTAAAAATAAGGACATTAAGATAAAAAGAAGTTCATTTCTTTCATTGCATTAAAAAAGGTTACAAGCTAGAATCAAAAGCCCATTATTAGGGAGGTTACAAAGCACTTGCATCTGAGGATAAGAGGACGGTTACAGGCAAAAAAGAAATGCCCTTATCATGAAGATGAAGCAAAACCACTTGGAAGTTAATTTCAATTCATTTTCCAGGTGCTCCTAAAGAGGATGGTTACAGGCCAAAAAGAAGAAGCCAACATTTCCGAGTCAGCCTCAATTCATCTGATGAGGCATGTCTAGCTTCCAAGGAAGTAGCCCATGATGGATTCCATTCCTCCAAAACAACATGGACTTCACTATTTTGCTAGAGAACTTGGCTTCCAACATACCACAGTAACCAGGACTTCTCATTTGCCATCACTCTTGACCCCCACAAAGCATCGCTGTCCATGATCATCGCCACACACAACTCAATACTGCACGTGATCATCGCCGCGTGTGACTCAATGCCGCAAGTGACCACTGTCGTGCGCAACTCAATGCCGCAGGCTACCAGTACCACGGGTAGGCCAACGCCACGTTAGACCATTTCCATGAGTGGCATGCTCCCGAGCGTGGCTATCGCCATGCGTAGCCTAAGGACACGCGAAGGTAGTGCTGCATGTGACTTACTGACATGCATGTCCTTGTTGTGCCTCGGTTCACACCATCCCCAGTTCTCAGGGGTCATTAACCCTCGGGCTTCCACAGTTTCTCCAACCGTCACTCCTCATCTACGGTCCACCTTCTCATGACCCTTTACCTCCCCTGCAACCCTTTGAGTTTCGCCCAACACTCCTATGTCCGTCTGAAATTCTCTCTGACCCTGTTCTTTCCCCTTTCCAGTAGCCAGGAAAATAAAAAAGCCGATAAGAATTCCCCAGAAAGTTCCTCTGTGGCCTTGCAGATTTCCCTTCTCCAGTTTTTCGTACTTTTGTAGCTCGCCACAACTCTCTAGAATTTCACTATGGTTCCGGTGAGCCCAGTTCCACTCCTCCTTCTTCTCTTCCGATAGCTAGAAGATCGCCAGATTCCCTTGACTTGCCTGCAACCTCCCCTTTAGCCTTGGGACTATCGGAAAAGTACCACAACTCCGGCAAAGCACCACTGCAAATCACACTAAGGCTCTGAGAAGCCCCGTTCCCTGCTCAAGAGAGCCTTGACACTCTCCGAAAACTCTCGCAAGGACGTTGCAAAGGCTCTCGACCTGCTGAAGCTCGGCAGAAAAGCTCTTGAAGGCCTGTCTACTAACCGGGAAGTTCTAGCCAGAAACTCTTGACGAAAGCTCCGGATCTTTCTCTCTAAAACTCTCTTCGACTATTTTACCCTTTAATAAAATAGTAAAATGGGGTTTTCCCCTTTAATACTCAGCAGTGCCACAAACTGCCCCTCACAAGTTTGGAAAGACACTGCAATCCTCATATTCAGACAACAATAAGACCAGGCCGGGCCTGGTCAAGCTTGAGACTTGAAAGGGTTATCACCGCGCGCTTCACCCAGAGGCAATCCCATGCGCTGCGTAGGATGCTATCGCCGCGCGCTTCGTCAAAGAGCTATTGTTGTGTGCTTCGTCAAGAGGCTATTGTGGAGCGCTTCGTCAAGAGGCTATCATCACGCGTTTTGTCAAGAGGCTATCGCTGAGCGCTTAATCAAGGAGTTATCACTGCGTGCCTCATCAAGAGGTTAACGCCATGTGCTTCACTCAAGACCTAATGCCGTGCGCACATCATCCAGGCCTAATGCCGGATGCGACATCTAAGACTTGGTGCTGTGCGCATGCCATGGCACTCCCATCTGAGGCCATCGCCTTACATCCTTAGGAAGTTCATTCCCTGCACCATAGCCTCACTCCTCAGGGAGTTGAGCCTCCAATTACGACTCTATTCCCCATGGAGTCACATTCTCCCCACACAAGGGTTTGTGCTACAAGACCTTAAACTGCATAGCCTGGGTCCATGCTGCATGACCTTAAACTGCATAGCCTAGGTCCGTGCTGCATGACCTTAAACTGCATAGCCTTGGTCCGTGCTACATGACCTTAAACTGCACAACAATGGTCCGCACTACATGACCTTAAACTGCACAGCCATGGTTCGTGCTGCATGACCTTAAACTACACAGCCATGGTCCAAACTATATAACCCTAAATTGTAGTGGAGATCTAGTTGCATGACCTTAAACTGCATGGTCCTCATTGCATGAATCAAAAACTGCACGACCATGGTCCAACTGTAGGACCTTAAACCATAGTGCACATCCTGACCGCATGATGTTAAAAGGCTACCATGGTCCAAACTATATGACCCTAAACTGTAGCGAAAATCTAGTTGCACGGCCTTAAACTGCATGGTCCTAGCCGCTTGACTTTAAACTGCATAGCCATGGTCCAAGCTACAAGACCTTAAAAATGTAACGCATGTCCCTGTAGCAAGACGATAAACGATGCGACAAATAGTCCGTACGCATGACTCTAAACTGTGAAATGGGTGTACTTTTTTGCCAGGTGTATTCCATCAACGTCCCTAGTGGCGTTAGACATATTCCATCAAAATCCCTAGTGGAGTTAGTTGTATGCAAAATAAAAAGAGCACCTAACCCTTTCTATCCCTGATGGGTCTGTTTCACACCAACATCCCCAGTAGGAGTTACATCCATACCACGACCCATTATCTCCACAGGGTCATTGTTATCTTTTCCACCCTTAGTGGGGTCGCATCTGTGCTCTGGCCTATCATTCTCAGCAAAGTTATATGCATACCATTACCCACCATCCCCAGGGAGTCACACTTACCCTCCTAATCTTAGTGAAGTCTGCTTCAACGTGCCACTCCTCATAGGGTCACCATCTTCATCTAAATCTCTCTGCTTGTGTATAGTCTTAACTGTTTTCCTAGAGTCAGATTGCTATCCATAGACCTATCTCCCATGCAGCTTCACCTACATGGCGATCACATAATAAGTCCTAGCTGCATGACTTTAAAACTGCATAGCCACGGTCCAAACTATATGACCTTAAATTATAGCGGAGGTCTAGTTGCACGACCTTAAACTGCCAAGTCCTAATTGCATGAGTTTAAACTACATAGCCATGGTCTGAATTATATGACCATAAACCACAGTCTACATCCTAGTTGCATGACATTAAAAAGCTCAGCATCACAGTCCAAACTATATGACCTTAAACTCTAGTGGAGGTCTAGTTGCACGACCTTAAACTGCATAGTCCTAACTGCATGACTTTAAACTGCATAGCCACAGTCCGAACTATATGACCATAAACCATAGTCTACATCTTAGTTGCATGACATTAAAAGGCTCAGCATCATGGTCCAAACTATATGACCTTAAACTGTAGTGGAGCTCTAGTTGCACGACCTTAAACTGCCTAGTCCTAACTGCATGACTTTAAACTGCATAGCCACAGTCCGAACTATATGATTTTAAACCATAGTGCACGTCCTTGCCGTATGATGTTAAAATGCTTTGCTCAGGTCTAGGAGGCATGACCTTAAAGACCCCGCACACATACGCGCACACCCCCTTTACATGCATTTTTACGTGTGCTTTCCGTAACCGACACATTCGTGTGCGCGCACAACCTTCACTGCTTCCCCAGTGAACCCATTCACTTCATTACCATCATCCATCATTCCTCAGTGAGTCTCACCCATGCTTACAAAATGGTGAGCCATCTCGCCACCCACACTCCCGTCAGCTAGTGGGTCACCACTTTTCACCCACCTTTCATACATCATCCCTCTTTCGTTAGTAGCCTCTATCATCTCCTCAAAGTGAGTCAAAATCACCACCATACTCACTCCATGGCCTCTACAGATGGCCATTCATCACCACTCTAGTCTAGCTGTATGACTCTAAACTATAGTGTACTTCCTAGTTGCATGACGTTAAAAGGCTTCACAAAAGTCTCAAAGGCATGACCCTAAACATGCTTTCACAAAAAACGGGCATGGTGTACACTTGGACATGGCAACGCCATGAGTAAAAATGACGGACGGGCATGGTCACAAAACCATGAGTAAAAGAGTTCCGTGAAAACAAAAACCCAGGCACGGTGAAAACCCCAAAAGGGTAAAAACATATGAAAAAGGCGTAATGGCTGCAAGGTCATGGGTAAAAGAGCACAAAAACAAGGAAAGTTGATGAAAACCATCTTTACGGCACCACTTCCACTGTTCAAGTGAAAACCCGCAAAGGGCGCTTGGACCAACAAAACAGGTTGACGCAGCACACAGCCTTAGCTGACACACAATTGCCAAACAGTCATAATTCTGACTGGTGAGGTCTACACAAAATCCTCAACTATCAGCTTCCAATCCAATCACAATACAAAATGGCTCACCTGAGTGTGAGAGCCTCATAAGATCTCCCACACTTCACCTCCAAAAACAACAAGAGTCCTTGAGGGTGAGGACGACAACCGAAAGATCCCTCCAAAATGTTAAAAAAACATCACCAAGGCAAGAAATTGACAAAGCCGGGGCTAACCTGCTAGAGACTTCAGGGTTATTCCTCGCCATGAGATCGCCTTACCAAAAACCTTATCTGATAGGCCCAGATCTTTGGGACAGGTCAGAAGCCCTCGACTAGACCTAGCAGGATGGGGCACATGAGGTCGCCTCGCCAAAATTTGCCCTAGCCGATAGGCCCAGATCTTTGGGACAGGTCAGAAGCCCCGACTGGACCTTGTTGGACAAGACCAATAGAGATAACCTAATCATCAAAAGCAAACCTGGTATAGCAGCAAACAATGTCAACCAAAGGTTCATAATACTTAGCCTCCAGATAGGCCTGATTCTGACCAATGAGGTCCCTACAAAATCCTCAAGCTGTCAAAATCGTAAATAGTCTCCCGAGGGAGAGGAATTCGACAGGATCCCTCAAAAGTCTCTTCTCCCCGTAAAGTCTCCATGGATGGACTCGTACATTGCGTCCTGACGCGGAGCATCCTAGTTACAGCATTGCATTAATCTCCTCGACGTTCACGTAGTCCTGTGGCTAGCTAGAGGAAATTTCCCGAATGATTATACTTCTCACTTCTCTCGAAGCATAACCATCGGTGGGGCATGCTTTTGGAAGACATTTTTCATCATCATGGGTCCTCGATCAATAAAGCTCAACAAATAGTAGAAATTTTGATAGTCTCAGAGTAGCCCCAAAATTGGCCAAGATCTTGATAAAGACTCTCAAAAGTCTCTTTTTAAGTTTCATCACATTCCAACATGTTTAAGGCAGTGCAGATCGATAAACAGTTTCGGCAGAATCAGCCTCTTGCACCCTATAACAGACCTTATAACTAGAGTTATATTTTCGGTGTCTCAATTTATAGTGGGACTATCCCCATTGGATCTGACACGGTTGAAAACCCCCAGGGGTCAAATTTCAGCTTGAATAGACATTCCAAGAAGACGTTAGAGGAGTGAAATAGGAGGAGCCACACGTTATTCCCATGCAGCCACCCTGCAACTCAACTCTATTAAAGGGGCTGTCATGACTAGTGAATTTCAACTCTCATATCTCACTCGTCTCAAGTCGGATCATGCTCAAATTTTGTGAACGTGTTTGTCTCGTCAAGACGAGCGTTTTGATATGTAGCACGCCCCGCGACGATGCCCGAGAGCGAAAGAAAACCTTGAGAGACGTTGCTGTTGTGTGAAGAAAGTGCAAGAAAATCAGCAGCATCGTGCCTCACTCTGGCAGCCAAATTACTCCGCTCACGAGCCCCATCAACGTGAAACGAATTCCATCGCGTGCGTAAGGTCTAGGGCAATCTTTAGTTCGAACCCTGTACATGATGAACGGCTAGATTCCGCACACTAAGCCGATGAAATGACTGCAAATTTCGTCGTCGAAATTCTAGATTCCGGCCAAAACTCCAAAGTTGAAAAATCTTCGTCCAAGCATAAAATCAAGTTGTGTTTATTGTCGCGCGATCGTGACGGCATGCTCAGTGTGATCAAGCAAAGAAATCAAAGAAAAACATCAAGAAACAAGCACACTATCGATCCAAAGTTTCAAGATTTATTCAAATTTCAAGTCACATGATCATGCTCTAAAAAAGCGATCCATGGCTCGAAGTTGGTATCAAATCGATTACCATGCTGAGCCCTATAAGAAAATAAGCATCTTTCGATCAAACGGGCATCAGAACAACCCCGGATCATCCATGAAAAACCATGCACGTTCTAGGGCAACACAGGACTGTCTTGGAATTCAACAACTTGTTAGGAAGGGGTATATCATTTTGCACCCTATTTTTTAATTTCTTTTAATTCAGTTAAATCTTGATTTTCAGTCATTTAGTTTAATTTTGATCAATCCACCCATGTTTGGGCTATGTCATCATTGTACGTAAAAGAGGCTTAAACCCTTGACTAAAAAGTATTTTTATACAATAGAATTCTCTTTCCTTCTCATTGTTAGGTCACGTTTGGAGAGAGAGAGTAAGGAGAGAGAATTTTGGACAGGTACCCCTAGGCTGAAGGTAAATCTTCTGTCCCTGCTTTTCTTTTTTCTTCTTCTTCTTCGTCTGAGCCTCCCTCAGAGGCCATGCACGGCAGTGGCAGTGCCGTGCATGCCACTTTCTTTTCTTTTTCCCCTCCTGTGGCTTCACAGGTCGCTCATGGTGATGGCAGCGCCATGCGTGAGCTCCTTTCCCCCTTCTGGTCGTCCATCTCTATCTCTCAGTGAGGCTTGCTTATGGCGCTGCTCATCGCCATCTGCAGATACATCCTCGACGTCTCAGTGAAGAGCGCAGACAACAAAACTTATTGCCACCTGCAAGGGTCTCCCCCTGTTGCAAGCCGACAACGATGCCTATCGCCGCCCACGAGGGGTCGCGACAATACCTATCGCCATCCGCGAGCTTCCTTCGCTCACTCGGTGCCTATCGCCGTCTGCGAGCTTCCTTCGCGTGCTCGGTGCCTATTGTCATCCACAAGCCTTGTTTGTGCGCGTGGTGACTATCGCCATCTGCAAGCCTTCCTTGTGTGCTCGGTGCCTATCGCTGTCCGCATGCTTTCTTCAAGCGCTCGGTGCCTATCGTCGTCTGCGAGCTTTCTTCAAGCGCTCAGTTCCTATCACCGTCCTTGAGCTTTCTTCATGAGCTCGGTGCCTATTGCCATTTACAGGCTCTTCTTGCGTCCCACGCCTATTGTCGTGTGCCTTAGAAAGTACTATCGTCGCGTGCTTCACAAATGGCTATCGCTGTGCACTTCACTAGAGGTTATCACAGCCCACGTAGGGGTGTGCTGCCTTCTTGTGCTGCTAATGGTGATGCCTAGCACCAACCGTAGTCCACTGTTCACCCTCTAGACGTGAGCACTAGTGTTTAGCGCCATCTAAGGGCCATGACACTGCTACTCCACAGTCATGAGTGGTGACGTTTAGCTCCGTCGGGACCACACCTGATTAGGACAGTCATGTCAACCTTGGTTTCGAGTAGTATTGCAGTCGTGCCGGTCCAAAGTACCATGCATGTCTTGCTTCCACTACGAGTCGGTCATTGCACTGGTCCATCTATCATGCTAGCCTCGCCCCCTTGTCGAGTATCTTTTCTCCTCTCATTCAAACCTTCCACTTCATTACCCTAACTTCTCACATTCTTATCCATACGAATGTGCGTTGCCCTAAGACAAGGGTGGGTCTTTCGGCCAACTTGTCTTGCAAATTAACCATAGTAGTATTGTGCAGAAAACAAGGAGATTGCAGGTCAAGGGAGGCGATTTCGAACCAGCTGAAGCAGCTAGGGGGGCTTTCCGTCATGATCTAAGAGGGCACCCGGGCGAGTCAGCCCGAGTAAGTTACAGACCCAGGTGAGGTTGTTCCCCACCTTACATCCAAAATTCCTCTTTCACAAGTTGGATACATGCCCTTGTTCTTGAACAAGTTTCCCGAGAGAGCAATCTCAGGTCCCAAGTATTTCAAACCTGAGAGACGTGTCACCCGATTACTTAAATCCTCGGAGGCAAGATCGAGGCACCTAACCAAGGTGCTAGAACCTTTATCGTCCATTTCATAAACTAATTTCCCATCAATTAATTTAAATATAAAAATATCAAAAATAATATAGTGCCTTCTATTTCCATACACAAGCATCTACATACCTTCCTTATAAAGCTCCATAAAAATCAAACTTACCATAGTACATTGTTTCTTAAGCCTCAAACCATATGACTGGATGCTCCGAAAAGTGCATTGCTGTAAGAAAGGGGTATTTGAAATTTTAAAAATGTTAATATAATTTAAAACATCTTGAGCCTCCATTTAAATACTTTACCGGAGGACATCACACTCGAGGCTAAATTCACCTCTGCATTTCATATCATAAAAATACAATTTTTTTATGTTATATACTGGGAACGTAATAGTTCCAGGAGTTTAATCCATTGTTACGATTTACATTGACCACATAATGCAGTAAAAGCAAATAAGGCCAACTACCAATTATAACCTTAAGACCTATGCATTCGTTTCTAACAAATAAAACATATAGACATATAAAAGGAGATAACATCAAATGAGATATGAACCCATATACCTAATGTAGGGCAGGGATGCTAATCCTACGTCCTTGTGCCTTTCAATGAATGGGCCTCAAGCGGGCATTTCAGAGCATAAAATCAATCTCTTTCTCTTTCCTTTCTTTTTTCTCACTCTATCCCAGCACTGAAATCAATACTTGATCAACCTCTGATAATGAGATATATCTTCTCAAAGAAAAATATGCGAACCCCTTTATCATCTGCTCCCTCGGCTTTTATAACCCCTTCCAGGTGATAAACTTCAATTTCTCTTTGATAACCACCTAATATCATCTTTACATCTCTATCATTGATTTCTTGATGATGCTTATCCTCTTCCTAAACTTCACACTGGAACCTCACTCTGTCTTTATCTTTTACATGAATTTGAATCTCCAGTTCAAACGAGTAGATTTCATGGATTTGAATTCGAACTCAAAGCTTCACGCGAGTTTATCCGTGGGTAAATCTCTAGACCCCAGTCTCAATCACGAGTAATCTTGAATTCGTGCTTATCATGTGTGGTCAACCATTAAGCGTACTTGAATTCGAATTCACGCCCATCTCATGCAGTCAACCATCTCTCTTTGAATTTTGAATGTGCAGTCTTACGAGTCAATCGAGTTGTCTAGTAAGAAAGACTAGAATAACGTCCGCTTTCATTACTCTTTAATTCACTTTTTTGTTCATCCCGCTAAATATGCTTTCTTCATTTGTATAGAACATTTCCACACCTTTTATGGGTGATCGGATCAAGAATCCAATGGTCTCGATATCTTGAGAAATTCCTCACATTAAGGGAGAAATTACAATATCATTAGTTGAATGTTGTTATGTTCAGAATGTACGAGACATGGGGCTTTTAAGCTCCAACCGTCGAGCTATATGGTCAACGAGCTATCCAACCTCCAACTAATACAAAACTTCAAGGAGAGGGTCACAGTACCTCTGACATGGTTTCTTGAGAGTCTGAATTGTGTCCTTATTCGTGGTGCCAGTTAGGGCATATCCGAACTGATAGTGGATACAAACATGGGTTAAGCCAGCTCAAAATATCACCCAAGTCATATAACCCTTGGACTTTAAGGCACAAGAGGCCTTAATACATACATTTCAGGAATTCATGTCAATATATCATGACAAAGTTTCCCTTAAGCTCCATCAGTCAGACCCTATTATTTCAATGTACGACAAGTCTTTTAAAGAGTCATATCACATCTCACCCAGAACTCCTCCAGTATCCAGTGGAGAGGCATTTATGTGTCAAGGAATATATGCATTCCAAAATTCTGTCTCAGATAGAAACGTCTTCATGATCTCTTATTATAGACTGTAAGTTATAGAACATGTGCATAACCAATGATGAATGCCACTATTAAGCCATATATTTTCCTCCACATATCACATGGATATGCGTACATAGAGACTTAAGCGTATATATATTGTAGAACTTGTTTCAAGATGAAATGGCTTCACTATTTTATATCAACCTTGAATATGTTTAGGTGACGGGCTCTTGGCATTATCAGTCGTGAGTTAGGACTTTTAAGGACTAACTGACGAGTCAAGATTCCTTTAGGCATATCAAGCCTTTCATATGATGGATCTTGATCATATCATATATTTTGTATCAAATGGGTTTTTCATTTTCATTGAGCCTCATATGAAGCTTAACTGATATATCGTTATCCAAATGCATCTGGTCCTTGTATGTGACTGAAAACACACTCAACAAAACCACCCCTAGTGTTCGTGTACATGGGGAAAATTCCTAAAGCACATAACGACCAGTGATTTGGGTGGCTTTGCCGACATTACTCCTCCTTATGCATGCCTTAAAATTTTCTTGAACATTATTTTGTTATACGTCATTTTTAGGTACTTGTATTCCGAGTCACATAAAGAGAGAGGCAATAATAACCTGATCCTGCCGGTAACCAAGATACCGCCAGACTTTGAGAACACTACAAAATAAGCCTAAAAGTATGCAACCTTGAAAAGATCACAGGAACAGCTTCAAAAAGCATGAAAATGGTATTTTGGGATGCCTGAAGGACACTCATAAAGTTTCGTCACATTTTGATAAGTCTTGATCAAGATGAAACTTGATTATCAAATCTAGCTCCTATCATGTTGAAAAGGGACCTTATAGCTACTTCCCCATTTTTAGGGCTCTAAAACAGTACCAGACCATTGCCATGAGATCTGAAACATCGAAAAACCCACAAAGACCAAATTTGGGTTTAATCAGACCTTCCAGGACCATTATGGGCCTAAATTACCATAAAGGGTAGGTTTTACACTATTGCGGTCGGCCTCGGTGAAACAGTTGCTATTTCTGGAATCTACGCTTTCACCCCTCGAGATGATTTTCATGTACATAGCTTGCTTGTTTGGAATCATAACTAGCCCAAATTTGGATACAAGTTAGGTCTCGACCATCCAATCGTTTTGACATATGGCATGTGTTACGGTGTAGCCCGAGACGAGAGAATCTCAAGAGAGAAGATGAGCTCAAAAGCATGAAAATCATTATTTTGAAAGAAAATATCTCGTACTTCGTGAAGTCATAACTTGATATCCGAATTTCAAATCGTTGCAAATATGGGTCCGTTACAATCGTATCACGAAGAGGTACAATTTGGTATAATTTTTACTTTTAATTGATGGTCGAATAGCACGAATTTCAAGTTTGAAGATGGTAAGAGTTTCTCGGTCATTGGAATCCCATTTTTCAATGACTTCCTGAATTTGGAAATTCTTCAAACAGAAACCAAATCAGACAAAGCTTAATGCGAAACGATTGTGACGAGGTCCTCTTCAATTCATGATAAAAAAGAAGGACTCAGAACATCACAGATCGTACTACATTGGCGGTCAAAGTTTATGGACATGGCCGGATTTTTACCCTTTGGGGAAAGTCTATTTCAAGACGATCAAAGGACATCAAAACATTCAAAATGGATCAAGCATCAATTCTATGATAATGGATCGTCTGAACCATTGCCACAAGTATCCGAAAAAGCTCCCGAATTATAGCAATTGCGAGCGGCTTCTCAAGGAGGGATGGTTTCGTCATTAGCCTATACCACTTAAGGGGTATTTGATCATTATGTCCAAAAATGGGATTTTATTTCAATTCACTTAATATGTAATTTTCAGCAATTTGGCTTAGTTTTGAGCATGTTTGGGGGTTTCTCTATATAAAGAAGCTTAAGTCAACTGTAAAACAGCTGGATCATTCGTTAATGAAATTGAGGTATTGGCTTTTGTTCACTTGGCTTTGCTTCTAACTCTTGGATCTAGTGGTGAAGAGAGAGAAAACTTTTAGAGAAAGAAACTACCCCTAGATTTTACACCCTAACCTACACTGTAGTCCCTGCATCCTAGTTTAGACGCTAGATTACCCCTAGTCCATACACCTTAGCCTACCCCATGGTTCATACACACCAACCTTGACTCATGGCTAACCACTCTCTCTCTTGTGTGTAAACAAATAGGCTAAGTCGGCGTGCTCAGGCTAGGTCACACCTCGAGCCTACTCTCTCTCCTCGCTTTCTCTTATTTCTTCTTTCTTTATCTCCCTCCATCGTCTTTCTCGCATAGTAACTCAGAGTCACAGCAAACCTACAGTCCGTCCCTCTCTGCGCCTTTCTTTCCTTTGTCACGTGTTAAGTCTCAGAGCTGCAGCACCTGTGACCCTGTCTCTCTCTGCTCCCCTCTCCCCTTTCTCATGCTGTAAGTTAGAGTCCCATCAAACCTGTGCCCCGTCTCTCTCTGCATCCTTCTCTCCTTCACGGCGCGTTAAGTCTCGGATTCATAGCACCTGCAGCCCCTTCTCTCGCTGCGTTCTTCTCTTCCACATAGCAACTCAGAGCCGCGGTAAACCTGTGGCCCCGTTATTTCCTCATCTTTCTCCTCTCCTTTACTTTGTGCGTAACCGTAGCAAACCTGTGCCCCCATTATTTTCTCCTTTTTCTCTTCTCATCTTTCCTTCTCTCTTGTACTATGCTTCATTCCATACAGAGCCGTGGCAATGCAAAACCTCAACTTCCCCATTTTTCCCTTCATTTTTCCTCGTTCCTTCTTGTATATCGATAGTATCCCACTATTCATCATACACTCGACTCAATACCTCTTGGAGCCACCTCAAGAGTTCTAATACTCAGATCACTACTCTAACTTCCTCTCCGTACAATTGGGTTGAGTCGGGAGAGATATACATGCCCTCGCCCTCACTCACTCGAGTGGAGTAATCCTTAGTTGGTAGTCGATAGGTTTTTGATTCTTTAGTCGTTATGATTGCCAAGTTTTGTAGCTTTTACGCAAATAAAAGGATTTTTGTCATCACCTTTCCTTTATCTTTTACTTGCCAACCAATCCTTACTCGAGTGAACCATTATAGAGGAATTCCTTCAAATTCACATTGCAAGTTTTTGGAGCAAAAGAACGAGACGACGTGTTGAAGTTTGAGGAGAGTTCGTATCCAAATCGTGTTGGCAGACAACTGAAGGGCTTTGCAACTGTTTTAAGAGGGCGACTTCCCGAGTGTATCCCCGAACCCACAAACGACGAGGTAAGCACTTAAATGTGCCTTTGTCGAAAAATTTCTCTCGTTGTTGGTTCCTATCTGCATCAAGAAGAGTACATGTGCATGTGTACTCCGCGGTTGTTTGAGAGAGGGTTTTCTCTCACCAAGAAAACCAGGCCCCGACCATCTTTTTCTCGAAAACCTCTGCATCTCTAAAAACATGGATAACCATTTTAGGTTTAATTCTCGGTGTACCCAACATCATTTCCTCATGTTCCCAAGAAACAACCCTTCCGATTCCTCACTAAAGGCTTATAAATTCGGGATAGAAGGAGAGCATCTCGCACCTCATATCTTTGACAATGGCATCTCCTAAGTTCCCTCGTCACTTGGAGACCTGTCTCAATCCTCATTTCATTGGCCCAATTTTGTGCAGTGAAGAGCATTCTGTTAACATTCCTCCCCTGATTACCGCTCAAGGGGAGAGTAGCCGCAAACGTTCCACAACCTTGAAGACCATGAGCATCTCCTCTGAGGATGAGGAAGATGTCCGTGAGGCATCATTGAAGGTAGGTCTGTTGAAGGACCCCAAGTCCCAGGAGAATGCTCATCTTCGGGAGGTGCTGTCTCCGCTAGAGGTAGAGCATTACTGGAGCACGTCGAAATTCTATCAAGGAGAAGCCGAGCATGTGAAGGAGGCTCTGAGATCGGTGAAGAGAAATCTCATCTGGTTCATGGAACTAATTCCCTTCAGGGAAGTGGCCCTGACTTGAGCTACATTAGTTGGCTTCTCTTCCCCCGAAACACCCCCCCCCCCCCGCCGACCCTTTTTTTTTTTAACAAAATGTAAGGGCTTAGTCTCATAAACTTCCATAAATGAAGCTTTTATTTCACATTTTGTGTCTTCAATTTTCCATTGCATTTTGCATCATCTTGCATCCATCAAACACATACTGTCGGTTCGTGTTTTAAATTTCAAACACGATTATGATATCCCAATTATTTTGAGAAATATCGAGGGTAATCGAGTAAAATATTAAACCACAACATCTTGTATTTTTTTAGTAGGGGCAGTTTGTTAAATCTATGAGAAACCACATTATCCCGTTGTCTTTTTGGTGCAAATCGAAGGTACCAGAGTGTTGCATTTTCCCTAGACGCTCTTCCTTTCATCTTCACCAACCCTTTCACTCATCACCATCTCTAAGAAACCCTCCTTCCTTTTGGTATTCTAGTAGTCCCTTTCAATGTTCCAGAAAAACTCTCCGAGAGAGCCTCCTTAGTCACCTTCTCTTGTTATTTTGAAAGAAATCTCTGGAACTTCTCTCAGGCTCCTTTAGCAAGAGTTCCAGATCAGTAGGTGCCCATTTTTTGCTAGCGAAGCCTACAATCCTGAGCGCTTCGAGTTTTGACAATTCCCACGTTCTTACTTCAACATAGCAGTTCAGAAACGGTGAGTGCTTGACCTATTTGTTTTCATCATTTCCCTTTTTTGTGCTGCATTTTCCCCCTTTTCTTTCTCCCTCATGGCCTTCCTGAGCATCTACCCACGATAGAGAGAATGGTTCATCGACTTTTGGGGTTTATCTCGCCTTTTTGGTCTGGGTTGCTGCTCTAGGCTATTGCCCTTTCAGTCAATCTAACATATGGGGTTTTTTAGGATTCAATTTCCATAGGGAGTTTATGCCCAAATTTCGAGAAATCTATGACGGATTTCTCGAGATTTTGGTTGATCTTCTTGTTGCTAAAGAAATTTAGGGCTTTTCTCATTGAGCCCCTTTTGATTTTCTCAGCTGACACTGGCCATGGGTTGAATACTCCAATTGGGTCATGACCTTTGCAAAGGTGTTGGTCGTGGGTTGGGATATTGAGTTAAGGGATCAAACCCTTTAGTCTAAACCTCTACTGGCTTCGACCGTCAGTTAAAAAAAACATGATCTTTTAGAATATGAGGATAGAACCTTAAACTTAAGCCTTGACGGCATTAGTTATCAGTTGAAACTAGAGACCTATAGACATTAAGTCTAAGGATCGAACCTTTGATCTGAGCCACGAAGGCATCGGTCGTAGGGTGGGAACTATTAACCTATAATCATTAGGTCTAAGGATCGAACCTTTAACCTGAGCCACGAAGGCATCGGTCGTAGGTTGGGAACCATAGACTTATAATCATTACGTCTAAAGATCAAACCTTTGACCTGAGCCACGAAGGCATCGGTCATAGGTTGGGAACCGTAGACCTATAAGGAGGAAAGGACGGTTACATGCCAAAAGTGGCCTTCACAATAGGAAAAGGTTGAAGCACTTTGATGGTGTAGACCAACATACAAAGTAGAATTCTCTGGTAAGGGACTGACCTACGATAGAGAGCATATCTTGCTCATAATGAGGGCCCTTCCACCGAACAACATGGAGTTCACAAATGTGCTGGAGGACTTGACTTTCAACAGGCTTCATAAGCCACACCTCATCATTGGTTACCGCCCTTTGCTAACCCAAGTCGTCGTTGTGCATGATCACAACAGAACACGATTCACTGCCGTTCACCACTAACGTCGGGAGCATCACGTCGCCAGCCACGTACGACCAAGGCATTGACTAGCACCTCACGAGACTACCGCTGGACGTATCTTCAAAAGACTGAATGCCGGCTGTGTTTCTAAAGGCCCAATGCCGGCTGTGTTTTTGAGGCCCAGCGTCGGCTACGATTCCTAATGTCTAAAGGCCCAGCGCTGGCTGCGTTTTCCAAAGGTTAACGCTGACTATGTCCTGAAGACCCCACCCCCGTGACTCTTCACCTTCTGGTGACCGTTCGCTACTGTTGACCTTTCGTCTCCCTGCAACCATTCACCTCCTCAACACCTTTCGTCTCCCCGTGCCTCTTCGGCTCCCATGACCCTTCGGTTGCCAAGGACTCTTCATCTTCCCGGTGACTGTGCACCTTCTCGAGGCCCCTTGTCTTCCTGCAATAGATCGAATTCCCAATGAACCTTCATCTTCAAGCAACTGTTCGCCTTCAAGCGACCTCTCGGTTTCCCACCAAAAACTCCCCTCTCCCGTCAAAAACCCATTACGAGACCTTTCCCCTTCCTGCACACTGTTGGAAAACTACCAAAAACAGATGGAAGTTCCTAGGTAGCCCACTGCTGCAACTTTCGCCCTTTCTCCCCTTCTCTGTAACCCTCAAAATCATTCCGAAATCACTGAAGCTCCCCGGCCAACCCCTTGTTTTGCTTGCTACCCTTGCTGGCAATCTCCTGTAAGCCTCACTAGAGTGCTCTGAGTGCTCGCTGACAGTCTCACCGGGAGCTCTCTCACTCTCACTGCTGAAATGCCTTAGCCGTTTTACCTTCGGTAAAACGGTAAAAATGGGGATTACCCACTTATATAGGTGATGTTTCCCCAAAGTTCCTTTAACAAGCCAGGAATGCTAGTCATGTCCTTGAAAGCCAAACAATGATGGGCCGGACCTAGCCAGGCTCGGACCCAAGGCACAAATGAAAGTTTGTTGCCGCCCATGTAAACTTAAGCAACAAAGACCAGGACCGGGTCGGGCTCAAGCTCATGACCTAAACACTAACCTGTATCCAACGCTAGCTGTGTTCTCAATGACCTAGCACCGACTGTGTTTGCAATGGCCCAGTGCTGGTTATGTCCTCAATAGCCTAGCGCCGGCTGTGTTCTCAAATGCTCAGCACGGTTGTGTTCTCAAAGACCCAATGCCGAGTGTGTTCTCAAGAATTAGCACCGGCTGTGCCCAGCGCTGACTGTGTTCTCAAGTTTACCACCACATGTGTTGCCACCACATGCTAGCATCGCGTGTGTTACCTCCACCCTTGCTAAATGTCGTACAAGCTCATCACTGTGTGTGTTATGCTCCCCATGATAGTGCCACGTATGTTCTAACACCGCACATGCTAGAACTTGGTCATTGCTATGTGTGTCCTATCACTGCCCCTAGTGGAGTTGCACCCAGGTCATGACTCGAGTTTCCCAGTGGAGTTGCACCCAGGCCGATGCACCTAGGCCATGACTTGTCATCCTCAGTAGGAGTCACACCCGTATTACAACTCATTATCCCTAATGGAGTTAGGAGCATTCTTACCTCTTTAGGCCCTAGTGGGTCTGTTTCACACCAAGCTATCTTACCCCCAAAGATTGAGTCTCATCTTTTACCACTAGGAGTCACACTCCTACCCTAGTCCCCAGTGAAGTTCGCTTTCGATAGCCACTCGTCATAGGGCCATCATCTCCATCTAAGCCATCTGCTTGTGTATGGCCTTCACTTTATCCATAGGGAGTCAGATTACCATCCACAAACGTATTCCCCCTGGAGTTCCACCTATATGGTGGCCCACACTACAGTACATGCTGCATGACCCTAAACTGCACAGCTATGGTCCAAACTATATGACCTTCAATTGTAGCGGAGGTCTAGTTGCTTGCCCTTAAACTACATGGTCCTAACTGCATGACTTTAAACTACACAACCACTATGGTCAAGCTATATGACCTTAAACTGTAGTGCGCATCCCGACCACATGACGTTAAAAGGCTTAGCACCATGGTCCAAACTATATGACCTTAAACTGTAGCGGAGGTTTAGTTGCATGACCCAAAACTACATGGTCCTAGTTGCATGACTCTAAACTGCATAACCATGGTCCAAGCAGCATGACCTTAAACCATAGTGCACGTCCTGGTCGAATGATGATGAACTCGTTTTCACAGGTCCTAGAGGCCCGACCTTAAACTTGCCTCTACACACGCGCACACGCCCTTTATATGAATTTTCACGCACATCTTCTCTAACCGACCCGTCCATGTGCGTGCACCACCTTCATGAATCCCCAGTGAATCCCTTCATTACCATTTATCATTCTCAGTGAGTTTCACTCATGCTCACAAAACGGAGAGCCATCCCGCCATCCATACTCGTCGTCAGCTAGTGGGACACCACTTTTCAACCATTATTCATACATCATCCATTTTTTATAGATAGCCTCGTGCCATCTCCCCAAAGTGAGTCAAAACCATCACCGTACTCACTCCATGACCTCCACAGACTGCCATTCATCACCACCACGGTCCAGCTGTATGACCTTAAATTGTAGTGCACGTTCAGACTGCACGACATTAAAAGGCTTCGCATAGGTCCTAAAGGCGTGACCTTAAAACACGCCTTCACAAAAAAAAAAGAAATAACAGGCATAGTGTATACTTGAATAGGGTAACAACATGAGTAAAAATGACGGATGGGTATGGTCATGAAACTATGAGTAAAAGTGTTCTGTGAAATAAAAACCCAGGCACGGTAAAAGCCCCAAAGGGCACCGTGAGTAAAAATGGAAGAAAAGAGTGGACATGACCGAAAGGTCATGGGTAAAAGAGAACCAAATAAAAGGAAGTTGGTGAAAACAGTCTTTACGACGCCAATTCCCAGGTCCAAGTGAAAATTTGTAAGGGTGCTTGCACCAATAAACAGGTTGATGCAGCGCTCACCTCAACAGGCGGCTTCAACTCACATTTAAAGAGAAAAATCCCTAATGTCAAAATACAAGGAAAAACAAATACGAGCTTCAAGGAAAAAATTCTGACAACCTGAGTCAATTCGCAAAAAGGACTTGAAAGACAGAAGACTCACCAAGAAGGCAAGAAAAGTCTCATGAAGAAGAGTAGTATTCCAAAGAGGTCGCTAATGCACTCCAAGATGCTGAAGGTTCCAAAAGAAGGCTAAGTTAGCCTTTACCATGGACTTGTGATGTAGCAATTAGGATTGAATCCTTAAGGGTAGCCTCAAACAAAGAAGAGAGGTATCTTGATAGTTGAAACTGCTAGCAGTAAGCGTGGGTTATACCCAAAGCCGGTCACCTCGATAAACTGAGGTACCCTTCCTGTCAAGGAATATCTAGTGCACAATGCAGATAGACACTAATTAAAGGCCCTCTAATAGACCATTCAGAACAAATAACAAAACAAAATCATCGAAACATTGACTAATACCAGAGGATACAAAAACTCGTACTAAATGGGCAAAATGCCCTTTAATATGGCACTTCACTGCCAGACGGGCTTGATTCTGATCAATGAGGTCCACACAAAATCCTTAGCTGTCAGAATCACAAACAGCCCACGCGAGGGTGAGGACTTTGATAGGATCCCTCAAAACAGTCTCTTCTCCCGCTAAAATCTCCATGGATGGACCAGTACATTGCATCCAAACGTCTGAGCATCCTAGTTACAACATTGCGTGGATCTCCTCGACATTCACGTGGTCTTGTGGCTAGGAAGAAAAATGTAATAAAGCTGAAGGAAATTTTTTGAATGTTGTCCATATCACTTCTCTCAAACCACAACATTCGACAAGGCAAGCTATTTGAACATGTTTTTTAGCACCTTGGGTCCCTGATGAAGAATAAAAAAAAGAGAAGCCAGTCAATAAAGTCTCGAGATACAATGAAATTCTCGACAGCCTCAGAATTATCTCAGAACGGGTCAGAATCTTCCTAAGCACTTCAAAAGGCAACTTGTCAAGTTTCGTCATAATCCCACGTGTTTAAGGCAGCACAGACAAAGAAACAATTTTGGAAAAATCAGTCTTTAGCATCTGAAAATGGACCGCGTAATTGAAACTCTATCTTTGATGCATCAAACAGCCGTGGGACCATCATCATTGGATCTGACAAGGTGGAAAACCCCTGTGGGTCAAGTTTCAGCTTAATCGAGTGCTCCAGGACAAAGTTATGGGTAAAAGGCCGAAAAGGGGTAGGCCGCACACTATTCCCGTGTGCCTTTCTTGCACCAAATCACCATTAAAGGTGACTGTTTTCACAGTCACGAGCAACAAATTCGAAGACACACATCTCACTCGTTCCAAGTCAGATCGTGCTCAAATTTGGTGAGCATGTTTGTCTTGTCAAGACGAGCGTTTTGATAGGTGGCATAGCTCGTAAAGATACTCGAGAAGGGAGAAAAACTAGAGATAAATTGGCTATTCATGAAGATAGTTGTAGAAATTCAGTAACGACATGCCTCGCTCGAGCGCCACATCACGACGCTCGCATACTCGATTAATGGAAAACCAATTGCATTATGTACGTAAGGTCCGAGGCTATGTTTGGTATGAACTTCAGTACGATAAACGGTTTGATTCGATACACAAAGGCGTAAAAGTTACTGCAGATTCTGGCCGCTAGATTTCCAGATTCTGGCAAAAAACCCAAGACAATGAAATCTTCGTCTGGTCATGAAATCGAGATGTGTTTGTTGCATCGTGATCATGACGGCATGCTTAGTGCAATTCAGCAAAAAAACAAAAGAAAAACATCAAGAAACAAGCAGACTATCGATCAGAAGGTTTCAAGATTGATGCAAATTTCGAGTTGCATGATTGTGGTCCAAAAACGCGATCCATGACTCGAAGTTGGTATCAAATCGATCGTCAAGCCAAGCCTGACAAGAAAGCAATCATCTTTCGGCCAAACAAACATTGGAGCAACCCTGAATTATCCATAGAAGATCATGCAAGTTCTAAGGCAGCAGGAGGGATTGTTTAGAAATTTCATCTATTGTTAGTCAGGGGCAAAATAGTCTTTTTGTACCCATTTTTAGAATTTTTTTAAATTCAATTAAATTGTAATTATCATCAATTTAGGTAGTCTTTTGGTGTACACTTATATTTGGGCCCAACTCTATAAGTACATGTTAAACACAATTGTCAAAGGACCCTTGATTTTTCAATCTCATTAATAAAATTTCAGAGTTTTCATGTTGAAATTGTGGGAACCTCTTGGTGAGAGAGAGAAGAGAGGGAAGAAAAGGTTTGATACCCTTTGGTGAAGGTAATCTTCTCTCTCCTCCTCTCATCTCTTTATTTATCTTTCCTCTTCTTATCTCTCTTTCTCTCCTTCCTTCGTCTATCTCTTTCTCTTTCCTTCCCTTATCTATCTCTTTCTCTCTTTTCTTCATCTATCTCTTTCTCTCTCCTTCCCTCATCTATCTTTATCTCTCTCCTCCCTTCATTTATCTCTCTCTTCTCGTCTATCTCTCTTTCCTCTTTCTCCCCTAATCTTTTTTATTCACATTCCTTCTCTCTCCTACCTTTCCTTTCTTTTTCTTGTCTTTCCTTCTCTCTCCCTATTCTCTTCTCAGTTCATGCATAGTGGAGCCTATCACCGGGTGTGATGTCTTCCTACTTCTGGGATATAAACAGTGAGTCGGGCCTTAACTCGAGTGGCGGGCCAGACCGTTGTCAAAGTTCCCTTGTCTTCTCCTTTTGTCATGGACCATGGAAGATCATCGCCATCCATGTTTTCTCCCTCCTCTTAATTCTGTGTCATGGACAGTGGAAGCTCATCGACATCCATGTTTTCTCTCTCTTCTTAATCATCTATCATGGACGGTAGAAGCTCATCACCGTCTATGTCTTCTCTCTCCTCTCACTCTTTTGTGATGAACATTAGAAGCTGATCGCTATCCATGTTTTTTCTCTCCTCTCACTCTTTTATCATGGATGGTGGAAGCCCATCGTTGTCCATATTTTCTCTCTGCTCACTCTTCTATCATGGATGGTGGAAGCCCATCACTATCCATGTTTTCTCTCTTCTCTCACTCTTCTGGCATGGATGGTAGAAGCTCATTGTCATCCATGTTTCCTCTCTCTTCTTACTCTTTTGTCATGGACAGTGGAAGCTCATCGTCGTCCATATTTTTTCTCTCCTCTTAGTCCTCTTTCATGGACAATGGAAGCTCATCACCATCCATGTTTTCTATCTTCTCTCTCCTCTGCCATGGACAACAGAAGTACATCACCGTCCATGTTTCCCTCCTCTCTTCTCTTTCTTCCTTTCTCCCTCTTCATTCTCTCCCTTCTTTCTTTCTTCTTCCCCCTTGTCTCTTCTTTCTCATTGCTCCTCTCTTCTTCTTTTCCTCTTCCTCTCTCTCTTTCCTCTCTTTTTCTCACATGCACGACATCGGTAGCACTGTGTATGTATCTCTTTCTCTTTCTTCTCTCTCTTCTTCTTATTTCCCTCTCGTTTGATTAAGGGAGGCAAAGTCAAGCACTACCATGGTAGTCTCATCGTCTAACAGTATTGTCGCTATGCCGATCTTAGTTACTGTGCCCGCCTTATTGCCACAATAGGCTAGCCATCGTGCCCGGTTGGTCGGTGATCTTTTTGTCGTCTAGTAGTATTGCTGTTGTGCCGGTCTACTCACCATGCTCGTCTCGATACCATGCTGGGTCAATCACTTGCTAGTCTAGCTACTTTGTTAGTCTAGCCACCTAGTCAAATTCCTATTTCCCCCATTCCTCTATTTTATCTCTTTCTTTGTGTTTCATCTATCCCCTTACCCTTTTTTTCTTCTTTGGAATGTACATGCCTATGTGCATTCACCGAAAGACAAGGAGGGGTCACTTGGTCCACTCCTCTTGAAAATTAACCGTGTGTGTGTGATTGCAGAAACAGGAGAGTACAGGCCAAGGGAGGCGATTCCGAACCAGTTGTAGGACTGCGGGGCTTTCTGTCATGATCTAAGAGGGAGCCCGCGCGAGACAACTCGAGTGAGTCACGGACCCAGGTGAGGTGTGTCCCCGCTCACATTATAATTCCTCTCTCTTCGGTTGGTATACTTGCCTTTGTTTCCTAACAAGGTTCCTGAGAGAGCGATTGTAAGTCCAGGGTTCCCCCGAAACCCGAGATACGTGCCACTAGGTCATCCTGACCGGGAGGGCGAGATCGAGGCACCTAACAAATTGGTACCACATTAACCAGTTGTTTAAGATATATCACCTCCTTGGTGAACCCAACCTTTACTAACTATTTCACGTCAGCTTCGATTTGAGGAGCTATATCTGAATGGAATTTTCTTTGAGGTTGTTTCACATGATGCTAAGTCAACAACAAGCTTTGTGAGTAGCTATTGCGGGGTCCAAACCCAACATCTCGTGGTAGTTCCATGCAAACATGTCACAGTTGAGACGAAGGAAGTCTATGTACTGCTCATTCTCTTCCGGGTCTAAAGATGAATTGATGAAGGTGGGTTTATGATCTCCCTCTTCACCCAGATCGATTTCGATCAACTCATCAACAGTGGCTTGCCTTCCATTTTCTAATTGTTGGTGGGTAAGTTCTATCCCATCATCATTCTTGGAACCAATGTTGCTATGGCTACCCACAGACATCATAGCACACTGAACTGTCCACCTCCCTTTATGCATGCTCTTCGAGGCAAATTCAAGAGCTACAATGTACCCGATTCCTTGAGTTTTGGCCTCTTGCGAGACACCTTCTCAATGGCTTGAAAATGGGACACCATTCCTCTTCCATCATTCAAGCCTTGATTGGTGGTCGGGTCGTAATTCATGTTTCTCATAATCTGATGAGCCTGAGGCGCATACGGCTTCCATTGTAGCTTAGAGGTTCCGCCCTTCTAGGGGAGGGCTTTATATTCTTTTTGGTTCCCTTTCTCGAACTTTGCCTTCAATGGAGGGCTGATTAGACCATCGTCAGTATGGCACAACATGTCCCGCTCAACCTTCGCTGGTACTACCGAAGTGAGAGGCCGCACGTGGGCTTCGATACCCAAACCTTTGAAAACCCTTATTAGGGCTTCTCCTATTCCATGATTATCATTGGAATCAGTCTCACTTTTTGGCATCTCCATAGAGTAGGGATCTAGGTTTTTGAGGTTATAGAATTTTGCATCTACGAAATGAGACTCTACTTTGGTGTATGGCTTTCAATTGGTGTGAACCACATGGTTTTTACCCTCGTGGAAATATTTGAAGCACTGGTGGAGATTGGAGGAGATAATGCCATTGTCATGCAGCCAAGGGCATCCTAACATAATGTTATACGACACTTTGGTTTCTATTACTTGAAATGTGGTGTAAGCCTCTAGCTCCCCAGTTCTTAGCTTCAACCTGACACTTCTTATGGCTTGCTGAGCAGCCTGGTTGAAGCCGTGGATTATCATGTGTCCTTGTAATTTTTTGATATCCATCTCTATGGTCTTCAATGTCCTAAGCGGGAGTAAGTTTACAGTTGAGCCTCCATTTATCATTATTCGATTGACGTGGGTGCCATATAGTACTCCGGCTACCATCAATGAGCGATTGTGAGGTTTTGCCCCCAACTATAAGTCTGCATCTGAGAAAGTGACCGGCATAGCATCCGCTAAAATTGTCAGGTCAATTTTTACTTGATCAACTTCAGCTTGAAACTCTTCCAATGATGAAAGAGCCTGTATCAGACCTGTCGGAAGCTCCTTGGATAGCATAAGAGCATCGTAGACACTTATGGCGGTCGGTATTCTTCTCAAGTGGGATGCTACATTGTAGTTGCCAACCTTCCTATCCATGGACGGTTTTAAACGTCTGGCAGCATTGGAAGTTTTGACCTGTATTTGTGAAAGGCATAACCTTCTTCGGTGTTGTATCTTTAGGTGGTTTTATCTTAGCAGTCCTTTTTCCAGATCTCAAGGTTAGTTGCAGAACTAGAGTTTCTGGGTCGGCTTCCACCATCCATATCATGTTGCAGGCTTCTTTAGGGACTTCATTCACCTCTTTTGACTCATTAAGGCCATTCATCATTAGAGGCCTTGGCATGAAATCTTTCAAGGTGGGATACAAAGATAAAGTTGGCTAAGAAACTTTATTTACCTCCATTTCTCAATTTCTATTTATCTTATTGGCACCTTTGGAGTAAGATGGGGCAGTCCCTTCTTCATGTCCTACTATTATCTTTGATTGAGAAAGCATTGTCTCCAATGCTTCTAAACTGGCTCTCCTTAGGGCTTCAGCTTACGTTTGTTTCTTCTCCTTCCAGCTAACATAGGTAGTCCAGTCACTGTCCGTAGCTTCGTCTATGTCAACTAAAGAGTTGAGGGTCCCCGAATACTCTGAGCACAACTCAAAGAGCTCTGGTTGGGGACACCCTTCAACTATTTCTAGAATGGGGACTTGATGAACATGCTGTACGGGAGTGGCATGAGCCACATATATAGTCCCATTACCTATTTGCTCTTGTATGAAGTCCTCTACTGGTCAACAATCTTCTAGCCTGTGCATACGGGAATAATGATATCGACAGTACGGAGTACCCTTCGAGGAAGGTTTCCTCCTTAATGCCCTATTTCTCCTCAAAGGGGCTAGGTGTCCCATAACAATGAGCTGATCATACATGTCAGACACCATGGTTATGTGAAAACCATAAGGCCCTTCACCATCCACAAGGGCTCACTTTCATGGGTCATAAAAGGGACTACATTAGTTTTCGCAGTTTTGGAAACTGGCTCCTCTCGTTCATTTTAATTGAGTTTTCCTTATGTGATGAGATCTTCAATAATCTATTTCAAGGGGAAGAAATCCATCACTACGTGCCCCAACATTTGGTGGTACAGATAGTAATTGGGCTGATCATTCTGGCTAACTTGATCATGATAGTTTGATGGAGGGAGCGTAATGGTCCCAGCCGCCAAGAGTTTTTCTAGGGTCTCTTGAACTTGTTCCTTATTGAAGGAATATTCTCTCTCAAGGCGTTTACGAAATATGCGTTGTCTCCCTCTTTGTAGACTTTCCATAACCATGTTGCACACCGTCTCGGCAATCAAAGATGTATTGTGAAGGTACGGAAGCAACACAGGTTCGTGCATCGACCGATTCCCCATTGCGAGATTTGAGGACTATTTCTCGGAAGGGTCCATTGACGTGGCGGCTATTTGGGCTGCTCTCAGTGGTTCAAGCTTCGCAACCTGTGTCTGGACCTCCGCTTCCCGTTAATCTTGTGTAGCCCTTAAGCACACTACTTCTTCAGATTCGTCCGGATTATTTCCCTTGTCAATCATCATCACATTCATGATAGGCTGCTGCTTGACTGGTCTGGTGGATTCGCTATCCGATATCAACACATCGGGTTCTCGTAATTCAAAGTGAAGAGTCGGGGTATCCTTGGCTGCCAGCGAGGCTGCCCTTGCGTTGGCTATACTGCTGGTAACATGGGGGTTTGAAATAACTTGTCGGCTCTTGTTTGCCTTATTTTTCTTTTTTATTGGTGGGTTGATGGGTAGAGGCCGTCACTAGAGGATAAGGATGACATGTTGTCGAACCCTAGAGCAATCTTTTCTCCTGTAGGGCCCTCCTCTTGATCCGGGACCATTCTTACCATGTTACACTACCATACCTCATTAAGATAGGCCCTCGAGTTATGTACTATCCCGTTGCGCTTTGTGTTCAAGAACCCTATCAGTGTTCTATTCATCGGCTCATCACTGGGTCAATTATCCACTTGGGTCCTTTCTCAAACATACCGATCGAGGACCTCTCGTGCATGCTTAGGAACTGCCTGGGCATGCACCTTTTGGGCTCAAATACATGGAGGCTTGTCATCACATTGAATTAGACTGCGAAAGTCGATATCTCAAAAACTATTAACCATCTGAGGATGATTAGCCCTGGGCAGAACGATGCTCCGAGTATTGGTCCCCACGAGTAGTTGGTTAAAACAATTAAGATAGGGGGCGTTGACATCGTGAGGATGTACAACATCTGGGGTGTGAGCAAAATGGTACGAGGCGATGAGGTTAGTATCATGAGGAAGACTAACCACCGACTAATAATCGGAGTACTTGGGAAGCGAGCTATGAGATTGGTAACACAAGAAAGACCAATCACCGGTCGATAATTGAAGTAATTGGGACACGCGCCAGTGGGGTTAGTAACACAAGAAAGAGAAATTGCCAGTCGATTGTCGGAGTACTTATGACCTGAGCCTATGGGGTTGGTAACACAAGGAAGACCAACCGCGGTCGATTTTTGGAGTACTTGGGATGTGAGCGCTGGGGTTGGTAAAATAAGGAAGACCAACCACCAGTCGATTGTCAGAGTACTTATGATGCGAGCCGGTGGGGTTGATAACACAAGGAAGGCCAACCGCCAGCTGATAATTAGAGTACTTGGGACGCGAGCCAGTGGGGTTAGTAACACAACGAAGACCAACCAGCAGTTGATAATTAGAGTACTTGGGACACGAGCCGGTGGGGTTGATAACACAAGGAAGACCAACTGCCGATCAATAATTGGAGTACTCGGGACATGAGCCTTTGGGGTTGGTAACACAAGGAAAACCAACTGCCAGTCGATTGTTGGAGTGCTTGGGACATGAGCCGGTGGGGTTGGTAATACAAGGAAGACCAAAAATCCAGTCGATTGTTGAAGTACTTGGTACGTGAGCCGTTAGGGTTGATTACACAAGTAAGACTACCCATCGGTCGATAATTGGAGTACTTGGGACACGAGCCGGTGGGGTTGGTAATACAAGGAAGACCAACTGTTGGTCAATTATCAGAGTACATAGGATGCGAGCCAGTGGGGTTGGTAACACAAGGAAGACCAACCACTGGTTGATTATCGGAGAACTTAGGACAAGAGCTGGTGGGATTTGTAAAAACAAGGAAGACCAACCATCGATCGATAATTGGAGTACTTGGGACATGAGCTGGTGGGGTTGGTAACACAAGGAAGACCAACTTCTGGTCGATTATCGAAGTACTTGGGACGCAAGCCAGTGATGGCACCACAAGGTCGCGTAGCAGTCAGAATTGAAAGCACAATCAGCATACCCAGCAATGAAATGCGAGACCCTAAAGGAAGGGGCCAAAAGGCTCAAGGGCTGTGGTTCTTTCTTGACCTCTCGCATGAACCAAGCAGGGATTGTTCCTACGAGGTGGGGTAGTGGGATATGTGTAACGCAATGAAAGGTGTGCTCTTGCACAGGATTATCCATAGCACCGCCACTACTCCTCCTTCTTTAACTTTTGCCAGGGTAAGTGAGAACTACCATCAATAGCTTGATACTTGGGACTAAGGCAACCTAGGGTCTCATCTTACGGGCTGCGACCTTTCACCTTGTACTTGCCCTGATTATCAGAAATGACAAAATGATTCATGCATGAGGGGAAATTCAATGGAACTTCCATAGTGCCGACTTGAAAGGAGGTCATTATCACATCCATCGGTATCTCTTGACGCCTACGTAATATCACAGGGGATCACTTGTTAGAATGATAAGGAAGTGAGATTCTGAAAGAGAAAGGGGCCCGAATTGAGGATCTATCTAAAAGAAAAAGATTCCCCCCTTTTGCATACTCTACTAGAGATGATGAGTGAACTATTCCCCAGTGGAGTCGCCAGAGATTTGGACACTCCAAAAATTACATTTCCATAAGGGATGTTTTAAAAAGGACAATATAATTTAAAACATCTTGAGACTCTAATTAAATTCTTTATTTGGTGACACCACACTCGAGGCCAATTTCACCAATGCATTCCATATCATCGAAACATAGGTTTTTTATATTATATACTGGGAACAAAATAATTCCAGGCGTTTAATCCCATGTTACAATTTCAATTGACCAAATAATGTAGTAAAAAAAAACAAGGTCAACTACCCTTGATTATAGCCTCAAGACCTATACATTCGTTTCTAACAAAACCAGACGTACACACATATAAATGGAGACAACATCGAATGGGATATCAACCCATATACCTAATCTAGGGTAAGGTTACTAATCCAACGTACTTATCGGTTTTAGAGAACGGGCCTCAAGCAGGGTATTTTAGAGCACGAAATCAATCTATTTCTCTTTTCTCTCTTTTTTCTCACTCCATCTCAACACTATAATCAACACTTTATCAAACTTTGACATTGATATATATCCTCTTAAAGAAAAATATGTGAACCCCTTTCTCATCTGCTTGATAACCACCAAATATTATCTTTGATAACCACCAAACATCATCTTTACATTTCCATCGTCTATTTCTCGATGATAACCACAAAATATCATCTTTACATTTCCATCGTCGATTTCTCGATGATGCTTATCATCTTCCTAAACTTCACGCTGGATCCTCACTTTGTTTTTATCTTTTACATGAATTTGAATATGTGAGCTGATCTTCTAGTTCAAACAACGAGATTCGTGGATTTGAATTCGAACTCAAAGCTTGATGCAAGTTTAAATCTACCGGTAAATCTCTTGACCTTAGTCTCAATCATGCATAATCTTGAATTCGTGCTTATCATGTGTGGTCAACCATTAACCGTATGTGAATTCAAATTCATAACCATCTCATGTGACCAACCAACTCTTTTCGAATTTTGAATATGTAGTCATGTGAGTCAATCAAGCTGTCTAGTGAGAAAGACTAGGACAACGTCCCTTTTCATTACTCGTTGGTTCAGCCTTCTGTTCATCTCACTAAATATTCTTTCTTCATTTGTATAAAACATTTTTGCACTTTTTAAGGGTGATCGAACCGAGGATCCAATAGTCCCGATTTCTTAGGAAATTCCTCACATTAAGGAAGAAATTACAATATCAATTGTCTAATGTTGTAATGTCTGGAACGTACGAGACTTGGGGCATTTAAGCTCCAACCGTCGTGCTATATGGTCAATGAGCTATCCTCCGTCTAATACAAAACTTCAACGCGATGGTCACAATACCTCAGACATGGTTTCCTGAGAGCCTCAATACGGTCCCATCGACATCGAGCTTCAGGTTATCAGTTAGGGCATATCCGAACCGATAGTGGATACGGACATGGGTTAAGCCAAGTCCAAATATCGCCCGTGTCATATCACCCTTGGACTTTAAGGCACATTCGACCTTAATACATACATTTTAGGAATTCGCCTCAAAATATCATGATGAGGTTTCCCTTAAGCTCCATAAGTCAAAACCCCGTTATTTCAAAGTACGATAGATCTTTTAAAGAGTATATCACATCTCACCCAAAACTCCTCTAGTTTCCAGTGGAGAGGTATTTATGTTTCAGGGAATATATGCATTCCGAAATTCCATCTCAAATAGAAGCGTCTTCATGATCTCTTGTCATAGACCGTAAGTTATAGCACATGTGCATAACCAACGATGGATGCCAATATTAAGCCGTATATGTATCCTAGAAAAATTCTCAAGATTATATAGCTTAACCATTTTATATCAACCTTGAATATGTTTAGCTAACGGGCTCTTGTCATTATCAGTCGTAAGTTAGGACTTTTAAGGACTAACGAGCCAAGATTCCTTTAGGCATATAAATATCCTTTCATATGATGGATCTTGATCTTATCATATATTTTGTATCACATGGGGTATTTCTTTTCATTGAACCTCGTATGAAGCTTAGATAACATATAATTATCAAAATGTATCTGGTCCTTGTATGTGGTTAAAAACACACCCAACAATGGCTTGATCTCACAAATGAAAGGTAGATGAGGTGGGGCTGATTAGGTGCCTCGATCTCGCACTCCGGGTTGGGATGACCTGGTGGCACATGTCTCGGGTTTTGGGGGAACCTGGAACTTTGAGATCACTCTCTCCAAAACCTTGCTCAGGAGTAAGGGTAGGTATACCAATCGATGAGAGAGGAATTTAAGATGGCTTCGGAACTTACTCGGGCTGGCTCGGGTGGACACCCTCTTAGATCACAAAAAAAGCCCCTCTGTTCTACAACTGGTTCGGAATTGCCTCTCTTGGCCTGTACTCTCCAGTTTCAGCAATTACACACACATGGTTAATTTACAGGACAAGTGGGCCAAGCGACCCCTCCTTGTCTTTTGGTGAATGCACATAGGCACACACATTCAAAAGAAGAAAAAAAAGGGTAAGAGAATAAATGAAAGAAGAAGAAAGAGATAAAATAGAGAAATGGGGGAGATAAAAATTTGACTAGGTGGCTAGACTAACAGAGTAGCTAGACCGACAAGTGATTGACCTTGCATGGTAGCAAGACGGACACGGGGACTAGACCGGCATGAGGACAATACTACTAAACGATAGAACGATCATCGACCAGCCAGACACAATGGCTAGCCTATCATTACAGTAAGGAGGGCACAGTAACTAAGACTGGAACAATGGCAATATTGCTAGACGATAAGACTACCGTAGTGTTTGACTTAGCCTCCCTTGGTCAAACGAGAGGGAAAGAAGAAGAAGAGAGAGAATAAAGAGAGAGGGAGAGGCATGCACAGTACTATCGATGTCGTGCATGTGAGAAAAAGAAAAGAAAGAGAGAGAAAGGAAAAGAAGAAGAGAAGAGCAGTGAGAAAGAACAAAAGGGGGGAAGAATAAAGAAAAGGAGTGAAGGAAGAGGGAGAAAAAAGAGAAAGAAGAGAAAGAAGAGGAACACAAACGGCGATGAGCATCCGTCGTCCGTGACAGAGGAGCAAGAGTAGAGAGAAAACATGGACAACGATGAGCATCCATCGTCCATGATAAAGGAATAAGAGGAGAGAGAAAACATGGACGACGATGATTGTCCATCATCCAAAAAGAGAGAAAAAACATGGACGGTGATGAGCTTCTGTGATAAAGGAGTGAGAAGAGGGAGAAAACATGGACGATGATGAGCTTCCGCCATCCATGACACAAGATTAAGAAGAGAGAGAAGACATGGACGACGATGAGCTTCCACCGTCCATGATACAGGATTAAAAAGAGAGAGAAAACATGGACGACGATGGGCTTCCACTGATCACGACACAAGATTAAGAGAAGAGAGAGAAAACATGGACGACGATGAGCATATGCCGTCCATGACATAGGGGAAGACAAGACAGAGAGAACATGGACGACGATAAGCATCTGCTGTCTATGACAGGGGAGTGAGAGGGGAGAGGAAACATGGGCAGCGATGAGCTTCCATCGCCCATGACAGAGGATTAAGAAAAGAGAGAAAACGTGGATGACGAGGAGCATCCACTGTCCATGATAGATGGGAAGACAAGGAAACTTTGATAGAGGCCCGACCCACTACTCAGGTTAAGGCTCGACTCATTGTTTATGTCCCAGAAGCAAGAAGACATCATGTCAGGCGATAGGCTCCACCATGAACGAACAGAGAGGAAGGAGAGAGAACAGAGAGAGATGAAAAAGACGAAAAAGAAAAGAAAGATAAAGAGAAAAAAGGAAAGTGGATAAAGAAGTTCGGAGAAGAAAAAAAAGAGAGATATAGACGAGAGGAGAGAGAAAGAGAGAGATGTAGATGAGGAGAGAGAAAAGATAGATGAGAGGAGAGAGAAAGAGAGATGAGAGGAAGAGAGAGAAAGAGATGGTGTGAGGAAGAGATAGAAAGAGAGAGATGAGAGGAAGAGAGAGAAATAGATGGTGTGAGGAAGAGACAGAAAGAGAGAGATGAGAGGAAGAGAGAGAAAGAGAGATGAGAGGAGAGAGAAGTGAGTGGGAGAGAGAGAGAGAGAGGAGAGGAGAGAGAAAATACCTTTATCAAAAGGTACTAGACCTTTTGTCTCTCTCCTCTCTCTCTCTCAGAGACGTGCCCACAATTTCAACACTAAACTTTCAAATTTTATTGATGAGTATTGAAAAAATCAAGGCTCTTTTCACAATTGTGTTTAACATTTACTTATAGAATTGGGCTCAAATATGGGTGTATGCCAAAAAACTACCTAAATTGATGATAATTACAATTTACTTGAATTAAAAGAAATTCTAAAAATGGGTGCAAAAGGATTGTTTTGCCCTTGCCTAATAATACATAAAATTTCAAAAGAGTCCTTGTTGCCTCCCTAGAACTTGTGTGATCTTCCATGGATGATTCGGGGTTGCTCTGGCATCCGTTTGGCTGAAAGATGATTGCTTTCTTGTCGGGCTCGGCATGATAATCGATTTGATACCAACTGCAAGCCATGGATTGCATTTTTAGGCCACAATCATATGACTCAAAATTAATATAGATCTTGAAAACTTTGGATCAATAGTGTGCTTGTTCCTTGATGTTTTTCTTTGGTTTTTTCATTGAATTGCGCTAAGCCTGCTGTCATGATCACGTTGCAACAAACATAGCCTGATTTCGTGTTCGGACGAAGATTTCATCGTCTTGGGTTTTTGGCCCGATCTTGAAATCCAGTGGCCAGAATCTATAGAAATTTTGATGCCTTCATGTGCAGAATCCAACCATTCATCATACGCAGGGTTCAGTCCAAACATAGCCTCGGACGTTATGTACATAATGCTATTGGTTTCACGTCAAACGGGTATGCGAGCACCGTGATATCGCCGCTCGAGCGAGACGTGCTGCTGCTGAATTTTTTGCAACTATCTTCATGAATCGTCAAGTTCTCTCTAGTTTTCTCCCTGCTCATGGGTTGTGCCACATATTAAAATGCTTGTCTTGATGAGACGAACACGCTCACCAAATTTGAGAGTAATCCATCTCAGAAAGAGTGAGATACAAGTCTTCAAAGTTGCTTCTTGTTGCACACTAGTATCCTTTAATGGAGATTGGTACAGGGAGGCTGCACGAGAATAGTATGCGGCTCACCCCTTTTTAATGTTTTACCCATAACTTTGCCCTGGAATGTCCGTTTAAGCTTAAACTTGACCCCTAGGGGTTTTCAACCATGTCGGATCCAATGGTGGTAGTCCCATAGCTATTTGACACCGGAGGAAACACAAGAGCAATTGTGAGGTTGTAAAAGTTTACTATAAGGGAAGTGAGAAAAGTAGGGGGTTCGTCGGGGAGCTTCAGAAATTTTATCCGTGGTTTTGGGGGTTCCAAAGTATGGGATAAAGGGCAAAAGTTTCAGCAAAGGACTGGCTGGGGACTTCCGTTGGTTTTTTATGATTTTTCAACAGTGCGTAGGAAGGGGAAAGGTCTCCAAGTGTGATTCCGACGGAAAAGGGGAGTTTCTGATGGGAAACCGAGAGGTCGTGAAATAGTGACCAGTCGCTTGGAGACAAAGGGTCACTAGGAAGTGAAGAGTCGAAGGGAGACGAAGGGTTGTTGGGAATTTGATCCGTTGCAGGAAGACGAGGGTTCTCAAGAAGGTGCGCAGTCACCGGTGAGAGAAAGAGTCTTAAGCAACCGAATGGTCATGGGAGCCGAAGAAGCACAAGGAAATGAAGGGTCACTGGGAGGTGAACAGTCACAGTGGCGAGGGGTCTTGAAAACATAGCCGGAGCTAGCCTTAGGATACGCAGCCGGCGCTGGGTCTTAGAAACACAGCCGACGCTAGCTTAGGATACGCAGCCGATACTGGGCCTTAGAAACACAGCTGACACTGATCTCACGTGGCGTTAGTCAGTGCCTCGGTCACACGTAGCTAGTAACATGTTGAGCTTGGCTTTAGTCGTGCACAACTATTTCTTGCTTGATCCTTTGATGAACGACGATGAATCGTGTTCGGCTGTGATCATGCACGGTGATGACTGTGGTTAGAGAAGGGCAGTAACCAATGGTGAGAAGTGGCTTGTGATGCCTATTGGAAGCCAAATCTTTCAGCACAATTGTGAGCTCCATACTGTTCTGTGGAAGGGCCCTCATTGTGAGCAAGATATGCTCTCCATCATAGGTCAGTTCCTTGCTAAAGAAGTCTGCTTTGTATGTCTGGTATTCCCATCAAAGCTCTTCCACATTTCGTATTGTGAAGGCCACTTTTAGCCTCTAACTGTCCTCTCTCCCTCAAATGCAAGAGCGACGCTTCGGATGGTGAGAGAGATTTTTGGCCTGTAACTGTTCTCTCCTCAGATGCAAGAGCAACACTGGGGTTAGCCGTCTTCTTTCCCTGATATGCAAGAGTGACGCTTGGGGTCAATCGTCTTCTTTTCCTCAGATGCAAAAGCAACATTCTGAGAATAATGATAGATTTGTAACCTACCTAATAATGGGCTTTCTGGCTTGTAACTCCTTTTAATGCAATAAAAAGAGTTATTATCTTTCTTGCCTTCTTTTTACTGTCCTTTTAACTCTTCTTGTTACGCATTGAGTCTTTTCGAGTATGCATTATGGGTAGTATTTCTTTAAATATCGCCCATCGATAGGGGGCATTGCCTCCTCTCCATCAGGATGTAGCAGTATGTAAGCTCCATTTGGTGAGACCTTCTTGACTATAAAGGGACCTTCCACTTGGGTTCAAACTTCCCTTTGCGCTGCCCATGCATGACAATCAGCCTCTTGACGACTAGGACTAGATCCCCACGGGCGAATGAGTGGACCTTAACTGACCTGTCAAAGGCCCTCTTCATTCTCCCGTGGTTGTCCGAGGATCTGCTGAGCCTCTAACCTCTTTTCATCGAGTGCATCCAATTCTTGATACCGAAGTTTAAGACTCTCGTCTTTGGTTAGTCCTTGATGTATAGCGACATTCAATGACGAGATTTGAATTTCAAGAGGTAAAACTGCTTCACCTCCATAGACTAGGGAATAAGGAGTGGAATCAATGGCATTTCACATGGTGGTGCGATAGGCCCACAAGGCTTCAGGAAGCTCCTCGTGCTAATTCTTTTTCGTCTTCGATACTGATTTCCTTAAAACGTTGCACAGGGTCTTATTGAAAGCCTCAACTAATCTGTTGGCTCGAGGGTGGTACATAGTTGAGTACTTCCACTCGAAATTGAATTGGTTAACCAAGCGATCAATGTGATGACTTTTGAACTAAGGGTCGTTGTAAGATATTATCCGGTCAGGCACTTCAAACCAGTATATGATGTGATGTCGGACGAAATTAGTCACTGTGGTCCTAAGAACTTGCTTAAGGGGGACTGCTTCAGCCCACTTGGAGAAATAATCAGTTGTAGCTAGAATAAAGACATGACCCATTGTCGAAGGAGGCTCAATAGGCCCTACAATGTCCATACCCCATTGTGAGAAGGGTCATGATGCCATTGTAGGGTGTAAGGGTTCTGGAGGCTGATGAACAAGGCTCGAGGGTATTTGGCACATCTGACACTTCTTGGCATAATTTAAGAAATCAGCAATCATCGAAGGCCATTAGTACCCCAATCTGCGAATCCATTTCTAGAGCTTAGGGCCGGACAAATGCAGTCCACAGATGCCAGAGTGTACTTCTTCTAACACCTTATTTGCTTCTTGCATGTCCACACATCTTAAGAAGAATACCGTCCAATGACCGTTTAAAGAGAGCATCTCCTTCAAGGAGGGTATACTTGGTAGACATTTGACACACGTTGTAGCGCTCGGCACGATCTTCAGAGAGTCTACCATGTTTTATGAAATTAATGATGGGCTCTCTCCAATCTTCTACCTGCTTGATTTCTTCACATATTGGGTTGAAGAACTCCGATTCCGGATTTTGAACCTTAGCTCCTTGACTCCTTGCCATTTGGTGTTCAGTCTTAATAACTTCTTTGGCTGATAGAAGTGCTTCAAATGGATAAGGACGGCACTCGGGGAAGAGATTTCTCTCATCATCCACATCTACCTCGTTTCAATGTGTCTCCACTCTGCCACCCAGACAAGCGTGGGTCCTGGTGAGGACAACTGAATTGTAGCCTCGAGTTTTGCAAGTGCATCAGTCTACGAGTTTAGCTTCCTGGGGATGTGACTCAAGGATACATCCTCCAAATAGGCCATATCTGATTTTGCAGTATCATGATAAGGCTTGAGAGTGTCTTTTCTCACTTCATAGATCCCTTTAAGCTGACGAATGACTAACTCAAAGCCATCATAGATCTTGAGCTGCTCCAAGTCTAGATCGAAGGCTATCTCCAATTCAATTATTAGCGCCAGATAGTCTGCCTCGTTATGAGAACTGGCTTCAGTGAGAGAGAAAGAAAGAGGTAATACTCCTCCTTTCGGAGTCAAGAATACCACTCTGGTGCCTCTTCGATCAGATTGGAAGGCTCTATCGAAGTACATCTCCCACGCTTGAGCAAGCTCTGCACATAATACTTCTTCATCAGGGAAGTAACTTGATAAAGGCAATTCTGTCGGTACATGATGTGATGCGAGAAAATCAGCCAAAGCTTGGTCCTTAATGGGCTTTTGTGGGAGATTAGTGATGTTGAATTCCATCAGCAATAATGGCCACTTAGTCAGACGTCCCTGGTTAGGTGCCTCGATCCCTCCAAATCTGGATGATCGGGCGACACACGTCTTGGATCTCAAGGGAACCTGAGACTTGGGATCGCTCTCTCGGGAACCTTGCTAAAAGATAAGGGCAGGTAGACCAACCAACCAGAGAGGAATTTAAGGTGGGTTCAGGACTTACGCGGGCTAGCTCTCGTGGGGACCTTCTTAGATCACGAAGAAAGCCCCCTAATGGTAAAACTGGTTCAGAATCGCCTCCCTTGATCGGTATTCTCTTGTTTCTGCAATCACACATATATGGAAAATGTTACAAGACAAGTGGGTCAAGAGACCCCACCTTGCCTTTGGGGAATGTACATGGGTGTGCACATTTAAAAAGAGGAAGAGAATAGTGAGAGAAGAAAGATTGGGGTTAGAAGAATTTTACCAGAAAATGAGACTAACACAGTGAATAAATTAGTAAGTAATTGACCTGACGTGGCAATAAAATGGGCTTTGTAATTTAGACTGGCTCAATATAATTATTACTAAACGACAGTACCAATATCGACTAGCTCGATACAATGGTTAGTCCGTTGTGACAATAAAGCGGGCATAGTAAATCTGACCTGTACAACAACATTACTGCTAGACAACTGGACTATCATGAAATGCTAGTCTCCACCTCTCTTGATCATACGAAAGCTTAATAGAAAGAAATTAGAAGAACAAAAATAGAGAGAGAAGAAAAGAAGAAGAAAAGAAGAGAAAAGAGAAGAAGAAGCAGAGCAAGAGAGAAAACAATGAGAGAAGAAGAAGAGGGAGAAGGGAAGGAAAGGCAAAGGAGGACATGTACGGCGCTGAGATGGGGAGAGAGAAGACTCAAATGGCGATGGCTTCCGCCAGCTATGACGTGAGGAGGAAACACAAGCAGTAATAGGCTCACGCTGGCTGTGACATGAGGAAGAGGTAGATAAGACTCAAGCGGCGATGGTCCTCCGCCTGCTATGTCATGAAGAGCGAAGAGAGAAAAAGAATGCAGGCAGTGATGTGCTTCCACCGTCTGTGACAGAAAGGAGAGAGAAGGAACACAGGTGGTAATAAGCTTACGCCAGCTTTGGGAGAAGAAAGAGGAGAGGAGAAGAACACTGGCGGTGATAGGTTTCCATCGTCTGTGACAGAAGAACAAGGATGAAAAACACAAGCAGCACTAGGCTTGTTGTCACACCCCAAGAATTTACAATACTGTTATTCCTGAGATGTGACAGGCAAAACATATATACATCTATTGATAGGACAAATTTACAGTGGCGAGGTCTTACAAAGTAAATAAAGAAAGCTAGCACACCAACAGTATCTTCCAAGGTTGATCTTGACTAGCACTCAAAATGAATCCGCAGTTATCCTGAAAAATGTTTACCATAGTTTGATGAGTTTGGCTACTCAGTAAGTGATCATCATAATCCCAAAAATAATCATGTTTGAAAGATATCAATATTTTCCAAAAGGAGATCTATTAACAGAAATGCATCAACAGTTTAACTTTCAATAAATGCATAATTAAGTATAATCCGAGTAATTGAAATGTTTATAACACTTTTAACGGCAGTACATAATTCAAAGGATTTCACAAAATACCCTACTGGCGTCCCAAGTAGGTCACCTATATACCCCATCAGCGTCCTGATGGGTCCACTTAATCCCTATCGGCGTCCCAGATAGGTCCACTTAATCCCTGCAGGTCCACTTATACCTCACCGGCGTACCGAATGAGTCCACTTAATCCCTACCGGCGTCCCGGATAGGTCCACTTATACCTCACCGGCGAACTGGATGAGTCCACTTGCATACTTAAATTATTTCTAAATCTCTTTAAACGTTCGAAAGCAGCAATATCATGTACTCAACATATCACTGAAATCATTAATATGAATTTCACTTAAACCATTAATAACAGTCACTCTCTATAACATTTCAAAAATAACCAATCAAATATTTTGGGCTCAAATTTAGAAAGGTAGCAGTTTGTAAAGGCATTCTAGCATAATTTCCAATTTAATATGTGTAGAAAAACTCTTATAAAAATTAAAGAATACAGAATTGTCACAATTTATGGGATATCAATCCACAAATAAACATTTCACAACAATACTATAATCAATTGCAAAAATGTCAATTTTTTTAAATAATAAGGCAGTCATTTGCACATGAATTTTACAATGTCTAAATATTCAGAACAGTAGACAGAAATATCACAATTTTACTAAAAGAACAAATATCACATTTATTTCTAACAATAAACAACAAAATAAACAAATTTATTTTTCGAATTTACAGCCTTCAAAATTTCTAACATAGATAAAATATCACAATTTTTATTAAAAAGATTATTTTTCAAGAGAATGAGGTCACGTGCGCATAAAATTTATCGTGCCTAAAATTCATGATAATAAGCAGAAATAATTATTTCATTTCATTTTTAAAAAGAATAGATTATTTTTCGAGACAATGAGGTCACGTACACATAAAACTGATAAAATAAAGATCCTAGACGGAAATATCACTATTTATTAAAAATAGACTAATTTTC
>NW_006498233.1:2163711-2291234 GCF_000471905.2 Amborella trichopoda
TGACCAGAGAGAGAGAGAGATATTAAAATTTTCTAGAGTGGGAGTGCTCACCTCCCCTATTTAAATTCTTAAAACGTATTATTATAATATTTTATTAGGCTCTACCTCATACCTGAGGTGTCGCGTTAAGCGTCTGCTTTTAACATACGAAAACCACGTCCGCTAAAGGACGTGGCGAGCAGTAGGCAGCAAAAGCAAAAGCAAAGGCAAAGGCAAAGGCAAAAACTTTTGAAAATAGTGATGGTCCCCAAGGACCATCATACTCAAACAGACAATCACCTATTTAAAAGCATCTTTTCGGCTTTTTTTTTTTTTTTTTTTTTGAAATTTTAGGATTGTTACACTTGTGCTGGCATTGACAAAAGAGAAGAACAAGAGAGAAAACCCAAGTGGCGATAGGCTTGTGCCGTCTATGACATAAGAGAAGAAAAAGAGAGAAAATGTAGGCGGCGCTAAGCTTGCATCGGCTGTGACAGAAGAGAGAAGAAAGAGAGAGAGAATGTAGGTGGTGCTAGGTTGCACCGACTGTGACAAAAGAGAGAAGAGAGAGAATTTTGACAGAGGTCCGATCCATCCCTCGGGCTAAGGCCTGGCTCACTGTTCATGTCTCAGAAGCAGGAAGGCATCACACTAGACGATAGGTCTGCCACGGGTGAGTAGAGAAAAGAAAGAAGAGTAAGGAAAGAGAGATGTGATAGACCAAAGCAGGAAGAGAGAGAAAGATATAAAGGTGAAAGCAAGAAAGAGAAAGGGAGAGACGAGATGAGAGAGAAAAGAGGAGGAGAGAGATAGAGATGATAGAGAAAAGAAGAGAGAGAAAGAGAGATGGAGATGAGGATGAAAAGAGGAGAGGGAAAGAGAGAGATAGAGATGATGGAGAAAAGAATAGAGAGAAAGAGTGAGCGATGAGAGAGAAAATACCTTATCAAGAGGTACCAGCCCTTTTCTTCTCTCTCCTATCTCTCTGTCTAAGATACACCCACGAACTTAAGCAAGAATTCAAATCTTTATTGAATGGTTGAAGAATGTACCAAAGGAAATTAGGCTTTGCATGTTTTTATAGAAATGGGCCCAAACATGGGTGGATACTCAAAGATTAGCTAAATTAATATAATTACAATTTAATTGAATTAAAATAAATTCTAAAAATTGGTGCAAAAGGACTGTTTTGCCCCTGCCTAGTAATAGACAGAATTTCAGAATAGTTCTTGCTACTGTCCGAGAACTTGCGTGATCTTCCATAACTGATCCGGGGTTTCTTTGATACCTGTTTGATCAAAAGATGATTGTTTCCTTATAGGGCTCGGCATAATGATCAATTTGATACCAACTTCGAGCCATAAATCATGTTTTTAGGCCATGATCATGAGACTTGAAATTTGCATTAATCTTGAAAACTTCGAATCGATAGTGTGCTCATTCCTTGATGATTTTTCATGATTTCTTCACTATAGTACACTAAGCATGCTGTCATGACCGCGTGGCAATAAACGCGGCATGATTTGGAGCTCGAGCGAAGATTTCACAACTTTTGGGTTTTGGCTGGAATCTAGAATCCGGTAGCCACAATTTACAGTCACTTCAACGCCTTCATGTGAAAAATCCAACCATTCATCATGTACGGGGTTTGGACCAATGACAACGCTGGACCTTACGCACATAATGGAATTAGTTTTGCATCAATCCAATGCGCGAGCGTAGCGACTTGGTCGTTTGAGTGAGGTGTGTCACTGCTGAATTTTTTGCAACTTCTTCACTGATCAGCAACTTCTTTCTAGCTTTTCTCCCTGCTCGGGTGTCGTCACGGGATGTACTGCATATCGTAACGTTCTTTTTGAAGAGATGAACATGCTCACAAAATTTGAGCACGATCTGAATTGAACGAGTGAGATATGGCCCCCAAAAGTCACTGCCTATGAATATGAAAACAACTACCTTTAATGGTGTTTTGGTGCATAATTGCCACACAGAAATAGTGTGCAACCTACCCCTTTTAGGTATTTTACCCATAACTTTGTTCTGGAGTATCCGATTAAGTTAAAATTTGACCCATAAGGGTTTTTGACCGTGTCGGATCCAATAGCTATAGTCCCATGGCTGTTTAATGCACCAAAAATATAGTTCTAGTCACGTGGTCCTTTTTAGGGTGCTAGAGGCCTATTTTTTAAAAATTGTTTGTTTGTGTTTACTGCCTTAAATATGTCTAATTATGATGAAACATGGCAGGTAGCCTCTTGGAGTGCTTATGAAGATCTTTTAATAATTCTGGGGAAATTCTGAGATTGTTGAGAGTTCCACTATATGTTAAGGCTTTATTGACCTACTTCCTCTTTATTTTGCATCAGGGACCAAGGTGCTAAAAAATGTGTTCAAACTGTCTCGACAAGCATGTGCATGTCATGAGAAACTTTACAAGATCCACTTTTGATATAAGTTTTACTTCATGACCGAACAAGTAGTGGCGGGGCTGTTGTATTGCGAACATTAGGGCCAGGCACATCTTCTCAATAGGGGGATAATTCTTCTCGGCCCCTTGAATCCTGTGGTTGAGATAGTATAGTGCAGTCTCATTCGCTTCATCATTGTTCTGCATCAAGAATGCCCCAAGTGACTCATTCAGAGTGGTCACATACAAGATGAGGGGTTTTCCAAACACCGGTGTTGAGAGCACCAATGGGTTGAGTAAATAATTCTTAATGTCATCAAGGGATAACTGACATGCTTCATCCCAGATGAATGGAGTATCCTTCTTTAACAGGTGCGTAAAAGGTTTACAGTGAACTGAGAGGTTTGGATAAACCTGTGGATATAAGCTAGCTGTCCCTGAAGAGATCACAACTCTCACAATGTAGTTAGAAGTGGCATTTCCTAGATCACCTTAATCTTGACCGGCTCAACTTCCAATCCTCAGTGTCGAACAATGAACTCTAAGAACATTCCTGAATGCATGGTAAAAGCTCATTTTAGCGGGTTCATTTTGAGATAATGAAGGCATAACCTCTCGAGCACCTATTCAAGGTCTCTCATATGAGCCTCTTCTCTTAGGATTTCACCACCAAGTCATCTACATAACATTCCACCTCTTTGTACATCATGTCTTTGAAGATGGTCGTCATTGCTTTTTTATATGTGGCATCAACATTCTTCAATCCAAGAGGCATTATTGTGTAGCAGAAGACCCCTTTTAGAGTCAAGAACGTGCTAGATTCCTCATCTTCAAGCATTATCTGTATCTGATTATACTCGGAGTATCATCCATAAAGGAGAAGATCTGGCAGTGAGCTATAGAATCAATGAGCATCTCTGTAAATGGCATCGAGAAGTCATCCTTGAGGTAGGTGGTATTCAGATCGCAGAAGTCGATGCAAACCCTAATTTGGCCATGTTTCTTCTTGACTGGAACAACATTTTCCATCCACTTTGGGTGCTTGACTTTGAGAATGAAATCGACGTGCCTGAGCTTGGTCACGCCAGCATCTATCTACATTTCAATGTCAGGCCTGAACCTCCTAGATTTCTGCTTGAAAAGTTTGACAGATGGATCAATGCCAAGATAGTGGATTGCAACTTGAGGGTCTAAACCAGGCAACTCATGGTAGTTCTAGGCAAAGACATCTCGGTTTGCTCGCAAGAAGGAAATAACGTTCTCCTTTTCTTCTGATGACATATTTGCCGAGATAAAAGTGGGTTTGGGATCCGTCTTATCCCCTAGATTTATCTCTTTGAGTTCGTCAGCTGTGGCTTGACCGCCTTCTTCCAATTCTTCTGAGGCTTCCTACAAATCTTCATGATTGGCTTCAGAGGTCTTCTCATTAGCCTCAAGTGCAGAGACCCATGATTCTGACATCTCCGCTTCCAATAGAGCTCCAGTGTAGCTCACGATTTATGCACCTTTCTTGAACTGATGAACAGAAGGGTCGACCTCAAACATGGACTGCATCTCAAGCTGGGGGAGTTTGACTTGAAAGTTACAGGGAGGTTGAGATTCAGCGATTGTGGGGTTGAAGGCACTCTCCTATGAATCGCTGGGTCTTTGCATAGGTGTCAGTAGTGTTTGCCCTGTGCTAGCTGATACTTCATAGAATTGTACCATGTGGCAAGCTTCTTGAGAATAAAAATCATGCCCTCTTAGTTCTCCCAACCTCAGTTCAAAGTCAGGCTCAGGAGGACCCTGGGTTTCTTTGGCTTTGACTTCTTATGCTTCTTAATGGAAGAAGATGGCTTAACTTAGCTGGAGCAGCAAGAGCGTCGACAACTGTTAAGAATCCAGCTACTTGGGCTAGTGTCTTTTTCAACTGCCTCCATTGCGTCTTACTTATATTGGTTCCTTTAAGTTCTCTATCAAGAGACTCGAAGTCTGGATATTTAAAAGTCGTACCTGAGGAGACATAGAAGAGGAAGGATAAGAAGGAGGAGGAAGAAGGAGAAGAGTCAGTAGGTGAGGGACTCTTAAGGTCGTTCCCCTCATTAGACCTATCTGAGCAGCTTTTTGCATCATCACCAGAGTTGGACGTGCGTAGGAAATATTTTAGGTCTTTTCCTTGCTTAGGCCGTTGGGGAGAAGTTTTAACGTCGTCACCCTCATTGGACATGCTTTGAGGAGAAGACAGCTCAGGGACATCCTCTTGATGGGATGAGGAAGGGGGGATGATTGTGTCAGGGATGAAGTCCAGTAATGTTGGCAATGGGGGAAGAGGCTTGAGAAATTCCTGCTACACTGGCAGTTGAGCAGTCTTGTTTCTCCGGCGAGCAGCCCTTAGTGCTCATCTCTTTCTGGTTTTTACTGAAAGTTCTTGACTCGTCTCGCTAGGTTCATGAATAGCCCTCGCTTAAAGAACTACATCTCACCTTAAGGACTTGAGTCTACTCCCGTCGTGGTGGACTATCCATGGCTGGGAAGTTGAGGGTTCAATAGGATTTGAATCATCATTACCGAGATTTTGTGTCAAGAGGCCGTCTCGTACCGGTGGAGCAGTGACTTGGGGATATCTTTCTGGAACACTACAAGGCCCTTGGCATCCCTGTTTTTTCTTCGCGATTATATCATGAAAACTGGAGCATTCGCTCAAGTCATGGTCCCATATCTGATGGTACGGGTACCAATGATTCTCAGTTCCCTGAGCAAGGCATCGGGCCTGCCTTGCTGGTTTTGATGTGACGAGGCCTTCTTGAAGCATCATAAAGAACAAAGCACGAAGGAGATCAGGAACTTCATCTCCTCTTGGATTCTCACTGTGTGGGAAGTGTCAGCAGCCCTGAATGCTTTCTTTAGCTCTTCAAGCTTTATCTGACCCTTCTAGATTAGGGCCTTGATGATGTCTTTTAACATGCAGCAATCCTCTGTGGGGTGGTTTATCGTCCAATGGTAAGCACAATGTTTCGCCTGGGTATCAAGTCCAACTTGATCAGGGAACTTGGTCTCTGGTAGGTCGATCATGTTCTGTTCGAGTAACAATCAGAGTAGTACGGGGACCCATTCCTTTTCAAAGGGGTAGACTTTATTCTTATGCGAAACATCTCGATTAAGGTTCGCTGGTGGGGGCACCCGGTTGTATGACTGTTGTTGTTTGCTTGCCTGAGGCGCTTTTACCTTGTTTATCTCGTTGGAGTGGTCAAAAGTTTGGGAGGGGGCCTTCTTCGGATCACTGACGATGACAACCGCACTGATCACTCTTCTTTGTTGGCTGCACCGGGCTTTGGTCCGAGAATTACCATTGCCTCGGTTGTTCCCTGAGCTTGCAGACTTTTGTCGTGACCCGCCATGGTGGTGTGACAGGCTTTCTATGTGGACCGACTTAGAGATCAGCTTTTATATGGAGATTATGTAGAGCAATCTCAAGTCTTATGTTTTGCACACAGGTTTGAACTGCTTCCTTCTCAGGCATAGGATTAGGAAGGCGAGTAGCTAAATCTCTCCATCTTGCTACGAATTGATCAACAGGTTCATCGGAATCTTGGGTCAAGGTGAGAAGCTTGATGGTTTGTACCTCTCTTTCGACTTCATAGAAGCGTTGGTGGAACAGTTTTTCCATTTCCTCCCAAGTGTCTATTGAGTTTGGGGGAAGCCGAGCATACCACTGAAAAGCCGAGCCGTCAAGGGTTTCAACAAACTGACAGAGAAGGAGTATTCCGTTAGCTGTTGTCTCTATACGTGCTGCATGGAAATGGGCGATATGCTGGTGTGGAAGGTTGTACCATCGAACATGGGAAACTTCCCTTTCTTGTAGTCTGAGGGAAACTACACCCGATCAATGTAAGAGGGGTACGACTTTGGGTAAAGTGTTGCTCCCTACATACCCACGATTTGTCTGCTCTTCAAGCTATGGGTCACCATAGCATCACTGTCTCCCTGTGAGACGGGGTGTGGGACAAAATTTTCCTAAGAGGCAGAGGCTGCCTTGGAGGTGTATCATCCGAGTGATGGGAGTTGACCTCATGGTTAGTCGAGTGTCACACGATTTCCATGCGGTCAATATTCTCCATCATTGTGTGCACCATATCTTCAAACTTATTCATGCGCTGTTCCTGAGAGTTGCTAGGTTCATTCACAACCATTACGCTGACTGTTTCTCCAAGAATGTCAGCCTTAGGTATGTTTGAGGGCTTCTGAGCTTGGCAAGTCACGCGTGGCAGATCGATCAACAAGGGCTGAGCAAGCCTCGACTGGACTCGGATCTTGTATGTTGATCTCGTGAGGATCGGTTTTTGACGATCATAGGACCGTGGCGCCTGAGTGGTTGGGTCATCTTCCATGACACTGACCACGATGTAAGATTCACATATTTCTTCTTCAGGCTTCATCATCTGAAAAGGCTTGAAGGGGTTCAGGTGAAGAGGCTCGTCAGAGCTAGGTTCCCCGACCGTCTTGGTTGCTTTTTTAGTCAGAATATTTAGACCCCTATCGCATTTAGCTTGAGGTTTTGATGGACCTCATGTCAGAACTGTGATCAGGACTGCGGTTAGTCGGCCATTCTTGCATAAGAAAGAGTCGTTTCCATCAGGTGAAGCAACGGGTGTGGGCCAGGAGCTGGGGTCATCCTTGGTCAGGGAGGATGAAGGACTTGATCTCCCAGCAGGTCTTTGCCCCGAGCCCTCTTATGAGCTTCACAAGCTTGACCAAGATGACGGGGCTGGTTCAAGATGGTACTCTTGGGGAAGTTCTTCGAGTACCATGGTTGGAGGTGCTTGCCCAAAAGGGGAGGAGTAGGCAGGAGAAGGGTTGACTCATGTCAGCGCTTTAGTCGGGAGTGAGGGGCGGTCTTTGATGGTGACACGTGTGCACCTCTTGAAGAAGGATCACAGGTGACATTGGGGTCAACCTGGGCTCACTACAAGCTGGTGTCTGTAAGGGAACAGGTGGAAGCCTGCCCCTTACGGGGTGTGTGAGTGTGTGCTGGGTGGGAGGACGAGGGGGTCATCTTCCGTGTACTCTGGTTGACACATCAACGACATTCCCTCTAGTGGTGGGATGCACATGCATAACGTGTACAGGACCTGACCTTATGAGAACTGATTCTGGACGCTGGCTCGAGGTAACATAAGGCTTGCGTTGAGGTGTGGCTCGAGTGGATGACCCACGAGCCTTAGCGTGTGTGCGAGAGGTGGAAGCCCCAGGTCTCCTTCACGATGTGTTGAGTCTCTAGTCATAGAGGCCCATGGTGGTGCAGGAATATAGGGGGTGGCCTTATGGTGACCCACAGAAGCAATGGAAACTTCCTTGCCTTTTACAGAAAGGGACTGGGCAGCCTGTCGACGTACCTCGGCAATACGACCGACAAGTGACTTGCCGATGATACGGTGCATGCTGTGAGTGGCAGCAGATGTGCTACTAATGTAGGACGCCTTGGTGGAAGTTCCACGAGGGTGAAGAGATGGAAAGTTAGGGACCTTTAAGTTCCTCACGCCTATCCAAGTTAAGTCGTGGGAGCTAGACACTAGGTCTTTGCTCAAAAGGAAGGTTGGGAGTGAAGTTCGAGGAACTTGTTCCAGGGGAATACTCGCGGATGAGGGGATAAGGAAATCCCCGATCCAAATGAATGGGTTATAGAACCCAGAAGTCATATGTTGTGAGTGAAACAGACAAACAAAGGAGAAACTACCTCAATAAGTACGATCTGATAAAGGGGTAGTAAGTCCCCAGTGGAGTCGCTAAGCTGGTTAAGTGCCTCGATCTCGCCCTCCCGGTCGGAATGACATGGTGGCATGTGTCTCGGCTTTCGAGGGAACACAGGACTCTGAGATCGCTCTCTCGGGAACCTTACTCAAGAGCAAGGGTAGGTATACCAACCAATGCGAGAGAAATTTAATGTGGGTTCGAGACTTACTCGGGCTGGCTTGCGTGGGCGCTCTCTTAGATCACGAAGGAAGCCCCACGTTCTACACCTGGTTCGGAATCGCCTCCCTTGGCATGTATTTTCCTGTTTCTGCAATCACACACACACGGTTAATTTACAAGACAAGTGGGCCAGGTGACCCCTCCTTGGCTTTGGGCGAATGCACATAGGCACGCACATTCAAAAGAAGAAAAAAAAGGTTAAGAGAATAGATGAAAGAAGAAGAAAGAGATAGAATAGAGGAATGGGGGAGATAAAAATTTGACTAGGTACTAAACTAACACAGTAGCTATACCAGCAAGTGATTGACCTGGTGTGCTAGCAAGACGGGCACGATAACTAGACAGGCACGACGAGAATACTGCCAATGTCGTGCATGTGAGAAAAAGAAAGGAAAGAGAGATAAAGGAAAAGAAGAAGAGAAGAGCAGTGAGAAAGAAGAAAAGGGGGGAAGAAGAAAGAAGGGAGTGAAGGAAGAGGGAGAAGAAAGAGAGAAGAGGAACACAAACAACGATGAGCATCCACCGTCTGTGACAGAGGAGCAAGAGGAGAGATAAAACATGGACAGCGATGAGCATCCACCGTCCATGAAAGAGGAATAAGAGGAGATAGAAAACATGGACGACGATGATCATCTGTCGTCCATGAAGAGAGAGAAAATATGGACGATGATGAGCTTCTGCCATCCATGACAGAGGTGTGAGAAGAGGGAGAAAACATAGACGGTAATAAGCTTCCGTTGTCCATTACACAGGATTAAGAAAAGAGAGAAAATATGGATGAAGATAAGCTACCGCTGTCCATGACACATGATTAAGAAGAGAGAGAAAACATGGACAACGATGAGCTTTCACCGTCCATGACACAAGATTAAGAGAAGAGAAAGAAAATATCAACGGTGATGAGCATCTGCCATCCATGACAAAGGAGAAGACAAGAGAGAACATGGACGGTGATGAGCATCCGCTGTCCATGACAGAGGAGTGAGAGGGGAGAGGAAACATGGGCTGTGATGTGATTCTTTCGTCCATGACAGAGGATTAAGAAAAGAGAGAAAACATAGACGGCGATGAACATCTGTCGTTCATGACAAAGGGAAGACAAGGAAACTTTGACAGAGGTCCGACCCACCACTCAGGTTAAGGCCCAGCTCACTGTTTGTGTCCTTGAAGCAAGAAGACATCATGTCACGTGATAGGTTCTTTCATGCATGAACAGAGAGGAAAGAGAGAGAACAGAGAGAGCAGGAAAGAGAGGAAAAAGAAAGGAAAGATAAAGAGAATGAAGGAAAGTGGATAAAGAAGATCATAGAAGAAAAAAAAGAGAGATATAGACAAGAGCAGAGAGAAAGAGAGAGATGGAGATGAGGAGAGAGAAAGAGATAACGAAAGGAGAGAGAGAGAGAAAGAGAGATGAGAGGGGGAGAAGCAAGTTGAACCTCTAAGAGAGAGAAAGAGAGAGATGAAAGGAGAGAGATGAGAGGAGAGAGAAAATTACTTTCACTAAAGGGTACCAGACCTTTTCTTCTCTCTCATCACTCTGTCCAATACGTGCCCCCAATTTCAACACAAAAACTCAAATTTTATTGATGAGTATTGAAAAATCAAGGGTCATTTGACAATTGTGTTTAACATGTACATATAGAATTGGGCCAAAATATGGGTGTATGCCAAAAAACTACCTAAATTGATGATAATTACAATTTCATTAAATTAAAATAAATTCTAAATTAAATTAATTAAATTAAAATAAATTCTATAAATGCGTGCAAAAGGATTGTTTTGCCCCTACCAACAATACATGAAATTCCAAAACAGTCACTGCTGCTACCCTAGAACTTGCGTGATCTTCCTTGGATGATTCGGGGTTGCTTCAACGTCCGTTTGACCGAAACATGATTGCTTTCTTGTCGGACTTGGCATGACGATCGATTTGATACCAACTATGAGCCATGAATCGCATTTTTAGATCACGATCATGCGACTTGAAATTTTTATAGATTTTGAAAACATCTGATCAACAGTGTGCTTGTTCCTTGATGTTTTTCTTTGGTTTCTTGGCTGAATTGTACTAACCACGCCGTCACGATCATGTTGCAACAAACGCAGCTCAATTTCGTGTCCGGACGAAGATTTTGTCGTTTTGGGCTTTTTGCTAGATCTTGAAATCTAGTGGGCAGAATCTGCAGTAACGTTTACGCCTTCATGTTCCAAATCAAACAGTTCATCGTATGGCGGGTTCAGACTAAACATAGCCTCGGACCTTACGTACATAATGCAATTGGTTTCATGTGGATCGAGTATGTAAGTGTCGTGATACGGTCACTAAGCGAGGCATGCTGCTGCTGAATATTCTGCAACTATCTTCACGAATCATCAACTTCTCTTGAGTTTTTCTCCCTGCTCGGGTATCGTCATGAGTCATGTCATATATCAAAATGCTCGTCTTGCTGAGACGAACAAGCTCACCAAATTTGAGTGCGATCTGACTCAGAACGAGTGAGATACGGGTCTTCGAAGTTGCTGCTCGGGACTGTGCACACAAGTCTCCTTTAATGGAGATTGGTGCTGGGAGGCCGCACGGGAATAGCGTGCGGCCCACCCTTTTTAATGTTTTACCCATAACTTTATCTTAGAATGTTCGTTCAAGCCGAAACTGGACCCCTAAGGGTTTTAGACCGTTTCAGATCTAGTGGTGGTGGTCCCACAGTTGTTTGACGCATCGAAAATAAAGTTCTAGTTACGAGGTCCATTTCATGGTGCGAGAGGCTGATTTTTTCCAAATTGTTTCTTTGTCTGCGCTGCCTTAGACATGTCGGATTGAGACGAAACTTGGCAGGTGGCCTTTTGGAATGCTTAGAAGATTATAATCCATTCTGGGGCAATTGTGTGACTATTAGGAATTCCATTGTATGTTGAGGCTTTATTGACTGGGTTCTCGTTTATTCCACATCGGGACCCAAGGTGCTGAAAAATGTTTTCAAACAGGCGCGTGACACCCTATGGTGGACTTTCATGGGCCCCACCAAATTTCCATGATGAGCTCATTTGCAAAAATGGCCCCCACGCAACCAAAATATATTTCAAAATTAATTTAACGATTTTTCAAAATTTATAATTTTTACTTGAATTATTAAAACAATATAAAATCAACATCTCTGTTTTTGTAAATCTAAATTTCTTACAAAACATATTCAAAGATTCAAAAAAATTCAAATAATAATTCTAAAAATAAAATAACACTAAAACAAACATAATTAATTTTTTTTTTATGAGAATTGGATCCATATGGCTTAGGAATAATTCTACTCTGGAGCACTCCACCTTCTACTATGAACCACGATCTACTCTTGCTTTCTAAAATTGACCATGCGATTCCTGTGATCAACAATTTATCGCAGGGGCTCATGATTTGGTCACCAAAGTCAGCCAATAGGTAAAGGGACGTAATCCCAGTCTATGGATTTCAGGTTCTCCCCTAGAGACAAACCAAAGTAACCTAGACCTGATGCAACCACAACTTTATTGTTCATAAGAGTATTCTCTCGCACATGCACATATTTAACCTAGAAAGGTGGTTTGTTTTCCCGATACAGCTATCATATGTGCATGTCGTGTGATGCCATGTGGATGAGGCTTTGGCCTCCATCTCTGATAACCACCATCACATACAAGGGCTATGCAGGCACTCGACTCACTCATCCGGGTCATTAAGGGATGATCCATTATAACCTTTATCTGTTTAACTCTATGCCCAGGTAACAACGGTTTTTCCCAACCGACTGGCCTAGCACTTCGAGCTCAGTCTGGTAACAACAAACATCATTTGTTTAGTATGGTCCACACATGGCCACACTCTCATTAAGTTCAAGTTCCATTGTAACAAATGTTCAACTACAAGCACTCATAATGCCTTTATTGGCTACACATACCCAATATCGCCCACTTGACCTTTGAAGGCCTTACAAATTCTCTTCCTCACTTTCTCTCATCCCCATCTCTCTCACATGTCTCACAAAAATATTAGGTGAAGCAGTGTTCTCAAAATGAACAAGAACAGTTGACTGGATATGGGGCTGGAAGCGGTTTAACCGGTCTAACCGAGTAAGTCCCGCGTGGTTAAACAATTGTTGAAAAGAATAAAAAAGATACAAAAAAATAGACTAAAATATGAAAAGCATATAAAGAATGATTAGAACAAAACACATTGAAATGAAGTTGAAAATTAATGAAAAAAATGGATTTTAAAGACTCGATTTGTGCCTAGGGTTATTTTTAAAAAAATTCAAAAACTATGGGAAAATATAAAAGTGATTATTATTGACCAATTTTGTTTTTTAATGTTTACCACAATGTAAAGAATATTAAAAAGGGTGAGGTTTGTATATGGTGTCAACCTTATACTATTAAAGTAAGGTGCAACTTAAAACTATGTCGAAACTGCAGTTTCGGTGCCTCAAAGCCTTGCAATGATATGAAAATTTATTATCGCCCCCCCAGTTGTGAAATCTAAATTTCCATAAATGGTGACAATCAAGCAGATCTGTAAATACTTGAAAATCTCGGAAAATGGACTATCGAGGAAGATGAACTATATTAAGACTAGAAATCGCCTTGTTTTTCATGTCAATGAATCTTGAGGTCAAGATGATCAATTTGAGGGTTAGTCGGCATAAGAATAACATTCACTAGTGGGTTTGTTAAGTGTACATTACCCGTATAGTATAACTTTGAGATCTTATATAAACTTTTTCCTATTAAAAAAATGTATTACAAACCAAATTCCTTATTTTTTGAATATAATAAAGATTTTTTTGAAATTTTTTTATATACCAGTCGTTCACCAGAATCACTCAAAGCTAGAACAAGCAAGAGGCCAGTTCCGATCTAACTGGGCAGTTATCGTTTGGATTGCCTGGTTTTTCTAATATTGGGTGTAATCCCCTTTGTAAGAGTGTCTTCTATCATTACCTCCGTAGCTATATAGCTAATCTCAATCTCTCCCAATCTCACCTTAATGCACAGGTGGTAGAAGGAAGGCTTCTTGTGCCGGGAGTTCTTATGGAAACGTGGCCCTTTTGACACACAAATCGTAGCCGTGTTGTCACAGAAAATCCTCACTGTCTCATAATGCACAAGTCAAGTTGATTAAGAAATTTCTTAATCCATACAACCTCCTTGGCCGCCAAGTGGCATGCCACGTACTCAGCCTCCATAATGGACAACACCACTACATCTTGGTTCTTTGACTTTTAAGAAACAATCCCTCCTCCAAACAAGAACACGTATCCATATGTGGACTTTGCATCATCTGGATCCCCTACGTAGCTTGCATTCAAGTAACCTTAAACTACACTTTTAGATCATCCTTTATATTTAAGCACGTAGTTCTTGGTCCCTTTCAAATATCTGCGGATTCTCTTAACTACCTTCCAATGATCAACTCAGGGTTGCATTGGAATCAGCTAACCATGATCATGACGAAAGACAAGTCATGCCTTGTTCCCATAATGGCGTATATATGGGATCCCACCGCTCTTCTATAAGGTACTCTTTCCATTGCTCTCTTGTCTTCATCTTCAGTAGGACACATCTTTTTGTCTATCGAGGTAGACCTGGGCTTATATTTATCCATATCAAACACTTCCAATATCCTCTTCCAGTAGGTTTCTTGGGAATGTTGGATGTTTCTCTCTTTTTTGTTTTTTATTATTTTGATGCTCAACACATATGAGGCTTCCTAAGTCCTTCATATCAAAGTGTTCTATAAGAAATGTTTTTGCCTCTATTACTAGGAAAATCGAGCTATTAACAATTAACATATCATCTACATGTAAGGAGATGAATACCACATCACTCCCACTGACCCTTTTATATATATAGTAGTCCTCTTCATTTGAAGAAAACTTTGCAAGAGTTAGGATCTCTAAAAATTTGATGTACCAATATCACAATAATTGTTTAGTCTATAGAGGGATTTGTTATGTTTTCAAACTAGGTTTCCATTCCTTTTTTCTCAAATCCCCTTGGTTGTTTCATGTAGATTTCTTCTTTAAAATCTCCATTTAGGAAGGTTGTTATCACATCCATTTGATGGACCTCAAAATCAAAAGGGGCAACTATAACTATTAGGATTCAGATAGATGGAAAGTTGACAACTGGGGAAAAGGTTATATCATAGTCTATCCCTTCCTCTTTGATAAATCCCTTGATTACAAGTCTGGCTATGTATTTTTCTCTCTGAGTTTAACTTCTTTTTGAAGCCCACTTATATCCTATTACCTTATAATTTGAAAGAAGAGGTACTAATTCTCAAACATGGTTTTCATTTATAGAAGCATATTCATATTTTATGGCTTCTACCCAATAATTCTTTTCGGCACAGGTCAAGGCTTCATAGTAAGTTTTAGGTTCAATATCTGGTTCATCCCTCACCCTATCATTGTGTTCCCCCAGGTAGACAAAGTGTTCAAGGTATTTAGGTGGTCTACTAATTTGGTGACTTCTTCTTTGTTTGGGTTCGGGTTCAAGTTGATTTGAGGATTGAGGTTCTAGTTCAAGTCTGTTTGAGGTTTCGGGTTTGGGTTCTCGAAATATACCTTTGTCACTTATCTCCTCAAAGTTGTTGGCTTGTTTGTGATTCAATCTTGCTTTAAGGAATTCTTCCTTGAAGAAGTGAGCATCGTGACTTAGAGTAATTGCCCCGGCTTCAAGGTTGTATAATTGATACCCCTTACCATGGTTTGGGTAGCCAATGAATATAGTTTTCACAGTTTTGAGTTGAAGCTTAGTCCTATTTTGGTAAGGGACTAGGACATGGTTTGAGCAACCCCATACTTTTAGAAGGTCAAGGGAAGAAGTACGACCGATGAATATTTCGTGAGGAGTTGGGCAGATTTTGTGGGAGTCTGATTCAGGATATAACTTGCTGCCAATACGACTTCTCCCCAAAATTCTAGAGAGAGTATAATATATCTCATCATACTCCTTACCATTTCTACCAAGGTCCTATTCTATTTCTCGATAATTCCATTATGTTCTAGGGTGTAAGGAATAGTGTATTGATGCATAATTCCACTTTCTACATATAGGTCCTTAAAGAGTTCAGATGAGTATTCCCCCCCCCCCCCTCCCCATCCTATCGATTCTTAGGACTTTGATTTTCAAGTTCTTTTGGTTTTCTAACCCGGCTTTGTATTCCTTAAATTTTTCTAAGACTTCGAATTTTGTGTGCATTAGGTGCACATGGCCATATCGCGAGTGGTCACCAATGAAGGTGATAAAATATCTTTTGTGTCTTTGGTAGCCACATTCATAGGACCATATATGTCATTATGAATGATTTTTTCTACGTTAGTAGCACTGTTTGCCCCGGTGGTATTCTTTCATGGTAGTTTTTCTTGTACACATGACTCACACACTTTTGATAAATCTCCCTTATAATTTTGAAGGATCCCACCCTTTTTCAATCGTTTTATTCTTTTGTAATTTATGTGTCCTAACCACTTATGTCATAAAATAGCATCCAAACCACATGGGGATGAGATGTAAGCAATATTTTCTTTCATTTTAGTAGTGTAAAGACTGTCCACAAGTCGTTCGGTCATAACATAGTTGTTCCCATTTTTCACTACTGCCTTATCGCCAACGAAGGTAGTGACAAAACCCACTCTAGCCATCTTCGGAACAGAAACCAAACATTTCCTCATATCGGGAGAATAAAGTGCTTGCTTTAGGATCAAGAAGCTCCCACTTTTCAATTGTAGCTCATAATCCCCAACTCTTAGCACGACAGTCTTTTGGTTCCCTCTTATGTAGATATGTTGTTCACCCGACTGCACGAAAGTAAAAGAGTGGAAGTCATCCTTGGTGTTTGTGACATGAGCCGTAGCTCCTGAGTCAAGATACCAAGATTCACCATTGAGTTTAGTTAGTTACATTACAAAGACCACACAAGCAAGTTCCTTGTTGGTCCCACCATTCTTGTTGGACTGACAAAACTTGGCTATGTGGCCACCTTTTTGTAAAGGAAACAAGTCCTAGTCTCTCTCCTTCCTTTATTGCCAAAATTTCTTTTCTTATCATCCCCTCTCTTTCTAAAATTGTTTGTTCTCTTTTCCCTTTTATATTTAAAGAAGAGTTGTGATTTTGCCATATGGATGCCTCCCTTTGAGTTGGTGTTGGTGCATGCCTCAAGTTACTCCTCTCTTCCTTGCCTTTGATCGCAGTGAAGAGCTCCTCCAACTTCAGGGCCTTTTGTCAAGCGGAGAGGGAAGTGACAAAGGTTTCCCATGAGTTTGGGAGAGAGTTCATGAGATGAACCGCGTGCATGGGTTCCAAGGGTCTCATGCAAGTAGCTTCCATCTCTCAGACTAGTGCAAGAAAAATGTGCACATGGTCCGATATTTTTGTCCCTTTGGACTTCTGCAATTCATTATATTTTTTCATGGCCATGGATTGTTTCATGATAGAGAGATCAGCATAATCCCTCTCAAGCCTATCATTGATCCCCTTTGTGGTGCTTATTGACTCATATTTCGAGGCATATGAGTCACTTATTGCGCATAATATAATGTGCCTACATCTCATGTTTTTGTTCTTCCATGAAGTATAATCATCTTTAGTTTCTTGAGATGAGTCGCTCCTTGGTTGATGAGGACGTTCTCATAGAGCATCTCTTGCAATCCGAAATGAAGGCGTGGGCAGCCACATCTTATTCCCAAGATTTTTCTAGACTCAAATAAAGAGACAAAACTTCGAATTGCAACAAGTAAAATACGTTTTGATACCAATGAAAGTTGGACTTATGTGATCTAGCTGGTGTATATATTCTTTTTTTTCTTCTCTTTTTCTCTTTTCTTTTCCAGCTTAAAACAAGTATCTATTACAATAAATTGACTTGAAAAGAAATAAAGAAATTAAATCTAGGATCTAAACCTTGATGTCACTAAAACCACTCTTTAATTATTCAATGAAAACCACAACAATACGTTTGGGAATAAATAAAAGACAAAAGAAATAAATATGGTAAGAGACAAGAAAGTGAGTACCGGAGATTACCTTAACTGGGCTTAATACATCTCACACCGAGTGACCACCTTTAATGACGTGGGATAAATGGTCAATCTCGATCTCCAAGATGGGAATGCATAAAGGTCAAACCTTCAATGGAACAAGAACTCTTTACAAGGCTCAAGTCTCAATCTATGATTTACCCTTGATAACCTAGATGAGAGATTGCTTTCCAATACTAAACCCTTAACCTTTAAGCTATGAAAGATAGGAGATAGGAGAGAGAAAATTCTTCTACATGGGGTGTTCCCTTTCTTTATCATATGAGAGAGAGAGAGCTTATCTACTTGGGTCGTGCCCCTATGGGATGAGAGAGAAAGTGAGAGCCTCTATGCTTGGGCGTGGCCCTCTAAATTCTATGGGCGAGAGAAGAGAGATTAGTTGTGTAGAGAATGGGTAGAGCGCACCCCATTATATAGTGCTTCATTGAGATTAGGGTTTCCATATGGTTTGCCTCTTTAGTGAGATTGAATTTGTACCATTGATCTTGAATGATGTGGGGTGAGAGATGTGAACTTGCCATCCCATAGATTAGCAATCAAGAACGTATAGAAGGTGTTAGAACCTTTATCCTCTATTTTCTAAACCAATTTCTATCAATTAATTTAAAAATGAGAATATCAATAATAACATAGTGCCTTCTATTTCTATGCACAAGCCTCTTCATACCTTCCTTATTTTGATATAAAAAGCTCCATAAAATCAAACTTACCAAAACACATTATTTCTTAAGCCTCAAGCCATATGGCTTGATTTCACGAAAGGAAGGTGCATGAGGAGGGGCGTGCCACCATATAGTGGACTTCCATGGGACCAAATTACCATGGTGGGCCATGTATATAAATGCGCCCCCATGCAACCAAAATATATTTCAAAATTAATTTAATGATTTTAAAAATTTATGATTTTCATTTGAATAATTAAAATAATGTAAAATCAATATCTCTATTTTTATAAATGAAATTTTATAAATAAAATATCCAGAGATTCATAAAAATTCAAATAACAATTCTAAAAATCAAATCACACTAAAAAAAATATAATTAAATAATAGGAATTTAATCCATATGGTCTAAGAATAATTCAACTTTAGAGCACTCTACCTTCTATTGTGAACCACGATCCACTCTTGCTTTCTCAAACTGACCCACCGGCTCCCATGACCAACACTCTATTATAGGGGCTCATGATTGTGCCATCAAAGTCAGCCAATGTGAAAGGGGACGTAATTCCAATCTGTGCTTCCCAAGAGACGAACCAAGGTTATCTAGACCTGATGAAACCACAACTCTTTAGTGCATAGGGATAATCTCTAGCACATGCCCATGCTTCACCTTGAAAGGTAGTTGCTTTCCTGATACGACTATCATATGGGCATATCATGTGATGGTACGCGAATGAGGCTTTGGCCTTTGTCTCTGAGGGCCACCATCACACAAAAGGGCCACGCAGACCCTCGGCTCACTCATCAGGGTATACTTCTATCTCTGAGGGCCACCATCACATAAAAAGGCCACACAGACCCTCGGCTCACTCATCTAGGTATACTCCAATCGCATCAAGAAATGAATGCATTATAACTCTTATTGGTTTAATCTCTATACCTAAGTAACATTGGTCTTTCCCAATCGACTGACCTAGTACGTCAAGCTCAGTCCAGTATCAGCAAACATCATTTGCTTAGTATGGTCTACACAAGACCACACTCCCATTGAGTTCAAGTTCTATTGTATCAAATGTTCAATCGCAAGCACTTATAAGGCCTTTAACGGCCACACACATTCAACAGGTAGCACTCCCATGTTCTAGTCGTCATGTTGTGGTTTCCATTCCTACCAGTAAAACTACCCCACTAATACCTTCAAGAGCTAACTCTTAATCTACTTGAAAAAATGGTAGGGGTTATCTTTTCTATTCAATTACCCAAAAAAAAAAACTACATGTATTTTCAGATGCAAGCAAATAGTTCCAAGTCTCACAAAAGATGTGCTCGTATGGATCAATACCAAAGACGTCTACTCCTCTTACTCCTCTCCCAATTTTCGATAACATTGGTTCCACTTTATCCTCAACACATTCTCAACAAAACGAGGCAGAGAAGCTTTACTTAGACCAATGCACCTTGAATGATAAGCAGAAGGGCACCTATCACAACAAATCAAACTCCCATCCATGCCACAAACTCTGTAATCATCCCTATTTTGTAAGTTCCGGGACAAATTCAGGTCATTGATCCTGTTTGCACCCTGAATCCTTTTCTAATAATGCTTCCATCAGATTTCTTTTTTGATTTGGTGAATAACCTCCATCCGGTATTTTGAGTGGTACCATGTTATTGTAGGGATCACAGCGTTTCCAACGGAATGAAAATGGCTCAGATCCTAGCTACCATCAGAAAGTTATGATCTGTACTTCGAATATTTTTCTACACGCATCCCAATTCACCGTGCACAAATCCCCTTAAAAACACACTCATCTCAACGCACATGATTACATCATTTGTGCCTCCCACACAATGATTACATAGATGCACTCTCTCCACTTGTATAATCACTTGAGTGTCATTTGGCATATGCACGCTTCTACTACCATCATTGTGTTCTTCATGCATGCCTTCTCTCTCGTCATGCATAATCACTTTAGTGTCATATGGCACATGCATGCTTCCACCCCCATCATTGTGTTCCTCATGCATGCATTCTCTCTTGAGTGCCATGTGACACATGCATGCTTCCACCCCCCTATGCTTATATATACCACCCATCTACTCATAAATTGAGTTTAACTCTCACTCCTCACCCCTCCACTCCCTCACTTTCCCCTCTTTCCTCCTTGTTCTTCTTCTTCTCCCTTAGCTCATTAACCTCATAAGCCTTAAACCTTTGAAGTTTGAACCCAATTTACTTGAAGCTTGACAACCGAAGTGGAGCTTGTAGAACATTTCATCTTGGGGATTTCGATTGGGGCAAGTAAGTAGATTTAGTTTCCTTGGTTTAATTCTTTTGTTAATGCATGTTTTTCTACCTAATTCAATTGTGAAACTTCAGTGTGTGTGTGTGTGTGAGTGTGGGTGCATGCTTACTAAAATTCAATGAAAGTGTATTCTGATTTCCAGAATTGTAGTTGCCGTTTGAGAGATTGTTAGGGTACCTTAAACCTTGTCTTAAACTATGAATTTTACTGGGTCAGTAGGACGTTGAATGTATTTCCACATGGGAAAGACCCCTTGATAATATCTCATGTAATTTGAAAGCTATTAACTATTTGCTGAAACATGCTAGATCTGTGAAATTAAAATCTAGGGATTAACATGTTTTTTTGTGAAGCGTTTGACTAACAAAAATTTACTAGAATGAGGTTAAAACACTTTGAAATTTTAGATAGATGAGTCTAGTTTAAATTTTTTTTAATAAATTCCTTATGGATTGAAAGTTATGGTCATTTTTCTAGTAGGGTTTCACCCTGGATTTTCTGCTGCTCAAAGCATAAATTTAATCTGGGAAAATCAAATAGTTTGAAAAACTTTAGTCCAATATCTGGGGTTACTTCCTATGCGAAAGTTGTCTTGTTATGAGTATAGATTATCAATACATTGTTTTCATGTTTAAATGATCTTTGAATTTAACAATATACCCTTAAAAGTGGACAATATTCATCTTGAAAAAACCAGTAATGTGACATAGTGATGTCTATTACATAGATATATAACATGCTATTGACACAATAATGCCTTTTGAGTTGATAAGCATGAAAGTATGACATAGTGATGTCTATTGCATTGATATATAGCATGATATTGACATAATAATGTCTCTGGAGCTGATAAGCATGATAATATGACATAGTGATGTTTCTTGTGATTATATGTATAACATGCTTTGGACATGTTGATGTTTCTTGTTATGATATGTATGGCATGCTTCTAATATGATTCGTGTGCATGGAGACATGCTTCAATTATATGATCCAAGCATGATGACATGCTTTGATAAGATATGTGTGCATGGTAACATGCTTCTGATAGGATATGTGTGCATGGTAACATGCTTATGATAAGATATGTGTGTATGGTAACATGCTTCTGATAAGTTATAGAGACATGCATATGTTATATGATTTATGCATGGTGACATGCTTTTGATAAGATATATGTGCATGGTAACATGCTTATGATAAGATATGTGTGCGTGGTAACATGCTTTTGATAAGATATGTGTGCATGGTAACATGCTTTCAATAAGATATGTGCGCATAGGGACATACTTCTGTTATGATCTGATGAGACATTTGTGCTGACAGCTGTGATCTGTCTCTTCATTCTATGATAGGATGGGAGTTAGGAGTGTGTACGTTTTGACGGTCGCTGCCCCAAAACTTATATGAGGCAATACTCATTGGGATCACTTTGGTAGTGTAACGCTCTCTCGCCAAAAGGGCACCTGAGAGGGCCATGTCTTGCAAGGTCAGTGCCTATCAAAAGCTCCAAAGCGCACTGAGGATCGTGTGCATGTGTGAGGCACTACACAACGGATTTACCTATTGATGGTGCTTCTCTCCTGGTTGTGATGGTAGTGGTTCTACGCATCAGGATTTGATTGGCCTGATGGGTGGGGCTTCTACTTCAGGAGTTAGTTGGAATCTGTTGTTCTTGATTATGTTGGTTATATGCATGCTTAAATGTTTTGATCTGTCATAATGCTCATGCCTGAATGATTTGATTGACTTCTTATTACAATCATATCTAATTAATTTGATTAGTTATTATTCCACCATGAAATAAATCATGCATGACATGTATGTTTAAATATGAATTTGACACATGATTCCATGTTTTGTAAAACTTACTTAAAACCCTGATTTTTGACATAACATACTATTTGTAAGCATGAATGCATGGCACCTGGATCTTATTTACTGAGTTGTACAGCTCAGTCTGTTAATTTTTCCCCTATGTAGAGTGCTAGCCAGCCGTAACTGGAGTGGCGTGTCCTAGTGGTCATGTTTGGGGTCCCTTTTACCCCTTTTATTGGAGCTCTATTTTGCAGTGTATATTTTGGTCGGCGCTCTAGTCAAATGGTTCATTTTTATTTGCTAATATGCCTTGATGCTGGGCCTTTTGTGCCTTGGACCTATAGGTACTATTTTGGACTGTTATATGTATTTTGGGACTTATTTATCCAGCAGACTATGGTTATATATATTTTGTTTTGTTTTTTGTTTCTTTTATTGCTGGCTTGATACCGAAAATTCCTTCTCTTTTTAACGTGTTGAGCGCACTCCAACAAAAGTGGCACTCACATCCTGTAGTCGTGGCCCCACTCCCTACAATCCTCCGGCGGGCTCGGGCCTGGCCCTCTATGGGTATGGCGGGGACGATAAGAAGCGGGGTAGTGACATTTTCAAATCAGAAGCAACATCAATTCCACTCATATCTGGCATCAAAATCTTATTGTCTATGAATCATTGGGCTCAACAAGCCACTTTTGAGATTCTTCCCTTTCAAAAGCAGACCACTTGGAATGTTGAGGATGTAAGATTGTGGGTCCATTTTCAAAAGCAGCAAAGTTTTAAGAAGAAAAACCAATAAAACATCATTGGAGAACTGAGAGAGAAAGAGAGGTTGAGGAAACACGGGTTTGAGGTGAGAGAGAGAGGTTGGGAAACCATAAGGGGAGAGAGAGAGAAAGAGAGGAAACACGGGGAGAGGGGGAGAGAGTTGGGGGAACACTGGGAAAGAGAGAGAGAGTGTGTGAGGGAGGGAAAGATTTGACCATGTACAGAGAGTGAGATTTGGTCATGTATGAGAGAGAAGTTTGGGGAGAAACACGGGAAGAGAGAGAAGGGGTTTAGAAAGATATGTCTTTTTAACATTTGTTTGAGCTAAAAAAATAGAATCAAAGTGGGTAAAGTTGGTTTAAGGGGTTAGAAGATATAATAGATGGAAACTCTATGCCATCATATATATTTTCAAACCGTACATCTATTGAGAAATGAAACTTAAAAACATCGTGTACAGATATATTTTCCCTTCAAATTAATATAATTGATAACATTAATATTTCTTAAATATAATTTTGTAGCGAGAGAAAGATTGTATGTCAAGATGATTATTTAACCTTCGAAGGAAGTTATTTTAGCTATTTGATGATGAATGACAATTTATTACCATTGGAATGTGAATGTTGGGTGTTGTAGTCGTTAATGACCATTGGGTGGTTGAACCGCCACAACTACTCCAATGGAGAGTCATACTTCTCTACTCAAATGTTACTTCCTAACATTATAAATATATCTATTTCTTGCTAGTTTGAATAGAGTTAAGATCATGCTTACACCTCAAATCCCCAGTGGGTTAGTCTCGCACCAAGTTGTCTCATCCCCAGGAGTCGGGTTACCTTCAATGAGCTTATTCCCCTAGGAGTTCCATCTTTCATCTTAGGGAGTCATATTTGTCCCCTAACTCCCGATTGAAGTCTGCTTCCCATCTAAAACCCTTGCTATCATGTCATCCCCGGAGAATCAAATTACTATTCACAGACCTGTTCCCCATGGAACTCCACCTACATGGCAACCCACAAAATGGTCCATGCTGCGTCACTTTAAACTGCACAGCCTTGGTCTAGATGCATGACCCTAAACTCCATGGTCCAAACTATATGACCTTAAACTGCACGACCTTAAAACTGATGGTCCAAGCTGAATGACTTTAAATTGCATTGCCACGGTCTACGCTATATGACCTTAAACCATAGTGCACGTCCTAGCTACATGACGTTCAAAGGCTTAGCACCATGGTCCAAACTAAATGACCTTAAACTGTAGCAAAGGTCTAATTGCAGGACCCAAAATTGCATGGTCCTAGTTGCATGACCTTAAACTGCATAACCACAGTCCAAGCTATATGACCTTAAACCATAGTGCACATCCTAGCCGCATGACGATAAACTGCTTCGCACATGTCCTGGTGGCATGACCTTAAACATGCCCTCACACACGCGTACACACCTTTACGTGCATCTTCATGCATGTCTTCCCTAACCGACCCATTTGTGTGCACACACCACTTTCATAATTCCCCAGTGAATCCTTTCATTACCCTTCATTATTCCCCAGTGAGTCTCACTAATGCTTAGAAAATGGTGAGCCATCCCACCATCCATATTCACCATCAGATAGTGGGTCACCACGTTTCACCCACCATTCAAACATCATCTATCTTCCATAGGTAGCCTTATTCTATCTCCCCAAAAGTGAGTCAAACTACCATCATACTTACTCCATGGCCTCCACAGACTGCCATTCATCACCACCATTGTCTAGCTGTATGACCTTGAACTGTAGTGCACGTCCTTATCGCATGACGTTAAGAGGCTTCGCACAGGTCCCGAAGCGATGACCCTAAACATTCCTTCACAAAAATAACGGGCATGGTGTATACCTCCACGGATGGGCATGGTCACAAAACCATAAGTAAAAGAATTCCGTAAAAATCAAAACCCGGGCATGGTGAAATCCCCAAATTGCATCATGAGTAAAAATGAAAAAATAAGGGTGGACATGGGCGAAAGGTCATGGGTAAAAGAGCCCCAAAATAAAAAGAAGTTGAATGAAACTGTCTCTACGACACCAGTTCCCAAGTTCAAGTGAAAATCAGCAAAGAACGCTTGGACCAATAAGCAAGTTGATGCAGCACTTGCCTCCGTAGGTAGCTTCAGCCCACATTCTAAAGAGAAAAATCCCTGATGTCACAATACCAAGACACAAAAAATACGAGCTTCAAGGAAAAGATTCCGATAGCTTGAGTCCATTTGTAAAAAGGACTCGAAGGACAAAAAACTCGTTAAGAAGGCAAGACCAATCTAGTGAAGAAGAGCACTATTCCCACAAGGTCGCTAATGCACATCAAAGATGTTGAAGACGCCCTAAGAAAGCTAAGTCAGCCGTGACCTTGGACCTGTTATACATCAATTAGGATTGAATCCTCCAAGGTCACCTCAGACAAAGAAGAGAGGTATATTGAATGTTGAAAGTTATACCCAAAGTCGGTCACCCCGATAAACTGAGGTCCCCTACCAGCCAAGGAATATCTGGTGCACAACACAGATGGACGCCAACCAAAGTCCTTTCAGCACACCCTCCAGAATAAACAAAATCTTCGAAATGTGGATCAACAACAGAGGATACAAAAGCCTAGACTAAATTTGAAAATGCCGTTCAGTATGGCACTTGACTACTAGATGGGCTTGATTTTGACCAATGAGGTCCGTACAAAATCCTCAGCTTTAAAATCACAAACAGTTGACGAGAGCATGAGGACTTTGATAGGATCCCTCAAAACAATCTCGTCTCCCCTTAAAGTCTCCACGGATGGACCTACACATTGCATCTAAACGTCTGAGCATCCTAGTTACAACATTGTGTGAATCTCCTCGGTGTTCACGTGGTCCTGCAGCTAGGAAGAAAAAAGTAATAAAGCCAAAGGAGATTTTTTGAATGTTGTCGTTCTCTCTTCTCTCTAAGCACACCATTTGGTGGGGCAAGCTGTTTGAACACATTTTTCAGCACCTTGAGTCCCGATGCAGAATAAAAGAGAAGCTAGTCAATAAAGCCTTAACATACAATGGAATTCCTTATAGTCTCAGAATTGCCTCTGAAGGGGTTATAATCTTCCTAAGCACTCCAAAAGACCACCTGTCACGTTTCGTATAAATCCGACACATCTAAGGCAACGTAGACAAATAAACAATTTCAGAAAAGTTAACTTCTAGCACCCTGAAACGGACCCCATAACTAGAACTATATTTTTAGTGCCTCAAATATCTATGGAACCACCTCCATTGGATTTGGCACTGTTGAAAACCCCTATGGGTCAAGTTTTATCTTAATCGGATATTTCGGGACAAAGTTATGGGTTAAACATTAAAAAGGGGTAGGCCGCACGTTATTCCCGTGCGGCCTCCCTGCACCAATCTCCATTAAAGGAGGCTGGTGTGCATAGTCCTGAGCAGTAACTTCAAAGACCCATATCTCACTCGTTCTAAGTCGGATCGCCTTAAAATTTGGTGAGCGTGTTCGTCTTAACAAGACGAACATTTTGATGTGTGTCACGACCCACGTCGATACCCCAGCAAGAAGAAAAATTAGAGAAACGTTGATGATTCATAAAGACAGTTGCAGAATATTCAGCAGCAGCATGCCTCACTCGAGTAGCCATATCACGACGCTCGCATACCCAAAAACAGTGAAACCAATTGCATCATGTACATAAGGTCTAGCGCTATCGTTGGTCTGAACCCCGCGTATGATGAACAGTTGGATTCGGCACATGAAGGCGTCACAGTTGCTGCATATTCCAGTAAGAAAACCCAAGATGTTGAAATCTTCGTCCTGACATGAAATCGAGCTGTGTTCATTGCAATGTGATCGTGTCAGCATGCTTAGTGTGATTTAGCGAGGAAATCAAAGAAAAACATCAAGAAACAAGCATACTGTCGATTAGACGTTTTCAAGATCTATACAAATTACGAGTCACATGAGCATGGCCTAAAAACGTAACCCATGGCTCAAATTTGGTATCAAATCAATCGTCGTGCCGAGCCTGACAAGAAAGCAATCATCTTTCAGCCAAACGAACGCCGGAGCAATCCCGAATCATCCATGGAAGATCACGCAAGCTCTAGGGCAACAGCAAGGACTGTTTTTGAATTTCTCACATTGTTTGGTAGGGGCAAAACACTCCTTTTGCATTCAACTTTAGAATTTCTTTTAATTCAATTAAATTGTAATTATCATCAATTTAGGTAGTTTATGGGCGTACACCCATGTTTGGGCCCAATTTTATAAGTACATGCTAAGCACAATTATTATAGGACCCCTTGATTTTTCAATACTCGTCAATAAAATTTGAGTTTTTCACATTCAAATTGTGGGTACGTCTTGGAGAGAGAGAGAAGAGAGAGAAGAAAAGGTCTGATACCCTTTGATGAAGGTAATTTTCTCTCTCCTCTCATCTCTCTCTTTATCTCTCCTCTCATCTCTCTCTTTATCTCTTTTCTTCTCGTTTATCTCTTTCTCACTCCTCTTCTCATCAATCTCTTTCTCTCTCCTCTCGTCTATATCTCCTTTTCCTTTCTCTTCTCTGATTTTCATTATTCACTTTCCTTCTCTCTCTTCTATCTTTATTTATTTTTTCTTAACTTTCCTTCTCTCTCTTCTATCTTTCTTTTCTCTTTCCTCATTTTCCTTCTTCCTCTCTATTTCTCTCTCTTTCTTCTCTGATCATGTTTGACGGAGCCTATAGCTGAGTGTGATGTCCTTCTACTTCTAGAGCCTTAACCCGAATGATGGGCCTTAACCCGAATGACGGGCTGGGCCTCTAGCAAAGTTCATCTTACTCCCCTGTGTCGTGGACGGTGGAAGCTTATCATCCTCCATATTTTATCTCTCTTTTAATTCTTGTGTCATGGACGGCGGAATCTCATCGTCGTCCATGTTTTCTCTCTCTTATTCCCCTGTGTCATGGACGACGAAAGCTCATCGTCATTCATGTCTTCTCTCTCTGTTGATTCCTCTGTCATGGACGGTAGAAGCTCATCGTTGTCCATATTTTCTCTCTCTTCACTTCTCTGTCATGGACGACGGAAGCTCATCATCGTCCATATCATCTCTCTCTTCTGATTCCTCTGTCATGGATGGTGGAAGCTCATCGCCATCCATGTTTTCTCTCTCTTCACTTCTCTATCATGGATGGCGGAAGCTCATCGTCATCCATGTCTTCTCTCTCTTCTGATTCCTCTATCATGGACGGTGGGAGCTCATCACCGTCCATATTTTCTCTCACTTCCCCTCTCTATCATGGACGATGAAATCTCATCACCATCCACACATTCTCTCTCTTGATTCCTCTATCATGGATGGTTGATGCTCATCATTGTCCACGTTTTCTCTCTCTTCTCTCCTTCATCATGGACGACAGATGCTCATAGTCATCCATGTCCTCTCTCTTCTCAATCCCCTGTCATGGACGGCAGAAGTTCAGCGCCATCCACGTTCCTTATCTCTCTTTTCTCTCTCTTCTTCCCCCTTCCTCTTCTTTCTTAGTGTTTCTTTCTTCTTCTTTTCCTCTCTATCTCTTTCCTTTCTTTTTCTCACCTGCACAACATCGGTAGTACTGTGCATGCCTTTCCCTCTCTCTTTCTTTTCTCTCTTCTCTTCTTTCCCTCTCGTTTTATCTAGGGAGGCTAAGTCAAGCACTGCCATGGAAGTCTCATCGTCCAGTAGTATTGTCGTTTTGCCAGTTGTAGTCACAGTGTCCACTTTATTGCCACGATAAGCTAGTCATCGTGCCAGGCCGGTCGATGATCATTTTATCGTTTAGTAGTATTGGCGTTGTCCCTGTCTTGTTACCATGCCCGTCTTGCTACCACATCAGGTCAATCATTTGCTGGTCGAGCTATTGTGTTAGTCTAGCTACCTAGTCAAATTCCTATCTTCCCTATTCATCTATTATGTCTCTTTCTTCTTCTTTCACCTATCCTCTTCCCCTTTTTTCTTCTTTCGAATATGCATGTCTATGTGCATTTGCCCAAAGACAAGGAGGGGTCACGTGACCCACTTATCTTGTACAAGAAGGGGTCACGTGACCCACTTATCTTGTAAATTAACCATGTGTGTGTGATTGCAGAAACAGGAGAGTACAAGCCAAGGGAGGCGATTGCAAACCAGTTTTACGACTAAGGGGCTTTCTTCGTGATCTAAGAGGGCACCCACGCGAGCCAGACCGAGTAAGTCTCGAACCCACCTTAAATTCCTCTCTCATCGGTTTGTATACTTGCCCTCGCTCCTTAGAGAGATTCCCGAGAGAGTGATCTCAAAGTCCCGGGTTCCCCTGAAACTCGAGACATGTGCCTTCCGATCATCTGGATCCAAAGGGCGAGATCGAGGCACCTAACCAATAAGAGGCATTGATTCTCTTACACTCAATCACTCGGGTTGGGGTCATCCTTAGTCAGCTCTTCTTAAAGTTCTAACCCTTTCGCTATTCTAACTACCGAGTCATACAATATTTAGGTTGTGAGGTGCTTTGATCTCTTTTGCTCTTTTCTCTTCTTCTCTCTCTCTCTCTCTCTCTCTCTCTCTCTCTCACTCACTCACTCTCTTCTCTGCCTTGATCACTTTTAGAAGGCACTTCAGGTTAGTGACATAGTTATAGGCATTGTCTTATAACTCCACTTTCTAAATCCTACAGCTAATAAGGCTTCGAGCTTGATGCTTTTCATTGTCTTCGGTAATACCTTTTAGGAGAGGTTACGCCGAGAGGCTGCCCAATTTTTGGGTCATCCCTTCACTTCTTTCATTTCATCTTCTTCTTCCTTTTTTTATCTCTAAACCAAGCTCTCATCAACTTATTCTTATTCTTTTCTTCCTTTTATTTCTTACCTTTTCCTCTTACCATTCTACCCCAAAAAAAAGAACCATGAACCCATAAAACACATCAGAGAGGAGTTTACTTTAAGTGGATTTCATTAGCAGTTTTCCTTGAGATTCTAGGTGAAGTGTCGAGTTTAGAGAGGGGGTTGAATTCATTGCATAATACTCACTCAGCTCGGGCAACTTAAATGTTGTAATCGAAAGAGCACACGACTCTCGACTCGGTCAAAGGTCACAAAAAAATATGCACATGCCTGTAAACCAAAGTGGTCCTAAGACCACTACAACAGCAAAGGTCGACATTCCAAATGTCATACCTTTCGCTTCAGTATGCCACCCCCAACACTTCTATGGATCGTGCACACATATGTCGGTCCAATGCTATTTCTGGCTTCAAGCGGAAAGGTCAGCAATACACGCTTCCTTCTACCCCAAAACTAATGACAACATGATACTCAAAGAAGTTCCCTTCGAGTACATTCTTGTCAATTCCTTATGCTTCACATGTACAAGGTGGCTCTCGAGGCTGGATTAAGGGGAAAATTAACACCCCCAAAGAAAATGGTGCACTCCCTCCCTTGTTCAAACAAAACTAAATTTCCAAGGTTGACCCCGAGCTCTCTACTCCCGAGGCACCATGCTTTGCTTGAATTGATTGACTTCGCTCTATTCTCCTTGAGACAGACCAATCAAGTAGAATGCCACACCCAATTCCAGTTTTGAGAGCGCATTTACTGCAATTTAAGAATCAAGCAACCGAAAGGCATGAAAGTGCCGCTTATAAGAAAGAAGTCAGAATCTTCAACCTCATAATACTTATTGAAGAAAAATCTATTTTATCCATTGTGAACTACAACGGAACCTTAAATGAGCAGCACTATTCAATGCAAAGTTGTTGAGGTGTGGGAAGAAGATTTCAATCTGATTGAACCACGGCCCCAAGGTCGTCTTGAGCCACAACGAAAGGAAATATGGGCCCAAGGCTGTCACAAGCCTATTCGGATCGCGTCATGGCTCCAAGTCCATCTCGCGGCATATTTTCATAAACTACGGACCCTTAGGCCATCCAGAGCTAGTAATCATCCAATCTTCAAGGCAATCTTAGATCCAGTTGGGTAATCTGAACCCTTGTTGCTTGGACTGTCAGATCAAGGCAAGAAGCGAATCAACACTACTTATACCTCTGAGTCACTCAACTCCGAAGAATGAACTGATGTGATAGTAGTCAGTCAAGATGGTGATGGTCCCGAAAGACTGATGGCACGTGTTAACGAAACCCTGAATCATATCTTGGACACGCTTAAAGTGTTGGAAAATGCTCGACCAATCGATGGTCTTCACATCATGGAGAAAATTGCCCCTTCGAACCTCAGTTGAAGGAAGAAGAGTGAAGGTCTCCACCTCTTCCCTTAGCTCAAACCTCATGACCTCCCATTCCCACGGTCTTTCTTGAGGATCAACCCAATGTAGCTTCTCAAGCTATTTCCCCAGCGGTTACCCAATAAGGCATTCAAGACATAATCAATTGAAGCATTCAGGGCTTACAAGTCTCAAAGGCCCATGAAAATGCTCATTATAAGAAGCCTTACCTGCCCTTCATTAATCAAGTTAATTTTCCCCCAGGTTACCATAAAGGAAGACTGCTTATCTTTGACGACACCGGCTCACCACAATAGCGTGTGGCACACTTCGTGTCAACATGTCAAGAGTCAGCTTCTGTTCCTAAACTGCTTCTTCGACAGTTTGTGGAAACACTAGCTGGGCTTGCCTTTAACTGGTATGCACATTTACCTCCGAATTATATTCACTCCTACGAAGAGATGGAACAATTGTTCTACAAGTGCTTTTATAAAGTCTAGCGAGAAGTTCAAGCCATAAAACTTCTAACTATGACTCAAAATGTGAACAAACCAGAAAATGAATACATCGAGAGATGGGGGGATCTCGCGGTGTACCAAAGTAACCCCATGCCTAAGATTGATGTTATGCAAACATGCATTAGGAACATAGAGAAGGAAATCTCCCTTAATGTTTAAGCTTCTAACACTACTACTTTCTCAAACATGATTTCAAAGGTAGTAAAGATTGAAATCTTACTTAAGCATTATGGTGAAACTCAAGCTCAGACCTTGGGGGGAGGTCAAGGTCAGACCTTCACTAATAACAGGTCTGACCCTCGCACTGGCCAACAAAGAGATACAGTCGGTAGTTACCGCTACACCCATTCTTCTCAAACCTCCATTACCAATGCACCTCTCAAGACATTGGATATCTCATGGGGAGTAACACAATTCAAGGGTCAAGGGGAACCCTAACAACGGCAACAACAACCTCAGGCCTATAGTAGAGTTCCCCCACCACCAAACCTGTACCAGCCTAATTACTTTAAGCAAAGGTTGAACAAGCAGTATAGTGTTAAAAAATCATGGGTAACAGTCCTGTTGAAAATTATATTGGAACAAGGTATGATAGTTCTTCTTGAGACTAAAAGACCAGACCAGCTGGGGCTCACTAATAACAAGAATTATTGTGCTTAACATCATATGTTGAGCCATCCTATGCAAGACTGCTTCCATCTTAAAGATCACATCGAAGCCCTGATTCAGAAAGGACAAATTCATTTAGACATTCTCAAAAAATCTTTCAAGACTGTAGAAGCTTCACATGTAGTCACCATTGAAGAAGAATGAGTGCAGACCTTGCAACTAAAAGAAGTACCATCGGACCTTCTTCCAGACCTTTTTGCAATGATGGCACTATAAGGGTTTATTACCCCACTATCATCAAGACAACCCAGGCATTTTATTTAGGGAACTGAAAATCTCTTGTGCTCATTCCATCAAGTGTGGAGCCATGAGATATCTCAGTGGTCAAGTTTCAATACATTCATCTAAGAGTCCATAGTTGAAGTACATATTTTTGTTAATGTACCAGTTTGTACTGGTGAATAACCAAATCCAGTAATCCCTAAAAATCCCACTAAGATACCCTCTACTTCTCACCGTGAAATGGAAGAAGAGAGAGTTCAATTAGATGGGTTTAAAAAGATGGGTAAAACAATTGGGGCTTCACAAATGATCATAGTTCAAGAGGGACAGTCTCAGAGTGTTCTCATAGATGAAGTGTGTTGGAAGGTATTTTTTATCAACATGGGGCCCCTGCTTAATAAAGGCCTAGCAAACAGTGGAAATTCCAATAGTTTAAGAATAACCCCAAAACTGGCCAAGATCTTCATGAGGTCTTTGAAAATTCTCTTGCCAAGTTTCATCACATTCTGACATGTCTAAGGCAATGCAGACTGAGAAACAGTTCTAGCAAAATCGACCTTCTAACACCCTGAAACGGACCCTATAACTAGAGCTATATTTTCGGTGTCTCAATTTTCTATGGGACTACCACTAGTGGAATTGACACAGTTGAAAACCCCTAGGGGTCAAATTTCAGCTCGAACAGACACTCCAAGGAGAAGTTATAAGCGAAAGAGTGAAACATGAGGGGCCGCACGCTATTCCCGTGCGGCCACTCTGCAACTCTACCCCATGGAAGGGATAGTCACGACCAGTGACTTTCGACTCTGATATCTCACCCATCCCAAGTCGGATCACACTCAAAATTGGTGAGCATGTTCCATCAAGTCAGTATGAGCGATTTGATTTGTGGCACGCCCACTGACGACAGCCGAGCACAAAGAAAAGCTAGAGAGAAGTTGCTGATCTGTGAAGAAAGTACAGGAAATTTAGCAACATCGTGTCTCTCCCAAGCGGTGGGATCACACCGTTCGCGAGCCTGATTGACGTGAGACCAATTCTATTGCGGGCATAAAGTCTTGGGCTATCACTGACCCGAACCCCATACATGATGAACAGTTGAATTCGGCACATGAAGCCGTCGAAGCAATTGCAAATTCAATAGTCGAAATTCCAGATTCTGACCAGAATTCCAAAGTTGTAAAATCTTCATTCGGGCACAAAATCGAGCTGCGTTTGCTGCCCCGCGATCGTAACGGTATGCTCAGTGTAGTTCAGCAAAGAACTCACTGAAAAAAATCAAGGAATGAGTAAACTATCGATCCAAAGTTTTAAGATCCACTCAAATTTCAAGTCACATGTTCGTGCACTAAAAGCACGATCGTGCACTGAAAACACGATCCATGGCTCGAAGTTGGTATCAAATTGATTGCCATGTCGAGCCCTACTAGAAAACAATCATCTTACGATCAACCGGGCATCAGAATGACGCCGGATCATCCATGCAAGATCACGCAAGTTCTAAAGCAACACAAGGATTGTTTTGGAATTCTATAAATTGTTAGGAAGGGGCAAATATATCATTTTGCACCCTATTTTCTAATTTCTTTTAATTCAATTTAATCTTAACTTCCAGCAATTAAGGTTATTTTTTATCATCCACCCATATTTGGGGAAAATTCTATATATAAGTACCAGCATTGTACGCACAAAAGACACACACAGAGGATCCATCTCCTTGCAAAAGAGAGAGTTTTTACTGAATATAGTTTCTCTTTCTTCCCACTGTTGTCTTCTGCTTGAGAGAGAGAGTGAGTGAGAAACTTTTGACTTGTACCCCTAGGTTCAAGGTAAACCTTCTTTGTCTTATTTTTCTTTTATTCTCTCTCTCCTCGTTTTTCTCTTCTTCTCTTTCTTCTTCTTCTTCCCTGTCTGAGCTCTCCTCAGAGTCCATGCACGACAGTGGCAGTGCCGTGCATGCTTATTTGGTAGCCTCACCGGTTGTGCATAACGATGGGAGTCTCATGCGCACGTCTCTTTCTCCCTCATTTCTATCTCCTTTGCAAGGCCAACAGATGGCATTGCTCATCGTCGTCTGCAGACATATCCTAAGCACCTTAGCAAAGGACATGGGTAACGAAGCCTATCGCCTCCCGCAGAGGCTTCACCTTGTTGCGTGACTATTGTATATGGCACTACTCATCGCTGTCCGCAAAGGGTAGAGGCAATACTCGTCGCCGCGTGCTAGCTTCTTCCGCGCTTCCCTGCACCCTTCATCGTGCGCCTTACGAAAAGTAATCACCGTGAGACCTATGAGAAGTTATCATCAAGCGCCTCATTAGGAGCCATCACTATTCACTAGGGACATGTCGCCTCCTCATGCTGCTAACAGTGACGCACATTGTCGTCTGGATTCTTCCTACCTCTGTCGTCTCTCTCTCTTCTCTTCATCCTTTTATCTTCTAACTTAACTGAGGGTAGATCTAGCTTAGCACCGCCATCCCGGTCTCAGTTTTGAGTAGTATTGGCGTCTGCTAGTCCTGAGGACCATGCCCGTCTTGCTATCACTCCGAGTCAATATTTGTCTGAATGTCCTGCTAGCTTTGCCTCTCCATTGAGTTTTTCTTCTCTTTTCTATCTTTATCTAAAACTTTACGTTTCATCATGCTCTCACATGAATGTACATTGCCCTAAGACAAGGGTGGGTCTCCTTGACCCACTTGTCTTACAAATTAACCATAGAAGTGTTGTGCAGAAAACAAGATGATTGTAGGTCAAGGGAGGTGATTTCGAACCAGCTAAAGCAGTTGGGGGCTTTTCTTCATGATTTAAGAGGTTGTCCACACGAGCCAGCCCGAGTAAGTCCCGAACCCACCTTTAATTCCTCTCTCATCGGTTGGTATACCTGCCCTTACTCTCGAGCAAGGTTCTGAGAGAGCAATCTCAAACCCCAAGCTCACCAGAAATCCGAGGTACATGCTGCCTGATCATCTAGATCCGAAAGGCGAGATCAAGGCACCTAACGAGCTTGGCGACTCCACTGAGGACTTATTACCCCTTAGTCGGTTCGCTCTTGTTTGATCAGTATCCTCTTTTACTTTCTGCACTTATTTTTATGGCATCTGGGTTGTTCAACCCATTTATCCAGGTCAGGGATTTCCTTATCCCCACACTCGTGGCTACTCTGGGGAAGCGAGCTGCTCAAGCCTCCTTCTCCACCCTCTTCTTGAGTTGGGACTGAAGGTCCGGCTCTTAGTTTCTCACCTGGATCGGTACGAGAGGGGACTTAAAGGTCCTTGCCTCCCTGGTTTCTCACCTTGGTGGACTCTCCACCAAGGCCCCTTGCATGGGTAGCACAACTGCTGCCACGTTCCCTGCCACTGACAAGTCTACTGCCAGTCATAATGCTGAGGCACGTCGAAAGGCTACCCCCATCACTCTCGTGAAAGGCAAGCAAGTTGTTGTCGCTCCTGAGGTTTTTCGAAAGGCATCCCCTTATGCTCCTTCATCACCCTAAACCTCCACACCTAGAGAGTCTGCACATAAAGGAGAAGGTCCTGAGATCTCCACCCCTCACACACACCCAAGGGCTCATGGTTCATCCACTCGAGCCGCACCTCGGGGCAACCCTCATGTTGCCTTGAGCTCGCATCCAGGGCTAGGCACTCTCGGGGCAAACCCTACATGTGCCATGCTGTTTCTTTCCACAACCGGGGGCAACTCTAGCTCTACACCACCTCGAGCACATGAGGGTCGACCACTATGTCATCGCTCCCAGCACACATAGCCTCACCCTATGAGAGGTGGGCTTCTACCTCACCTCTCACAGACAACAAGGTCGTGGGTCTTGACCTCCTCAGGTTGGACTCATTGACCGAGCCCGGGTCGACCCCCAGGTCAAGCGGACAACTAACTCTTAAGGTGCACACGCACCGTTTTGGCTAGTTCCTTCCCGACTTCATTCAGACGGAGTTGTGAACCAGCTCCTTCCTCTATTGCTCTCCTGACACTAGGCAAACATCTCAAGCTCTGGTACTCAAATGTCTTCCCTAAGAGTATCATCTTGGGCCAGCCTCAGATCAGCCTTGCACGTACACCCCACAAAGGAACTCGGGGCAACGACCTGATGTTAGACAGAGGCCTCCAACCTCCAAGGAAAAAACCCAAGCTGCCTTCTGTCCTTTGACCCCACTCCTTGTTCCAGCTCATAGACACGGCCCTTGCGTGTTCGAAGAAGGCTAAGCAGTCCATGTCTTAGGCTCAGTTTTGGAGTGAAGTCCACAGCCGTCTCAGGGTTAAGTAAGAAAGAGGTCTTTAGATCCTGACCAAAGAAGCCTCCAAGGCAATCAAGGTCGCCACCTTTAATGACCTCCAGGCTCGTAACCCCGTTTCCCTCTCAAAACTCAAGAGCCTGATCGAGTCCAAGAGTATTGCTGGGTCGTTACTACTCAGAAGCCACTATCCCAAGACCGTCAAGAACCGGTCCTCACAAGATCGGCATAGAAGGCCCGAGTTCAGTGGGGGCAGGCTGAACCCCTCCAGACTGACTTGCCACACACCACTCGTCGACCTCGGCAGTCCGCTGTCCCGCCAGGTTCTGAACCTCCAAAAAAGACATTTAGTGTTATGGTGATCAATGACTCGGACGACGCTCAGGAGGAGCGGATGAACAAGTTTGAGGAAATGATGCAAGCCATCCTTGGAAAGATGGAATGCTTAAAAGCCTCCAGGTCCCCTTCTTCTACCGATTCCCCTCCTGGTGAGGACATAGTTCTTAGGAAAACTCCTCCATCAGCCTCCCAAGATAGTTCTACCTCCCGCGTGTCACCCTAATCGACATAGATGCTATGGTAGCCCATAACCTCAAGAATAAGGTGGCATGCAGGAGACACCGCTCTATCAAAAGTCGTACCCCACATAAATAGACCAAGTATCCTTCCCTCCAAACTATGAACTATCAAAAGGGGAAGCTCCCCCTATTCAACGGTATTATGTCTTTGCATCAGTATACTGCTCACTTCCAGGTGGCCTGTCGGGAGACGACAACTGATGGATGACTCCTCATCTTCCAGTTCATCGAAACTCTTAAAGGGCCAGCCTTCCAGTGGTATGCTAGGCTACCTCCAAACTCGGTACACACATGGCAACAAATGGAGTAGTTGTTCTAGCAACGCTTATACAAAGTTCAAAGGAATGTGGAGACCATCAAACTCCTCACCCTGATGCAGGACCCCGGTGATTCGTTTGACAAGTTCATCACTCGCTAAAGAGAGTTGGCAACCTTCAATGTCACTCCCATGATCGAGAAGGAAGCGGTCCAAACCTGCATATGGAACATGCTTCCCGAGATCGTTCTACATGTCGAGGCATCCAATCCACCCCCCATGTCAAAGCTCATCTCCAAGAAAGTTCGTATTGAGGGATTATTCAAGCACCACGGCATCCCTCATCAGCAACCTATCAGCTCTAACTCTCACTACAACAGTCGGGGCAGCCAAAAGGTAGTAATCAGCGCGAACGTCATCGTGGCTAACACCAAAGGCGAGGTTCTTCAAACCTTGGACCATTCCAAGGCACAGGCGTCTCCGTCCGGGGGCAAGCAGCATTCCTACAACATCATCCCGCCTTCTAAAAATTTTAGGCAAAACAACTACTGAGTCTAGCACTAGAATAAGGTTTAACCCTTCGATGCAGAGTGGACGCCTGCACTACTTCGACTCCTGCTAGAACATAACATAACACAGTTGCTGGAGGCCAATACTGTGGAGTCGGCTAGACAGGACGCAAACGAGAAGCTTTGTCCCTATCTTAGGAGGGTATGCCATCCCACTTACGACTACTATAAGCTCAACGACACAATCGAAGCCCTTGTGAACAAGGGTCAAATAAAGCTCGAAGGGTTGAAAAGAGCATTCGGGGCAACTGAGGTTTCTCACATAGTCACGATCCAAGAGGACAACGGGGCACCCGCTATCGTTCGTGTTTTTTTCCTCATTATGCTCGAAGAAGGGCTTGTCACTCCTAAGCCGGCAAGGCAGCTCAGTTCTATCTCCAGGAACCGAGAACCTCTGGTGCACGTACCAACAGATATGAGGCTATGACATCAGCGAATGCATTGGCTTCCACAAGCTCTTAGCAAAAAAGATGCAATAGTGTCAGGAAGTTCAAGGTAACCTAGAAGGACACCCTCAAGTCCCTCTTCTGCATGAGTAAGAAGACCTCTTGACGGCAGGCCATGGAAGCACTGAGCTAGACCCTCTGCAGGCCCTCTTCAAGGCAATGCTCCAACAAGGCCTTGTCACTCCCAAGCCTGCCAGGCAGCCGAGGCATCTTGTCCAAGGCATGGAAAAGCATCGATTCCAATACCACCAAGTATGGGGCCACGAACTCAACGAAATGCTCTAGGTTCGAAGCTATAGTCGTAGAGAAAGTCTAGTAGGGCCACATCATTTGTGTGGTTCTCCCAGAATGTGTCCAGCCCATCGCTCCTGTTCCAAAGAAAGCCACACCAACAGCCCCTCCTGAGTATACATTGGACCCTTCAGGGCCTTCGACCTCTCAGCCCAAGAAAGTCTACCATGGGAGGAGTAGGCTCAAATCCTTGAAACGTGAGGTCTACCAAGCAAAGTCTACTCGTCAGGCACCTAGGTTAGCCTGCCAAAGGAATCATCCTCCTCAGCCCCCAGTTGAGGAAGAATTGATTAAGCCCCTTCCCCCATTGCCGACCTTGCAAGACTTTATCCCAGACACAGCTCGCCTCATCCTTTCGTCCAATCAGGTGGACATCCCCAAGTCACCAACAGCTCGAGATTCCCCCAATATGGGTGACGACGCTAAAACCACCCCACCATGGTCAAACCCCGGGCAAGACCTAAAATATCTCCTGGGCACGTCCAACTCAGGTGACGACGTAAAAAGCTGCTCGAAACTTTCTAACTCTTCTGCTCCTCCCAGCTCTCCTATTTTCTCCACAGGTGAAGCTCGACGGTGCCAAGACTTCGACACTTTAAACAAAGAGTTTGGAGAAACTAGCCTCACCCAGCCACAACAAGAGCGCCTCAATGAGATGTTAGCTCAAGCAGCTGGATTCTTGACAGCCACCGACACCTTGTCGACATGAGCAAAAGCCGAGTCATCTGCAAGCTATTGTTCCAAAGAGGCCTCCCACATGGTGCAAATTTTGGAAGTACCAGCTAGAACAAGGCAAATAGGTTTAAGATTGGGAAAGAAGCTACAACCCATACCTCAAAAGCTCAAGGCCCTCAAGTTTCCTGATCCTCTACTTTCCCCCAAACCTAAACCTCAAACCTCTGCATCCCTAATAAAATCTCCTATTGCTTCTTCATCAACCCAGACTGCAGAGGCTGAACAACAAAGTCAGCCAGTGCCACAAAGCATAATTCAACCAAAACCTGTTCTTAGGTCTACCCAACTGCCAACACTAGTGATAGGACCAGGAAAACAAAAGACTAATGAGGATAAAGTGAAACAAAATATAATTGGGCACTTGAGAAAGCATTCAGACCTTCTGAGTATTTAAGATGCACTCCTGCTGTCTAGAGACTACTGTATGGCTCTGGTTCAAGCTCTTTCTAACCCAGAGGTGTACGAGACTGAAGTGGAACCTATTGAAGTTGACCCTGCCATCCTGAGTGGGTGCTTCACAATCTCTTTTTCTGAAGACGGCCTTCAGTTGGGAGGTAAATTCCACAATCGCCCCCTCTTCGGGAATGGTGAACTTCACTCCTATCCTCTCAATCGGATCATGCGAGACGGAGGGTCAGCAGTCAACCTGATCTCAAGAAGGATCCTCACTTGATTGAGATTAAGGTCTGACGACCTCACGCCTACCCACATCAATGTGCAAGGGTTTAACTAATCAGGAGAAAAGCCAGCCGGCACAGTGCACCTTCGTCTCAAGATCGGTGATCTCAACTATTACGCCCAATTTCATGTGATCGACACCGATACGTCTTATAATGTCCTACTTGTTCGTCTGTGGCTTCACGATCAGGGAGTAGTTCCATCAACACTCCACCAATGTTTCAAGTACAGCCGAGATGCAAAGAATCACATGGTCTATGCTGATAAAAGACCATTCCTTATGGCTGAGAGTCACTATGCCGACAGCAAGTATTATTTCACAGAAATTTCAGCGTCAGAAAATTTAAATCATGACGACTTGAAGCCTGTGAGAGAGGTAGGACCTTCTTCAAAGAAGAGAAAAGACAAGGCAAGATCCTCCCCTTGACCCCTATCCTCTCAAGCATACCTTGCCTCCTCTCCGAGGTCATGGTATCCTCTCCTGAAGACAAAGGTTCTCCCTCGACTTCTACTCAGCCAGAATGAAATGGCGACCTAGAAGCAACCCTTGAGCCTGAGGTAGTCCCGGAGGTAAACTTTTTAGCGCCAAGGGTAACCTATACATCGGACCAGCAAAAGATCCTGCATGTCCCCATCGCTCTTCTAGAAGCAGAACTGGTATACCAACCACCAAGGAAGGTACTCTAAGTTCTAGCCTCCTTGAACAAAGGGAGCATCAGCAGCCAAAAGAGGATCCTACACTTCTTGAAGGTTGTTGAAGAAGTACAGGAAAACAAGAGTCATCCCTCTAGCTCTCTGGAACAAGACCCCATGGCAGAGGTGAGAAGCGAGGTTCGGAATCTCTAGAGCCAATTGGAGATCATGCGCATTGCGTCAAAGTATTTAAAGGGGTTTGTCCCTGAGACTTATGATGAACTCAAGACCAATGCATCTCGAATCGATACCAAAGCTCCCCCAGACTGGAGCATTTACAGTAAGCAGGCTAATCAAATCTTGAGAACCATGAGTTATGAGCCACTCTCCAATCAAACACTAAGGGGTGAGGAAGCGTTCGAAGTCATTAAAGCCACAGCAGGTTGTCACAAGGCAAAGCAAGGGGTGGGATATTCTTTTTTGTCTCACACTAACAGAGGATGAAAAGCAATAAAACAGAAGAAGAAAGAAGAGCGAGAGACATGTCGCACAACAATCAAAGAAAAAAGTGGCATTTCATTCATAAAACCAAAAATTCATACAATTGTCGGCATTATCAATACCAAGAATTGGTATACAAAGAGTTATAAACGAGACCGTTCACTCAAGCCTCAAGACTAAGTCTATAATGGTCTTGTTGTGTCCACGTGATTCCATCCTTCAGGGCTGCCGCCTGAAGGAGGGCAATCTTTCTGACCAAAGGAAGATATTCCCAACGTACCAACTGAGGAGAGAATGGGTGTTTTCTTACCTTGTGGGCCACAGCAAGCAAGCCTTTCAAATTGTTGATGTCATATTCAAGAATTGCCATGTCATTCTCATTCTCAAAACATGCGATTTATTTAACAATCGAAGGAACATCTGAAGGCAAAATCTAGAAATCTAGGTGAACGAATTGACGCATGAGCAAGTTGGTTCTAAGGTTGCCCAGCTGTGCCACTGCAGAAATTGGTGACAGTCAAAGGCTTAGGATCGAACTTAGGTAAATGCTGAATACAGGGATATTTTTCAATAGAAGCTGATTCTTCTAAATCCAAAAGTTCCTTATCTTGTCGAGCCATTTTAGTCACCTTCATTTTGAGCAAGTCTGCGCAAGAAACCTCGAAGTCTAAAAGGTTGTCTATCAGCCTCTTCACCAAAGAGGGGAATATTATCAGCTCGAAGAGAGAAGCCCGACTGAAAAGTTGATAAGCAGCTCTGAGAAGATCACATCCATTATCAGTAGAAACATTACAGCAATTGAGCTTGGTGAGTTGTGCAGGGAAAGGCATCATGGCTTGCGAAATAACAAATCATCCTTGGATGTGCCTGAGAAAAGGATGGATAACTTATCCCGGAACGGAGGTGACTACAAAAGCTGAGCCTATGATAGGTTCCCTTCGTTCAGAAGATGTGTGGCTCCCTGTCAAGGTGGCAAGAGGGATCTCCTTGTTGCCCATTATAATCAGGACATACTCGCTCTCACCTCTAGAGATAGGAGGTTGAGGAGAGGGATACGGTTCATTCTCAATAATAAGGGGCTCCTCGTCCTCAATAACCATAATAAGCTCCCTACTTGAAGAAACCTGCCTCTTGGCAGCTTTAGAAGCCTTGACTAATCGTCGAGAAGACACTTTTTGTAGGACACTAATTATCGTCAAAGGCAAGACTATCATTGTACGCCACCAGAATGGTATTGTCGCCTCGCAATCAACCAAGGGCATCGCTGTTCGACGACCAAGGCATATTAATGCCTCACTTCAGCAGCTAGCACGCGTCGCACATGCATCCCTTGAAATCTAGGCATGTCGCCTGACGCTTGCGGCATGGCCTCTCACCGTGCGTGCAGAGGATGAGCGTTCACCTTCCCATGACCCTCCATCTTCGTGACTGTTACGGTCTCACAACCCTTCGGGTTCCTACCTGTGTTTCTCCTCTCCGCCGGGAAACCAATCCCGACCTCTGAAAAACCCTTCCCCACCTTCTACTGGATACTGGAGTTAGCGAAAAGCACCAGAAGTCCCCAGAAGACTTCCCTGCAACCTGTGGGTCTTCCCTTCCCTCTGGTTTCCAATTTCATCAGCTCACCAAAGCTCATCGAAAATTCCACTGAGTTTTCGGTGACCCCAATGCAGTCCCTTCTCTTTCTCCTCCAACAATCAGAGGATTGACAAAGCCCTTTGAACTCTCTGCAACCTCCTCAATAGCAGAACAAACGTAGGAGAACGCGAACCCCAGTAGGGCACCTATGTAAATCCTACTAAGGCCCTGAGAAGCCCTCTTCCTTGCTCAGAAAGCTTTGGCGCTTGTCGAAAGTGTTTGCAATCACCCTGCTAAGCTTCACATTTCCTAAAGCTCACCAGAGAAACTCCTAAGGGCCTGTCTGTGCAAGTTTTGGCCGGAACAGTTGTGTCGAAAAATCCTTTGCCAAAGGCTCTGGCTCTCTCTCTCTCTAAAAACTGTTTTACCCTTTGGTAAAAAAGTGAATGGGGTTTTCCCCTTTTTATACCTAGCGATGCCGCGACAAACAAAAGTGACATTCCAGTCACCAATTCCTGAGGGCAATAAGACCAGGCCAGGTCGGGTCAGCCTCGAGATCCGAAAAGGTCATCGCCGCAAGCTTCATTCAAAGTTTAGCGCTACGTGCTCCGTCAGAGGACTATCGCCGCATGCCTTGTTTGGAGGCTATCGCCACATGCCTCGTCAAGGGGTCATCACTGCACGCCTCGTCAAGAGGTCATCGTCGTGCATTCTGTAGGGAGTTACCGTCGTGCACTTCACTAAGGGGCCTAATGCCTCACGCGCCATCCGACACTTAGTGCCACGTGCATGCCATGGCACTCTCAACTAGACCATCATCCTGTACTCTCAGGAAGTTCATCCCTTGCACCACAGCCTCACTTCTCAGGGAGTCCAGCCTCCAGTGAGGCTCTACTCCCCATGGAGTCACATTCCCTCACCACGCCACGGTCCATGCTGTATGACCTTAAACTGTACAGCCGAGATCAAGTTGCACGATCTTAAACTGCAAGGTCCAAACTATATGACCTTAAATTGTAGCAGTGGTCTAGTTGCACGACCTTAAACAACATAGTCCTCGTTTCATTACTCTAAACTGTAGTGAAGGTCTAGTTGCAAGACCTTAAACTGTAAGGTCCAAACTATATTACCTTAAACGATAGTGGCGATCTAGTTGCACAACCTTAAACTACATAGTCCTTGTTTCATGACTCTAAATTGTAACAAAGGTCTAGTTGCACGACTTAAAACTGCAAGGCCAAAACTAAATGACCTTAAACTGTAGCGGTGGTCTAGTTGCATGACCTTAAACTGCATAGTCCTTGGTTCATGTCTCAAAACTGTATGACTATGATCTAGTTGTGTGACCTTAAACCATAGTGCACATCCTGGCCGAATGATGTTAAAAGGTTTAGCATGAAGGTCTAAACTATATGACCTTAAACTGTAGTGGTCATCTAGTTGCACGGCCTTAAACTGCACAGTCCTTGGTTCATGACTCAAAACTGTATGACTATGGTCCAATTGTGTGACCTTAAACCATAGTGCACGTCCTGGTCACATCACGTTAAAAGGTTTAGCATGACGGTGCAAACTACATGGTCGAGTCTAGTTGCACGACCTTAAACTACATTGTCCTAACTGCATGACTTTAAACTACATAGCCATGGTCCAAGGAACAAGACCCTAAAAACTGTAATGCACATGCGCCCACTTCTTCGTTGAAAAGGCATCTCAACAACATCCCTAGTGGAGTTAGATGCACATAGGGATCGTAAGTATGCCTTTAATCCCCAATGGCTGTGTTCCACACCAACATCCCAGTAAGGGTCACATTCTACTACGACCCACTATCCTTAGGGAGTTAGGGCCATCCTTATCCCTTCAGCCCTCAATGAGGTTAATTTGTGCTCTGGCCTGTAATCCTTAGCGGAGTTACGTACACCCCATTGCTATTATCCCCGTGGAGTCACACAAGACCTCCTAACCCCCAGTAAAATCTCTTCCGTCCCCTACTCCTCGAGTGCTGCCATCTCCATTTAAAACCTCTCTTCTTGTGTATAGCCTTAACCACCTTTATCGCTAAGAGTCAGATGGCTATCCATAACTCATCCCCCATATAGCTTTACTTGCATGATGACCCACGCACTGGTTCATGCTGCCTGACCTTAAACTACACAGCTATGGTCTGTGCTGCATGACCTTAAACTGCACAGCTATGGTCCAATCTATGTGAACTGCAGTTACACGATATTAAATTGCATGGTCCTAGTTGCATGATTTTAAACTGCATAACCATGGTCCAAGCTATATGACCTTCAACCATAGTGCTCATCCTGACCACATGACTTTAAACTGTTATGCTCAGGTCTAGAAGGCATGACCTTTAAGACGTCCTGACATATGTGCACATACCTTTTATGCACATCTTCGCGCACGTCTTCCCTAACCAACCTGTTCGTGTGCGCACACCACCTCCATTTCCTCATTGGTGAGTCTACATACAGGCACACATGCCCTTTTGTGTGCATCTTCACGCACGCCTTCTCAAGCTGGCCCATTCGTGTGCGCACACCACTTTCACTATCACTACCATCCTTTCCCCTAGTGAGTCTTACCCATGCTCACCAAACGGTGAACCCTCCGCAAGCCATACTTGTCGTCAGCTGGTGGGTTACCATTGCTCACCTACCATCCAGCCATCATCAGCTCTTCATAAGGTAACTTCATGCCATCTTCCAAAGTGAGGAAAAAGTCATCACCAAGCTCACTCTATGGCCTCCACAAACTGCCATTCATCACCACTGCGGTCCAGCTCTATGACCCTAAACTATAGTGAACATCCTGGTCGCATGATGTTAAAAGGCTTTGCACAAGTCTCGAAGCCACAACCCTAAACACACCTTCTCAAAAAAAAAAAAAGGGCATGGTGTACACATAGACAACGGAACACCATGAGTAAAAATGATGGACAAGCATTGTCACAAAACCATGAGTAAGAGAGTTCTGTGGAAAACAAAATGCAGTCATGGTGAAAACCCCGAAAGGGCATCGTGAGTAAAAAAGGATGCAAGGGGTGGACATGACCGCAGGTCATGGGTAAAAGAGCCCATAAATAATAGGAGTTGGCGAAAACCGTCTTCACGGTGCCACTTTCCCTGTTCAAGTGAAAACCCCAACAAGGCGCTTGGACCTACAAGACAGGATGATGCACGGCTGCCTTCTCAGTCAATGTTCAGTTTCAATATAGTCAAGATCCTGGCTAATGAGGTCTACCTAAAATCCTCAAAAGCCAACATCTAATCGCAACACTAGATGGATCATCAGGGAGTGAGAGCCGCATAAGATCTCCCAAGAACATGGCTCATTAGGAGATGAGAGCCACATAAGATCCCCCATGTTTCAACATGGCTCGTCAGGGAGTGAGAGCCGCATAAGATCTCCCAGCATTCATGGCTCATCAGGAGGAGAGAGCCGCATAAGATCCCCCACATTTCAACATGGCTCATCAGGGAATGAGAGCCACATAAGATCTTCAACAAAAACAAGTGTCCTTCAGGGTGAGGACGATGACTAACCTCCAAAAATGCTAAGGACCATTATGAAGGCACGAAACTGATGAAACCAGGGTCTAACCTGCCACTGGCATCAGGGTACATCTCGTTAAAACCCCCTAGCCTACATGGGAACAAACTTTTCAGATGGGTCAGAAGTCCCCGACTGGACCCCACTAGACGGGACCTATAAAGATACCCTGAGTATAAAAAGCAAACCTAATGTAGCAGCGAACAATGCTGAGCAATGGTTCGTGGCATTTGGCCTTCAAAAAAGGCTTGATAGTCCCATGAGGGTGAGGACTTCGATAAGATCCCTCAAAATTCTCAAATGATTGTAGTTCTCAATTCTCTCAAAGAACAATATTCGGCAGGGCATGCTTTTGGAAGGTATTTTTCATCAACATGGGGCCCCTGCTCAATCAAGTCCTGGCAAATAGTGGAAATTCCGATAGTCTTAGAATAGCCATAGAAATGGTCAAGATCTTATGACTTCTCTCAAAAGTCTCCCGTCAAGTTTCGTTGCATTCTAACATGTCTAAGGTAATGCAAACTGAGAAACTGTTCCAACAAAATCAACGTCTAGCACCCTGAAATGGACCCTATAACTAGATCTACATTTTTGGTGTCTCAATTTACTACGGGACCACCATTGGAACAGGCATGAAAACCCTTAGGCATCAAATTTGAGCTCGAACGGGTACTCGCGAGAGAAGTTATAGGCGAAAGAGTGAAACAGGAAGGGCCGCATGCTCTTCATGTGTGGTCACCCTGCAACTCCATGTCATGGAAGGGACAATCACGATTAATAACTTTCGACGCTCATATCTCACCCGTCCCAGGTCAGATCACGCTCAAAATTGGTGAGCTTGTTCATCTAGTCAAGACGACCGATTCGATATGTGGCAAGCCTTATGACGACAACTGAGCATGAAGAAAAGCTAGAGAGATGTTGTTGTTTTGTGAAAAATGGGCAAGAAATTGAGTGGCATTGTGTCTCACTCAAGCGGTCGGATCACGCCCCTCGCGAACCCGATTGATGTGAGACCAAATCCATTGTGGGAGTAAGGTTTCAAACTATCACTAACTTGAACCCCATATATGATGAATGGTCAGATGATGCACACATAGCCGATGAAGCAACTAAAAATTTCGTCATCAAAATTTTCAGATTGGCCCAAATTCCAAAGTTGTGAAATCTTCGTTCGGGCACGGAATCGAGCTATATTTATTGCCCCATGATTGTAATTACATGATCAGTATCATTCAGTGAAGGAATCATTGAAAAACATCAAGGAATGAGTACACTATATATCTGAAGGTTCAAGATCCACTCAAATTTCAAGTCGCATGATCATGCACTAAAAACATGATCCATAGCTCAAAGTTGGTATCAAATTGATTACCATGTCAAGCCCAATATGAAAACAATCATCTTATGATTAGTCGGGCATCAGAACGACCTCAGATCATCCATTGAAGATCACGCAGGTTCTAGGGCAACACGGGGACTGTTCTGAAATTTCATGAATTGTTGGGACGGAGTAAATCTATCATTTTGTACCCTATTTTCTAATTTCTTTTAATTCAATTTAATCTTAATTTCTAGTAATTAGGGTTAATTTTGATCATCCACTCATGTTTGGAGCAAATTCTCTATATACGTGTCAGCATTGTACTAAAAAAAGACACACAAGATCCATCTCCTTATAAAAGAGACAATTTTTACTGACTATAGAGTCTCTTTCTTCCCACTGTTGTGTCATGCTTGACAGAGAGAGTGAGGTGAGAGAAACTTTTGATCGATACCCTAGGTTCTAGGTAAACCTTCTCTCTGTTCTTTTTCTTTTCTTCTCTCTCTCTCTCCTCTTTCTCTCTTCTTCTCTTTCTTCTTTTTCTTCCCCGTCTGAGCTCTCCTCAAAGGCCATGCATAGTAGTGGTAGTGTCGTGCATGCCTCTCTGATAGCCTCACAAGTTGCGCATGATGGTGACAATCTCATGCGTGCGTCTCTTTCTCCCTCTATTCTATCTCTTTCATGAGGCCTATAGACGGCGCTGCTTATCACCGTCTGTAGACATATCCTAAGTGCCTCAATGAAGGACACGGGTAACAAAGCCTATCGTCCCCCGTAGGGGCTTCACCCTATCATGCGACTGTTGCGGATGTCAATACCCATAGCCGTCCGCAAAGGGTTGAGGCAATACTCATCGCCATGAGCTGGCTTCTTTCGTGCTTCCTTACGTCCATCGCCGTGCACCCTACGAGAAGTAATGGCAGCGAGATCTATGAGAAGTTATAGTCGTGGGCGTCATTAGGAGCCTTCACTGTTAGCTAGGCACATGTCGCTTCCTCATGCTGCCAACAGTGATGCCCTTTGTCGTTTGGATTCTTCCTCCCTCTGTCATCTCTCTCTCTTCTCTTCGTCCTTTTCTCTTCTAACTTGACTGAGGGTGTAGATCTAGCTAAGCACCACCATCTCGATCTTGGTTTTGAGTAGTGTTGCCGCCGTGCTGGTCCTGAGGACAATGCCTGTCTTGCTGCCACTCCAAGTCGATAATTGTATGGATGTCAAGCTAGCGTCGCCTCTTCGTCGAGGTTTTCTTCTCTTTTCTATCTTTATCTAAAACTTTACATTTCATCATGCTCTCACATGAACAACCATTGCTCTAAGACAAGGGTGGGTCTCTTTGACCCACTTGTCTCACAAATTAACCATAGAAGTGTTGTGCAGAAAATAAGAGGATTATAGGTCAAGGGAGGTGATTCTGATCCAGCGAAAGTAGTTGGGGGGATTTCTTCATGATCTAAGAGGGTGCCCACGCAAGTCAGCCCGAGTAAGTCCCAAACCCACATTCAATTCCTCTCTCATCGATCGGTGTACCTGCCCTTGCTCTCGAGTGAGGTTCTGAGAGAGCGATCTCAAACCCCGGGTTCACCAGAAACCTGAGGTACGTGCCGCTAGATCATCTAAATCCAGAAGGCGAGATCGAGGCACCTAACCAAAGTGCCCCTTGATATGTTTCCCATCATCTTCGATATGCTGGTGTAATAAAAATGATTGGAACCTTCTTGCCTAAGAAGCCAAAATATTTAGAGGAGTGTAAGGATATATGGTGTCAGTATCATCAGATGAAGGGACATGACATATTTCACTGTGGGGGATTCCGAGACATCTAAGAAATGGTGAAGTGTTCATAGATAACACACCACCTCCACATCAACAGGTTGCTTAAGAATTTGAAGCCTTGTTACATAAGATAATTGAGCAGGTTCATGCTCATAGTCATGAAACCCCAGAAGCTCATGTTCCTCAAACCCCTATCAAAGTACCCAAGACATGCTAGGAGCACTATGGTCGTGCTAAAATGAAAAGCCTCAAGAGGGAGGTAATTCGGCAAGCAAATGTGGTATTTATTCCTCAAACTCATAAGACTGTACCTGTTAAGAAAAATAATAAGAGTAAACGGCCTTTGAAAGCTCAACGCCAAAAAGTAAAACTACCCCAATTACCAGTTGAAACGACATTCCTTCCCCCTATTGCCCCTTTGCCTACCTTGTATGACTTCATCCCATGACAAGTCCTTTTGTTGAGGGTGGCCAATACATAACTATGGAATCAATTCAAAACCCGTCCAATATGGGTGAGGACATTAAAAGCACCCCAAAACCGTCTAACAAAGGTGAAGACTCTAAAAGCCCTCAATGATCAATGCAGGGTAAAGACCTTAAAGATCCCCTGCGATTTTCCAACAACGGTTACGACGTTAAAAGACCATCGATTACATCTAATGAGAGTGAAGACACTAAAAGCCTCTTTGAGTCCAATTCAGGTGATGACCCCAAAAGCTAATTGGTTCAATCCAATTTAAGTGATGACCCTAAAAGCTTTGCCCCTTCTTCTATCTCTGATTCTTCAAACCCTTCTTCACTCTCAAAACCTCTCTTTGAACTTACGTTGGAGTGCCCAAATTTTGAGGCTCTTAATGAAGAGTTCAAACTCTGCCATATCAGTAAATGGAATAGTAAGCAGTTAAAGAAGATGGCCGTTCAAAAGGACGGATCTTGAGTGTTGTAGATGCTATGAACTTTGCTACTAAAGAAAATAAGCCTTGTCCCACTCCAGAAGGGCATTCAATCGGCTTCTAAACCCAAAGCCTAAGAAGAAGACTCAATGGCCTGTTGAGCATGATCTAGGAGAAATATGGAAGAACTCGAAGGGATAAAGTTATTCAAATTATGAAGCATGCCACATGCTGGTTTTTATGAGGGAAGCACAATAACTGAACTTGACCGATTGAGGTGGAGATCAACAAAGAGACTTAGGCCAATTCAAAGACCAGCCTCACTTAAACTCTTAAAATATCTTGGACCACTACTGATTCCATAACCAAACTCACTTATTCCCATTCAAGAACCACCCCCTCTTTTAAAACACCCAGGATCACCATTAATCCCTTACTCAAATCCTTCACCCTCTTTCCTTAAAACTCTCGAACCATCACAACCTTCATCTTGTCTTATCTTACCGAACCCTACTCAGGTTGTGTAACCCAGCTAGCCCTCTCTTACTTCTCCCACGACTACAACCGATCCTTCCTTAGTGGTTGTAGCAAACCCTTCTCCTTCAAAAGCCACTCCATTATCACTTGTTCCTCCAAAACAAGTGGTGAACTAAGGAGTTGTCTTTCCTGAAGCTGACAAAGTCAAATACAATGTGATAGGGAACTTAAAGAGACTCTCAACTTTATTGAGTGTTTATGATTCAGTCATCTTATCAAATTACTATAGTATGGCCTTCGTGCAAGCTCTCTCATGACCTGAAGTGTATGAGACTGAGATTGAGCAGATGAAGTAGACCCTACAATCATTAACATTTGCAAGGCTATCACTTTCTCTGATGATGACCTTCAGTTGGGTGAGAGGTTTCATAACTGGCCTCTCTTCATAATTGGTGAACGGCATGCTTATCCGATCAATCATATCATGTTTGATGGAGGATCCACAGTGAACCTTATGCTGAAGAAAATACTTAGTTGGATCGGGATAGGTGTTGAACCGCTTTAACCAACAAGCTTGACAGTTCAAGGATTCAATTAGACGAAGGAGAAACCGGTGGGTATCCGTTTCAAGCTCAAAACTTGAGATTTGAATGTTTCCATACTGTTTCACGTGATTGAGATAGACACTTCCTATAACATTCTTCTGGGTTGTCCCTGGCTATGTGACCATGGGGTGGTTCCATCCACACTCAATCAATGTTTTAAATATAGCGGAGATAGAAGGCAACACATGGTCTGTGATGATAAAAGACCATTTCCCATTGTTGAATTGCATTATTCTAATGGAAAGTACTATTTCACGGATCCTATGTGATCTCAAGAACTAATGTTACCTATGAAAGTCATTACGAGCCCTAGCATGAAAGAAACTGCTGAAACCTCTCATGAAGATTTGGAAGATATGGTAGAATTACTTAATCATATGTTTCAAGAAGAGAAGAGATGTGGAAAAGTGATTCCCTTGACCCCTATTGATGGAAATTTACCAAACTCCCCAGTAAAAGTGATGTCTCAAAGTTATAAAGGAGAAGCTTCATCCTCTACTCCACCTTCACAAGAACCCATTCCAGTGGTGGCTCAAATCGAACAATTCAAGAAAAAGAAACCCACTGACTTGACCCCTCTAACACCTATAGTCACTTATGCTCATGATGACATAAAGGTGTTACGTATCCCCATTCCATTTTTAGAAGCTGAGGTTACTCCTCTAGCTGAGACTGACCTGGTAACTGACCAAAAGGTCTTGCACATTCCAATCTCTTTAAGACAAGAGAATGGTGCTTACCTTACTTCCGAAGTCAGCTACACATCAAATCAGCCCCAGGTATTGCATATATTAGAGGTTTTGTGCATTGAAATGGATACTAACTTCATGCCTTCAACCCCTTTTTAGCATGACCATTTAAAGGTGATGCATATCCCAGTCCCCGAAAGGGATAAGGATAATGCTTACCTCACCTCTTTAGCTCCTTACCAACAAGATCGCCTTAGAGTCTTGCAAATCCCTTAGGTCTTACATGTCTCAATCCTCAAAAGGGATGAGGATAGTGCTTACCTCACAAATCAATCCAGCTACATGTGTGACTCTCAAAAGGTCCTCACGAACAACAATATGAGGTTCGAAGACAAGCTAGTATTGATTAATTGAAAGAGAAATTTTAGGATCTACTCAAACAGGTTGAAATTATTAGAAACGAAAAACCTAAGGTGAAGGAAGTAGCTCCTCCAAATCCTTTTTCCACCCCTTTACCCAGTTTCACTCCCAAAACTAGAAGAACTCTCAGAGTCACTCTTCAATAGATGCTGCAGTACTACCAAAATGGGATCTTAACAGTCCTAAAACTCATTAGATTATGAAAAAGATGGACTACAAATAGGCAAGAAATCAGGGTTTAAATGACGGTAAGGGGATGTTGGCACCTTTTGTAGTTATCAAGACCACCACATCTTAGAACAATCAAAAGCAGAGCCTTGGCTACCTGGGGCATGCTAGTTTACACCTCCATGGCCATTCTTCACTGACCAAATATCTCATGTGGTGGTATCTTAATAACCATCACTATCTCCCCTTGAACTCATCCCTGAAGAAGTTATTCCCCTAGAGTCTCAAGAACGAGTGGAAGTTGCCCAAACTTCTCGAAAGCCTGAGAGTTTAGGAGTGAAGGAGATAAACGAAGAATTACTACTCATAAAGCAAAAAGTTGAAGTACTTGAAGTGAATGAACAGACTTCTGATTCTTTATCCTTTGATGAGGAGGAAATAGAAGAGGCACTAGAGGTCTTGGAAGATGGTGGACAAGCCACAACTAATGACTTAGAAGAGGTGAACTTGGATGATGAAGCTGACCTTAGATCCACCTTCATCTCAGTCATTATGTCTCCTCAAGAGAAGAAGTAGTACACTAAATTATTGCAAGTCAATCGAGATGTCTTTGCCTGACATTATCAAGAGATGCCCGGTCGTGATCCCCAAATCACATTTCATAGGTTGGGGATTGACCCATTCTTTAAGCCTGTCAAACAGAAATCAAGAAGGTTCCAAGATAACCTTGAGATCCAAATTGAGGCAGAGATGAACAAGCTTAAGACTACAAATTGCATAAGAGAAGTCAAATTCCTAAGGTCGGTGGCCAATGTTGTGTCAGGCGAGAAGAAGAATGATCAGATCAAAGTCTGTATTGACTTACGTGATTTGAATGCGGCTTGTTCTAAAGATGACTTCCCACTGCCCTTCACCGAGTCACTGGTTTATGTGATAGCTAATTTTCAAGCCTTCTCCATTATGGATGATTATTCAGGATATAGCCAAATAAGGATGTCACCTGAAGATGAAGAATCTATTGCCTTTCTGACACCCAAAGGGCATTTTTATTATACAATGATTCCATTCGATCTCAAGAATGCTGGAGCTGCCTATCAAAGGTCTATCTATGATCATTGTCTTCTATTTGATGACATTTTTCAACACCTTGGGCCCCCGATGCAAAATAAAAGAGAAGCCGGTCAATAAAGCCTTGACATACAGTGTAATTTTTTACAGTCTCAAAATTACCCCAGAATGGGTCAGAGTCTTCCTAAGGACTCCAACAGGTCACCTTCCAAGTTTCATCGTAATCCAACATGTCTAATGCAGTGCAGACAAAGAAACAATTTCGTAAAAATTAGCCTCTCGCACCCTAAAGCGGACCCCGTAACTAGAATTATATTTTTGGTGCTTCAAATAGCTGCAGGACCACCGCCATTACATCCGACATGATCGAGAACTTTTAAGGGTCAAGTTTCGGCTTTAACAGACCCTCCAAGACAACGTGATGGGTGAAACATTAAACAAGGTAAGCCGCACGCTATTCCTGTGCGGCCTGCCTACACCAATCTCCATTAAAGGAGATTGGTATGCTAAGTCACGAGCAGCAACTTCAGAGACTCATATCTTCATCATTATGAATCGCATCATGCTCAAATTTTGTGAACGTGTTCGTCTCGTTAAGACGAGCGTTTTGATATGTGGCATGCGTTGTGACGATGCCCGAGCAGGGAGAAAAGATAGAGAGAATTTAGTGATTTGTGAAGATAGCTACAGGAAAATAAGCAGTGGCACTACCCACTCAAGTGGCCATATCATGGCGCTCGTGCACCTGATCGACGTGAAAACTAGTTCCATCGTGTACGTAAGGTCCTAGGCTACATCGAGTCAAAACCCCACACGCGATGAACAGTCGGATTTCACACGTGAGGTTGATAAAGTTGCTATAAATTTTGGCCTTCGAAATTCAAGATCCAGTCAAAAACCCAAGGTGGCAAAATCTTCATCTGGACATGAAATCGAGCTGCGTTCATTGCAACATGATCGTGACGGCATGCTCAGTGCAATTCAGTGAAGAAATCAAAGAAAAATGTCAATAAAGAAGCACACTATCGATCAGAAGTTTTCAAGATTCATACAAATTTCAATTTACGTGATCCTGGCCTAAAAATGCGAGTGCCTCGAAGTTTCTATCAAATCGATCGTCATGCCGACCATGTCCAAGAGAGAGTTTTACAATGAAATTGTGGGCACGTCTAAGAGAGAGAGTGGAGAGAGAAGAAAAAGTCTGATGCCCCTTAATGAAAGTAACTTTCTCTCTCCTCCTCTTTTTCTCTCCTCTCTCTCCTCTCTATCTCTCTCTCCTTCTTTCTATCTCCTCTTCTTCTCTTTCTCCTCTCTTTCTTCTCTCATTCTCTCTTTGCCTCTTCTTTCTTTCTCTCTCCTCTTATTCTTCTCTCTATCTCTCTCCTCTCTCCTCTCTACCTCAAACACGCATGACAGTAACCATTCTTGCATTTGTGCCTCTCTCTCTTTCTTCTTCTCTCTATCTTTCTCTCTCTTCATCTTACTGTCTCTCTCTCTTCACTCAACATGCACAACAGTGGGCCATCGTCGTGCGTGTTTTTCATTCCTTTCTTTCTTCGTTTTCTCTGCTTTCGTTCCTTACTCATCCCCTTTTCTTTCCTAATCCTTCCTCTCTTTTCCTATTCTCCTTTCTTCCCTCTCCTTCTCTCTCTTCTTTCCTTCCTTTCCCTTTCCTCTCTTACCTAATCTCTCTCTTCTTTCTTACTCCCTATTCTTTTCTTTTTCTCTCTTCTCCATTCATGCACGACGGCGCCTATCATCGGTCATGATGTTCTCCTTCTCTTGAAATACGCACAATGAGCCAGGTCTTAACCCAAGTGGCGGGCCGGGCCTCTATCCAAGTTCCTCTTCCCTCGTGTCACACACAGTGATGCTCATCGTCATCCATGGCATTCTTTTTCCTAAACTCTGACGAGGATATTGAACTAGGCCCTTTCCCGAGTGGCGGGCTGGGTCTTTCTCGACACGCACGGTGATGCCTATTGCCTCGTGCATCTTTTTTTTCTCTCTCTTTTCTTTTTCTCTCTCTCTCCCCTATCATGGACAGTGGAACTTATCACCGTCCATGTTATATTTCCTCTCCCCTCGATCATGGACGGCAGAACCTATCGTCGTCCATGTTCTCTTTTTCTCTCTCTCCCCTATCATGGATGATGGAACCTCATTGTTGTCCATAGTTCCTTTTCTCTCCCCTGTCATGGACGACAGGACCTCATCGCCATCCATTCTTCCTTCCCTTTCTCTCTTCTTTATCATGGATGGCAGAACCTATCGCCATCCATGTTTCGTTCAATTACTCTCTCCTCTGTAATGGACAACAGAACCCCATTGCCATCCATGTTTCTTTTTCCTTTCTCTCTCCTCTGCCATGGATGATGGAACCCCATAATCATGCATGTTTCTTTTTTCTCTCTCTCCTCTGTCATGGATGACAGAACCCAATCACCATCCATGTTTCTTTTTCTTCTCTCTCCTTTGTCCTGGATGGCATTATCACCATCTATGTTTCTTTTTCCTCTCTCTCCTCTGTCATGGACAGCGGAACCCCATCATCGTCCACGTTTCTTTTTCTTTTCTCCCTCCTCTGTCATGGATGGTGGGACCTCACTACAGTCCATGTTTATCTTCCTTCTTCTCTCTTCTTACTTCTCTCTTCTCTTTCTTCTTTCTTTCTCTTCTTCTCTCTCTTTTCTCTTCTCTCACTTCTCTTTTTTTCTTCTCTCTTCTTTTCTTCTCGTCGTCTTTCTCCCTCTTCCTTCCTTTCTTGTCCTTTCTTCTTCTTCTCTCTTCTCCCCTCTTCTATCCTCTTCTTGTCATCTTCTTCGCTCTTCTCCTTTCTTTTATTCTCTTCTTCCCATCCTCTTCTCTCTTCTCATTTCTTCTACACTTTTCTTCTCTTCTCTTTTTCTTTTCTCTCTTATGTCTTCTCTCTTAATCTCTCATATTTTCTCTCTCTTCTCAACTCTTCTTCTTTTTCCTCTTCTTTCTTATTCCTTCTTCTTTCTTATCTCTCCTTCTTTTCTCTTCTCTTTTCCCCTCATTCTCTCTTTTTCTCTCGTTTGACCAAGGGAAGTTTAGATTAACACTACCATGATAGCCCCGTCATCGAGTAGTATTGTCGTCATGCCAGTCTGAGTTACCGTGCCTGTCTTGCTGCTACGATAGGTTAGCCATCATGCTAAGCCTGTTGGTGTTGGTTATGTCATCGAGCAGTATTGTCATCATGCTAGTCTGAGTTACTGTGCCTATCTTGCTACCACGCCTGGTTAATCACTATACTGGTCAAGCCACTGCGTCAGCCTAGCCACTTGGTCAAATTTCTCTCTTTTATTTCCTTTATTTTATCTCTTTCTTCTCCTTTCATCACCCCAATCTCTATCCTCTTATTCTTTACTTCTTCCTTTGAATGCGCATGCCTATGTGCATTCACCCAAAGACAAGGAGGGGTCCCTTAGCCCACTTGTCTTGTAAAATTAACCCTGTGTGTGTGATCACAGAAGCAGGAGAGTACAAGTCAAGGGAGGTGATTTCGAACCAGTTGTAGGACTAGGGGGCTTTCCATCATGATCTAAGAGGGTGCCCACATGAGTCAGCCCGAGTGAGTCACGAACCCAACTGAGGTGTGTCCCGCCTCATATTAAATTCCTCTCTCACTGGTTGGTATACTTGCCCTTGTTTCCTAACAATGTTCCTGAGAGAGAGGTCTCAAGTCTCGATTTTCCTTGAAACTAGATACACATGCCACTAGGTCATCCCGACCCGTGGGGGCGAGATCGAGGCACTTAAGCAGCTTGACGACCCCACTGAGGACTTATTACACCTTTGTCGGACCGTCCTTGTTTGGTTAGTCTCTCCTTTGTTTTTCTGTATTGCACACACATGGCTTTTGGGTCCTTAAACCATTTATCCAGATTGGAGATTTTCTCATTTGCGCATTCGCAAGCTTCTCTTGAGAAGAAGTTCTTCGAACATCATTCCCAAATTTCCTTCTGAACAAAGACTTAATGTTTACCTCCTAGGTATTAACCTGGGTAGGTGTGCGGAGGGACTTAAAGGTCCTTAACTCCCCATCTCCTAGCTTTTGTGGAACCCACCAAAGCACTTTGCATAGGCAGCACATTTACTTCCACTCACAACACTCACCTTGTCACCGACAAAGTCACTAGTCGATAGTATTGTCGAGGTACATCGAAAGGCTACTCATTCCCTTGTTGCAAAAAGCAAAGAAGTTTTCGTTGCTCCTGCAGGTCGCCGCAAGGCTACCCGTCCACATTCCTCCACCACCTTGGGTCTCTATGTTTAGAGACTCAACACATTGAGGCGGAGACCTAAAATCCTCCACCTCTTGCACACACCTAAAGGCTCAGGGGTCATCCATTCGAGCCACACCTCAAGACAACCCTTGGGTTACCTCGAGTAAATGTCCAATATTAGGCCTTCTTGAGCTGAAACCCGTACATATGCATGTGCATCCCAACGCTCGGGGCAACGCAATTGTTGTGTCATCCCAAGTACACATGAGACGAGCCCCTTGTCCTCTCGCTAAGCACACACTAGTGCACCCTATAAGGGGCAAGCTTCCATCGGTTCCCTTACAGACACCTGCTAGCAGCTCTTGGCCTCGTAGGGTCAGACAACTTGTTCGAGTCGGGGCTGACTCTCAAGTCACCCTGATCCTTCTTGAAGGGGAGCACATGAGCCTCCTGCACGAACTGCTCCTCGATCTCGACTCAAACACTATCGAGAGCTGATTCCTTCTCCGTTCACCCTTCTCCTCCCGAAGGACATCTCAAGCCCTAGTACTCGAAGTCCTTCCCTAAGAGTACCATCTTGAATTAGCCATGTCAACTCGGTCATGTCTCTAGAGCCCAAATGAGAGATCGGGGCAAATACCTGATTGAAGATCAAGTCCTTCGTCCTCCTCGGCCTAGGTTGACCCCAGTTTCTAATCCACACCCATTGCTTCATTTGATGGAGATAAATCTTCCTTGCACAAGAAAAGCCGGCTAGCCGCAGTTCCAATCACAAATCTTGCGGCAAGTCCATCAAAACATCAAAGCCAAGCACAACAGAGGTCTGTAAATCCTAACCAAGGAAGCCACTAAAATAGTTGGGGCACCTAGCTCTAATGACCGTCTTCATCAGAACCCCTTCTACCCTTTTCAGATGACAGAGCTCAAAGAGTAGGTACGATAAGCCTCCACAGTGGTCAGCGTCATAGACGATGAATCGATCACCCAGCAACCACGGTACCAAGACCGTGGAGCACCAGTCCTCACACAGTCGGGATACAAGATGCTGTCTGAACATAATTTTCAGCACCTTGGTCCTTTATGCCGAGTAAAGAGGAAGCAGGTCAATAAAGCCTCAACAAACAGGGGAAATTTTGACAGTCTCAGAATGGCCCTAGAACTTGTCAAGATATTCATAAGCACTTCAAAAGGTCACCTGCCACATAATCAGACATACCTAAGGCAGTGAGCACAAAGAAAAAATTGCGATCAAATCGGCCTCTTGCACCTAAAACGGACCCCGTAACTAGAACTATATTTTTGGTGAGTCAAACAGTGGTGGGACCACTGTCATTGGATCCAGTACGGTCGAAATCCCCCATGGGTCAAGTTCAGCTTAATCGAGCACTCCAGGACAAAGTTATGGGTAGAATATCGAAAAGGGGTAGATGGCACACTATTCTCGTGTGGCCACCTTGCACCAAAATGCCATTAAAGGTAGTTGTTTCACTGTAAGAGGCACTGACTTTCGTGGCATATATCTCACTCATTCCATGTCGGATCATGCTCAAATTTGGTGAGCATGTTCGTCTCATCAAGACGAGCATTTCGATAGGTGGTACGTCCCGTGACGATGCTCGAGCAGGGAGAAAAAAGTAGAGAGAAGCTGTAGATCCGTGAAGAAAGTTGCAAAAAATTTAGCAGCAGCACTCCTCACTCCAGCGGCCAAATCACGACCCTCGCATACTTGATCGACATGAACCTAATTGCATTATGTGCGTAACGTCTGAGGATATAGTTGCTCCAAACCTCGCATAAGATGAACGGTTGGATTTCACACACGGAGGCGTCGAAGCTGCTATAAATTTCGACCACCAGATTTCAAGATTCTGACAAAAAACTCAAGACGGTGAAATCTTCATCCAGACACGAAATCGAGCTGCATTTATTGCAATGTTATCGTGACGGCATGCTAAGTGCGATTCAGCAAAGAAACAAAAGGGAAACATCAAGTATCGAGCACACTATAGATCCGACGTTTTCAAGATTCATAAAAAATTCAAGTCTCATGATCATGGCTTAAAAAATGATTCACGGCTCGAAGTTGGTAACGACTCGATCGTCATGTCGAGCCTTATAAGAAAACAATCATCTTTTGATCAAACAGGCATCAAAGCAACCTCGGATCGATCATAGAAGATTACGCAAGTTCTCGGCCAACAGTAGGGACTATTTTGAAATTGCACACATTGTTAGGTAGGGGCGAAACAGTATTTTTTTCACCCATTTTTAGAATTTCTTTTAATTCAATTGAATTGTAATTATCTTCAATTTTGCATGTTTGGGCCCAATTCTATATAAACATGCAAAGCCAAATTGTAAAACACAAAAACACAATTCTTCAACATTCAATAAAGGCTTGAATTCTTACTTGAGTTCATATGTGTGTCTTGGAGAGAGAGAGGAGTGGGAATAAAGGGGTTGGTACCCCACGATGAGGTAATTTTTTCTCTCCTCTTTTCTCTCTCTTTCTTTCCCTCCCTTCTTCATCTTTATCTTTCTCTCTCTCTCCTCTTTTCATCTTTATCTGTTTCTCTCCCTTCTTCCTCTGGTCTATCATGCCTCAATCTTCCTGCTTCTCCTTTTCTATTCATACATGGCGTACCAATCGTTTTGTGTGATGCCTTCATGTTTATGAGAAGGAGCAGTTAGCAGGGCCTTATCCTGGATGGCGGGCACTGTCAAAATTCTCTCTCTTTTATCTTTAGTCACAGACGGCGCGACCTTAGCATCACCTGGGTTCTCTTTCTTTCTTCTCTACCGTCCTAGCCGGTGCAAGCCTAGCGTCGCCTGGGTTCTCTTTCTTTGTTCTCTTCGGTTTCAGCTGGCGCAAGCCTAGCACTGCCTAGGTTCCCTTTCTTTCTTTTCTTTTGTCCCAGCCAGTGCAAGCCTAGCGTCGGGGTTCTCTTTCTTTCCTCTCTTCTATCTCAGCCGGTGCAACCCTAGCGCTACCTGGGTTCTCTCTCTTTCTTCTCTTTTGTCTCAGTCGACGTAAACCTAACAATGCTTGGGTTCTCTTCCTTTCTTCTCTTCTGTCACAGCTGGTGCAAGCCTAGTGCTGCTTGGGTTGTCTTTCTTTCTATCTTATGTCCTAGCCGGTGCAACCATAGCGCCGCCTGGTTCTCTTTCTTTCTCCTCTTCTGTCACAGCAGACGCAAAAGTGCAACATGGGTTCTCTCTCTTTCCGTTTCTTTCACCTCTTCTGTCACAGCCGACGCAAAAGTGCCGCATGGGTTCTCTCTCTTTCCGTTTCTTTCTTCTCTTCTGTCACAGCTGACGCAAAAGTGCCGCATGGGTTCTCTCTCTTTCCATTCCCTTTTGTCACAACCAGCGCAAGCCTAGCACCGTCTTGGTTCTCTTTCATTCTTCTTTTTTGTCGTAGTCCGTGCAAGCCTAGTGCCGCCTGGTTTCTCCCTCTTCTTTATTTATTTTATAGTCGGCGGAAGCCATCACCGTCTGTGTCCTCCTCCTTTCTGTCCCTTCTCTCTCTTCTTGTTCTCATATAGTTTTCTATCCTACTCTGTTTCTTCTTCTCTTTTATCCTCTTCTCTTCTCTTTCCTCATCTCTATCTCTTCTTTTCTTTCTCTCTCTGATCTCTCTTCTTTCTTTTACTCTCTCGTTTGATCAAGAAGGGTTGAGACGAGTCTTCAATAGTAGTCCTGTCGTTTAGCTGTAATATTGTTGTGCCGGTCATAGTTACCGTGCCTATTTTATTGCCACGACAGACAAGTCATTGTGTCTAGCTAGTCGATATTGGTATTGTCGTCTAGTAGTAACTCTGTTGAGTCGGTCTGACCTATCGAGCCCATTTTACTACCACGACAGGTCAATTACCTATTAGTCAGGTCACTGTGTCGGTCTCACCACTCGATCAAATTCTTCTCACCCCAATCTTCATCCTCTCATTCTTCTCATCTTTTGAATGTGTACGCCTGTGTATTTTCAGCTGAAGGCAAGGTGTGGTCCCTTGACACACCTATCTTGTAATATTTTCCATATGTGTGTGATTGCAAAAATAAAAGATTATCAACCATGAGAGGTGATTCCGAACCAGTTTTACGACTGAGGGGCTTTCTTCGCAATCTAAGAGGGCGGCCACATGAGCTAGCCTGAGTAAGTCTCAAACCCACCTTAAATTCCTCTCTCATCAGTTGGTCTACCTGCCCTTGTTTTTTAGCAAGGTTCCTGAGAGAGGGATCTCAAGTCCTGGGTTCCCCTGAAACCCGAGATGCGTGCCTCCAGATCACCTAGATCCGGAGGGCGATATCAAGGCACCTAACCTGCTTGACGACTCCACTGGTGATTTAATATCCCATAGTCGGATCGTACATGTTTGACTAGTTTGTCCTTTTATTTTCTACATTCGCACTTATGGCTTCCTAGTTCTGTAACCCATTCATCCGGATCTGGGATTTTCTTATCCTCGCATTCGCGAGTGTCCCCAGGGAACAAGTTCCTCCAACTTCGTTCCCAGCCCTCCTTTTGAGCAAAGACCCCGAGTCAAGCTCTTAGGTCTTAACCTGGATTGGTGTGAGCAGGGACTTAAAGGTCCCTAACTCCCCATCTCCTAGCTCTGGTGGAGCTTTTGCCAAGGCCCCTTACATTGGCAACACTTCTTTTGCCTCACATAGTAGTAGGAGTGCCATCTAGCTCCTTCCCCAGTTCATCAATAAAAGCACGGTTAGTAAAGCTCCCAACCGGAAATGGGACCCGTCGCATATTCAAGGAGTCATTCCCAAATAAGCCCCGAGCTTCTCCTCGGGTATGAAAGATAGCCTTTTGGCCAGCAATCCTCATCAAGAAAGGCCACATTTTATCTCTTGAGCCCTGGCTCTTAACATAGGTGGTAGGGACATAAGCCTCTAGTCACTCATATACATAATGGATGGGGAATGGAGTCTTAAAGTCCCTAAGGAATGCTTCTCCTCCGACAATGCCATTCCCACCCTCCTTACCTTTGTAAGCCTTTCTGTGGGAGATGGCCCCTAATCCATGGTATATATTACACAAGACTGGTTGACCAATTCACACCCTTTTGCCATGTCACAGGCTACATAAAAGTTGCCTGGATGAATGTCATCTGCCCCTCCAAGGAGCACAAATTTGCATAAAAATAAGGCAAAATATGCAACCAAGAAGACACGATCGTCAGCGGCCTCAGGTTGATACATGGGAGGTCTCTCCTTCGCAATTGACTACCTTTAGGATAGTCCCTGTAAACGAATTTCACCCATTCGGTGAAAGTTAACCAACCATTGCTAGATTGAGCATGAAGTAATTGATAAACATTGAAAATCTTTTGAAGACTAGTAGGTGGCTCCTCTCCCTCCAAGCTAGCACCGCCAAGGATGATTGAATTTTGGGGCACGAATTCATCATACATGGCCCCGATCACCGCGAGACCCCCGATAAAATGAAGATATAGCTAGGACATTCCTGCTTTCCCATACCCAAAAATTCAGGTGTTGCTAATGTTGCTCCACGTGTCGAGCAGTACCTTGACGGTATTACAACACCGATCGTAGTAACTGGCCGAGCACTGAACTGCTACTAGCAATGAAGCATGTTCAAGAATGCTCCTGTACGACACTAACATCCTGGTGGTCAAGGAAGAGTATCCCTTCAGATATTTTCTCCCCCAGTACTCAAGGCCCTTGCCCGACCATATTAGTCCCTTTGCTTGAACCATTCGCTTTCTGAGGCTGGGTATATGTTCCTATGCAAGCAATGGAGAAGCCCCACCCCTTCTTCAATACTCACATTGCCATCATTATCACTCTGAACATCAACATGAACCAGTTCGGTGATGAAAGTGACACTAAGAGGCCACTCCGGTCTACATACAAGCGCAGCGAGCCAAATGGGCTCACCCCTTACTAGAGCCTCGTCGGTAAAATCATTGGTGCCAACTTCTCCTTCCCTGGGAAGGTTCTTTATGTCAAGAATTTGGTAAGAAGCCTCAGCCATTATATGAGATTCAAGGGTTCATCGTCGAAGGAAAATTGTTTAGACACTAGTTAAGCGTCGGCTACGTTTACAAAAGCCTAGCGCTAACTGAGTTTTCAAAAGCCTAGCGCCGGTTGGGTTTCAGAATCTTAGCGCCGACTAAGTTTTCAGAGGCCTAACACTGACTGGGGTTTTCAGATGCCTAGCACTGGTTGGGTTCTCAGAAGCTTAAAGCCGCGTTTTTGGAAATTTAATGTCGAATGTGTCTCTAAAGGCCTAGCATCGGGTGTACCTTTATAGGTCTAGCGCCGATTGAGTACCCAAGACTTAAGGCCGGCTGTGTTGGCTAACTCTCAGCGTCAGCTGTGTTTGCTAACATCTAGTGCCCGCTGAGTTTCTAAAAGATAGTTGCTGCTCAGGATCAAATTTCTCACACGTGCTATAGATCCTGCACGTGTCACCTCGAGCTTTGCAATGCCATCTGACAACGGCCACCACGTCCTAGCCTCACACGTGTGAAATGATAACCATTCACCTCCCTACGACGGTCCACCTCTTGTGACGGTCCATCTCCTGTAAACGTCCGCCTCCCTGCGCCCTTCGGTTTCTCATTGAAATTCGCTTTCCATTGTTGAAAACCTCTACAACTTTTCCCAAGACATCGAGAAACCACCTATGCTCGATGGAAATCTACGAAAACTAGTAGAAAACCTCGGGTAGCTTACTGTTACCACTGTCACCTCCTTTTCCCTTCGCCTGAATCCTCAAAACCATGGCTGGAATTCCCCTGCTTCCAGGTGAACTCCCTGAACTCATTACAAGCTCCCGTAACTTTGACAAAACTTCGCCACAAACTTCTGCAAGGCACTGTCTTCCCTGCTCGCTCTTATCAGAACACCCTGTGTTTACTCAAGCTTTTGTTGAAAATATCCATCTCACTGTAGAAATGTCCTTTACCTTGAATTTTTTTTTTTTACCTTTGGTGAAACAGTCAAAATGGGGATTTAACCCCCTTATATAGGTGAAGCTTTCCCTCGAATGCCCCTTTGAAACAGAGAATCCCAGCCATGTCCAGGGAGGCCAACCGCCAATGGGTCATATCGGGTCGGTTTCTGTCTTGAGGCCCGAGGAAAATGTTTTTACAGCCTCCCACAAATTCCTATGCAACAGAGGCCTGGACCGGGTCGGGATCGGGTCAGACTCCGAACACTAATCCACTCCTAGCATACTATTTTTCACCTATAAGGGACCCACACCTGTTCCCATTATCCCTAATGAAGCCGGTCTTCCCATCTGAATGCCTTGCCAATCTTAACCATTTTATCCCTAGGGAGCCAGATTTTCATTTACCGATTTATTCCCCATGCAGTGTCACCCACATGGCAACCCACACTGTGGTCCTGACTGCATGACCTTAAACTGCATAGCTTTGGTCCAGATGCATGACCCTAAATTGCATGGTCCAAACTATGTGATCCTAAACTATAGCAAGGGTCTAGCTGCACGACCCTAAACTACATAGGTCCAAACTATATGACCTTCAACCACAGTGCACGTCCTAACTGCATCACGATAAAAGGCTTAACACCATGGTCCAAACTATATGGCCTTAAACTATAGTGGAGGTCTAAGTTGCACGATCTTAAACTTCATGGTCCTAGTTGTATGACTTTAAATTGCATAACCACAGTTTATGCTATATGACATTAAACCAAAGTGCACGTCCTGGTCGCATGACGTTAAACTGCTTTGCACAGGTCCAGGAGGCATGACTTTAAATTCACCCCCTCATATGCGCATACACCTTTTATGTGCATTTTCATGCACGTCTTCCGTAACCGACCCATTCGTGTGCGCGCATCATCTTCATTTCCTCCCCAGTGAATCCATTCATTTCATTAACATCATTCCCCAAAGAGTCACTACCATGCTAACAAAACAACGAACCATCCTGCCACCCATAGTGGTCGTAAGGTAGTGGGTCGCCTTTTTCACCCACCTTTCATGTAATATCCATCTTTCACAGGTAGCCTCGTGCCATCTCCCCAAAGTGAGCTAAAACCATCACCATACTCACTCTATGGCCTTAACAGACTACCATCCATCTCCATTATGGTCCAGCTATATGACCCTAAACTGTAGTGCACGTCCTAGCCGCATGACGTTAAAAGGCTTCGCGTAGATCCTGAAGGCATGACCCTAAACACGCCTTCACAAAACATACAAAAAAAAAAAAAAGAAAGAGAAGAAAAATAATAACGGCCATGGTGTATATCAGGTCAAGGGATTGCCATGAGTAAAAATGACGGACGGGCATGGTCATGAAACAATGAGTAAAAGAGCCCCAAATAAAAAGGAAGTTGGTGAAAATAATCTCTAAGACGCCACTTCTCAAGTCCAAGTGAAAATTAGTAAGGGACACTTGGGCCAATAAGTAGATTGATGCAGCGCTCGCCCCGTTTATGATGAAAATCAGACAGATCTTCAGATGAAGATTTCTTGATTTTAACAACTTAAACTAAATGAAAATTTATGAAATAAAATGGTAAAGAAATTGGGACAAATCAAATTCAGATCTGAGGCCAGATCTGCTCGGAAACAACAAATCTACTCTCAAATCTATGACACGACTAGCATGATCCAGAGCATCCGAAACACGATTTTAAAGTGAATAAGAAGATAAAAATGAAATTAAAATATTAAAGAAGAATAAAAAAAAAGAAAGGAAAATGATACCAAACCGGGCCGGATGGCGCGGGACTCCCGAGGGGCTCGCCCGTATCAAAACCAATCATCTTTTGTCTGTCTGAGTCGGTTGTTTATGAGAAAATCATGATTGAATAGGGTGGTTTTGCCCTGGAAATGGCTAAGAACTAGGGTTATCAGACTTAGGTTAGATAGGGTTTTCTCTCTGAGTTTTCTGCTCAGATCTCTATCTCCTCAGCACTCTAGGTTTTTTCATCTCCATCCCCAATTTTTTCTCTCTCCTAGGGTTTTTATCTCTGAATTCTCTCCTCCTCCTCATATCTCCATCCCCCTCTAAATGGACCAAACAATATACTAAAAAGGGGAACAAAATTGTTGAGGAGAATATCTTCCGACAGCGAACAAATCCAAATTTGGGCTCAATAAAGGTCAAAAAAACATCTAAAAAGCAAAAAATGTCATTTTGGGGAAAAATGGTTTGGGAGACACTAGGCGTGTCGCCCAGTCCCGACTAGGCAACACGGGCCATGTCGCCCAACCCCAAAATGCTCCAAATTGAGATTTTTCTTTTTAGATGCGTTCCTCAGCCTCTTGTGAAGCTACTAGAAAACATTTCAGTCAAAACAAATTTGTTTACTATTTTTAATGATTTTTTTGGTAAACTAGGGTGTTTACAAAAATATGGGTCAAACAGGGTTCTGGGCAGGTAGACTGCTTTCGGGACACAGGGTAAGCTGTATGAACTTTGGATTTTGGGTTTACGAAGATAATATGGTCCTAAGGGTTCAGAAACCGTAGAATTTTCCATTTTTAAAATGGGGTGTCCACAGTTGCCCCTCTTTGGCACTCCCTGTCCTTCGAGGGACAGGTGAGCGGCAAAGAAGTAGACACTCTAGTGTTCCCTGTCTTTCGAGGGCTGGATGAACGTCAAAGGTAAAGAAGAAATTTTAAATTTCATCCTGACGTCATGTGGTTAGAGGGCACACCAACTATCCCTCCATGTCATTTTGCTCACCGAACGCATCTACCTAGGGCAATTTTCCTCCTAGGGTTTCTGGTGTTGTTGGTGAGTTACACAAGCTTGAAACTTGAGTTGGATTTTCTGGCCATGCCACTTACCTTCAGGGATTTTGCAGTTTGAAATTTTTATCCCTAGCATTTTCTTTGCTCTCCTTAAGGTTTCCGAAGGATATCTATAAGAAAAGGCCTTCTATAAGAAGAGACTTGTCTGACTGAATCCGAAGAGAGAGATGAGGTAGCAACGTGGTAAACGTGGAAACACGATATTCATCATATACGGGTTTCCAAGCTCCTTCATTTTGGAAAATGTTTTAGAAATTTTGAAAGCAGGGGGAGATTTGAAATAGTGCTTGGAGTAGGGACATGTTACGATTTTAACAAATAAATTAATGTTTTTGAAATCACAGACATATACTGAAAATTTTGAAAAGAGAAATTTATTTGAAGAACAAAGTTGGTTAGTAGTTTTAACTCCTGCAACCATAAAAGCCCTCTGAGTAGTTTAGCATCATGCAGCGATGGACCATACACCCGACCCTTTTACGTCATACGTGGATAGACGTTTGAACAAGGTGGTTGTGCCTTGAACACATTGAACAGGGTGGTTGTGCCCTAAAAAACATTGAACAGAGTAGTTGTGCCCTAAACATATTCGACATTTTACGTCGTACGGGGCTGGACGTTACCTGTCTCGTCTCTTTTATGTCGCACAAGTTTGCCGTTGAACTGGATATACTCGACCTTTAACGTCATACGGGACTAGATGTTTGAACAGGGTGGTTGGGCCCTGAACACATTGAATAGGGTGACTGTGCCCTGAACACATTGAACAGGGTGGTTGTGCCCTGAACACATTGAACAGGGTGGTTTTGCCCTTAACACATCCAACATTTTACGTCATACGGGGCTAGACATTACCTACCTCGGCTCTTTTATGTTACACGAGTTTGACGTTTTTCTTATCTCGGCTCTTTAGCGTCACATGAGTTTGAAGTTTTTCTTGTCTCGGCTCTTTAACGTCGCTCGATTTTGACGTTTTTCCTATCTCCGCTCTTTATCGCACGAGTTTGACATTTTTTAATTGAAACAGGGTGGTTGTGCCATGGATCGGACTTTAGCTGGTAGTTGAGGCTCATCCCACCGAGGAGTGTTATCTTTTTTAATTTTATTTTTCTATTTTCGCCTGGGCGGCACCAATTTGGCAAGAGCCTGGGCGACACCAACATTTTAATAAAAATGTTTGAAAATGATCATAAAAAACCATGACAAATCATGTTTGATCCTTGGAAGTCCCCAAAAATTGGGTGCGGAATGTTCGGGGAAAATGTTTTGGGCGACACTGGCTATGTCACCTGGGTGGCATTAGTGGTGTGGCCTGGGTGGCACTGGTGGCGTCGCCCAGGTTTGGGCGACATAGCTGGTGTCGGCCACCTTAAAAAAACTCTTTTTTTTTAAGTGTACTTTGCTGAAAAATGTAAAAATAAAACTTTTGGCAAAAATGTTTGGGCGACACTAAGCGTGTCGCCCTCATAGGCTTGGCGACATGGCCAATGTCGCCCATAAATGATTTTTTTTTTTACTGGAAAATTTGAGGGATTAAAAGGGAGTTTTTTCAAAAAAATATGTGGGCGACACGGGCAGTGTCGCCCAAGTTTGAGTACAGAATCGGGCGACACAGGGTATGTCACCCAGACCTCCAACTCTCAATTTTCTTTTTTTTCATTTTTCTTGGTTTTAGGGTTATCTAAACCCGCAGTTGGCCGAAGTAGAGAACTATAGGACACATTTTGGGTCGGTTTCATTTTTTTTTTTTACAAAAATCATCCCCCTCCCATTCTTATCTCGTCTTTCAAACTCAATTTTCTTCCACTCACCTTCATCCTCTCCCTTTTTCGTCATCATCCCTCTATTTTTACAAGATTTTATTGCTCCCATTCTTAGGCTTACATGGCTCCTAAGAAGAACAATGCGATCTCCACGAGCAAGGGGAAGGCTCTTGAGCGAGTTGACGACGAAGGAGAGGAGGAGGACTCCCCTATTTTCCCTAGGGTTAGGCACTTCCCTGAAAGTCTGCCCTCTCATATTTCTCTGGGCCTTCAGTCGGGTGAAGTTCCTCAACACGTCAATGGCTTTCCTATCATCGGACCCTGATTTTGAGATTGGTCTCTTTCAGCTCGGCAGTGGCCCGAGCTCATAGCCCTACTGGATTCAATTTCGATGATAGGAATCTTGAGCATGACCTCTTGCCACGTGAACTTTCCACTCCTTGAAGCTCTTGCTGAGAGGTTCAACTATCAGACGAACACTTTCTTTCTTCTTACAAGTGAGACAACGCCAACTTTGGAGGAAGTTGCTAGGATTTATGGCTTGAACTTGGTCGGGATTGCATATCAAACGTCCACTGCCACTGACAACTATTCTATCATGGGTGCGTGACTGTTGGGGGCTGCTTATTATTCACATGGTCAGTGGGTTGATATGGAGTTGCTGGTCCGAAATTGAGAGCAATATCGAGCCGCTGAACAGATCCGTATTTTTTTTTTTGTGTTGTTGGTCTCTATTCACCTTTCTAGTGGTCGTAAGATAGATCGTAGTTCTCTGATTCCTTTAATCCATGCCTTTTGGGAATGAGTGGGTTACACCATTGTTCTGACCGTGTTTGCGGGCATATATCGGGGTCTTCACGACCAGGTCACGCGAGGTGACCGATTTATTGAGGGTGGTGTCCTGATTTTGCAGGTATATTTTTTAACACATGTTTTTTATTTTCCCCTAGAACACAATTTTTTGTTCTGTTTTGGGCTTTGGAGTTCATGTTTTCAACATAGGAATTTATTGGAAAAAGCTCATCTCGATCGAAAAGGCTCGGAGTTAAGCGACATGGCGAGTGTCTCCCATACAAGCTGGGCAACATTAACTGTGTCGCCCACACATGCTGGGTGACACTACCAGTGTCGCTCAGGTCAAACTGCCCCGGATGATTTCGGGGTTCAAGGCTTCTGTTTTGTCAACTTTTGGGGTAATTTTGAGCTCGTTTTTCTACAGGTTTGGTCCCATGAACACATCACCATCATCCGTCCTCCTCCATCAACTACGGCTGTATCGGCTGCTTTGGGACTGCCATATGTCAATGACTCCACCCGACCACAAAACGTCAATTATTATCGGCGAGTTTTGGACGAGTTGTCATCTTTCGATTGGGTGATTAGGGGCCTTGAGAACATGTCCCTATTTTTGCCTACTATGGGGAATTCATATGTTATATTGACGGGGCAGTTCTTCACAGAGGGGTATTTCCCTCAAAGGGTTCTTCGCCAGTTTCGCCACATTCAGAATTACACTTCTTCCGGAGAAGCGATCGATCGTCTCCCTATCTTTCTACTTCGTCGGCACTCTTCAGCTCTTCTGATCAAGGCAAGTATGTCATGGAAGAGGAAGAAGTCCTCTTCTATTGAGGGGTTAGCTAAGCAAGACAAGCCCACGACCACTTCGAATTATGATTCTTGGTGGGAACGTGCCTACCCTCTTTAACTATACGCTAGATCTTCGAGACTTCGTGGCGAGTCTTCTGCTTCTGGTCAGGATCTTGTGCCTCATTGAGAAGATGGCGCCTCTTGTTAAAATAAACGAATCAAATCAAATGAGGACACATCTGACATCAGCTTGGAAGGACTGAAGTCGAATTAACTCGATGGGTGGCCTTCGTGGCGGAACTCAAGAAGGAGGATATTGATCCGAAGTCGAAGACTGAATAGCCAAACTATTTTCTTTTCTTTACTTTTTTCTTATTATGAATGAGTTGATCCTGTGATCATTCTCATTTTCAATACTTTTTCGTTTTATTGAAGTCCATTGGGATAGTAAAAATTTCAGTCATAAGACCAAGTTTGATGGCGTGAACGCCTGTAATAAGCCAATTTTTTAACTGATGAATAAAGTCAGAATTTTGAGATAGCCAAAATTTTATTCTTTGTTCTGCTTGATTTCTTTTTTCTTTTTTTTATGGTCCCTGATGGGGGGTCTTTAAACTTATACATGTGTAGTTGACTCGTTGAAGTAGAGTAGAACACTTTTTTTACACACACTTTCCAAACTAAATTGTTACAAACTCAGCCCCTTAGTTGTAGGTTCTTTGTCTCGAATTTCCAGCTATTGGGACATCGTATGCACACACAGGGATGAGGTTGACTGATTTTCCCTCAGGGGATCCAGTCGAGACAAAAATGCTCCCAGACTAGCCAATATCATCATTGGTGAGGTTCACCCATCTCCATTATGTGGTAGTTGGTAGTTATACTCATACAACCATGGAGTGCCTAGCTAGTTTAAAGCCTTCATAACAGGCATAGGAAGTTGGCTTCAAGAGCGAAGCCAGATTGACTAACAGTTTAACCTCTTGTAGTGATGGAGGAAGTCCCTTCTAAAAGGAGAAGGCTTTTGAAAATGGATGATTTTAACATTCAAATTGAAACGACATATCCAAAAGGGATGGGCCTTACAGTTTTGCTTCCTGTGGCCCCTTTGGTGGTCATTTTTTTATTTATATTCTACCCAAAGATGATAAAAGGATTCCCTTGTGGGATCTTGAGAACTCAAAATCACGAAATTGCCTTTTTACCATTTGAGCTTTCATACTCTGCATCACGGATCCATGAAGAGCCCTCTGGATTCTTGTCGTGCTTCCATCTTGGAGGGTCTCGACGCTTTTCAGGGTTCGTCGAAATCACTTCGGTTTTCCATTCGTGTCACCCTCCTACATCTTTCTGAGTTGGTTCTTTTGGGGATCTTTAGGGTTTCGGAGGAGTCTTCATCCTCAGGGTCTGCTTGTGCAGTATTATTGGAACTTGCAAGTACTTGTTTGCATTTGAGTCTCCAAGAAGGAGTCTTCATCGAAAGCTCCTTCTTGGAGATATTTTTATTCTTTTTACCTGTGATTCCTTTTCAGGATTTCACCACGTCCTATTTTTTTTTTTTTTTTTTTTTTTTTTCTTTGTGATGCCTTTTCAAGTTTTCATCATGTTTTTTAGCCCGTTACGGATAGTATTTCCTGAGAAACATTGCATTAATGGGGTCGTTGAGTTCGTACCCCTCATGATTTTTTATCTTATAAGAATTGCCTGCATGCACTCGGGTAACCACTAATGGCCCCCTCCCAATTAGGTTTGAACTTGCCTAAAGGGCGTGGATTTGCAAGAGTGTGGAAGATTTTCTTGAGGACCATGTCTTCTTCTTTGATTTTTCTAAGAACAACTTTTCTTTGGTATGCCCTTTCGGTTCTATGCTAGTAAGCAATGATAATTTCTGTTGTTCGTGGTCGTTTTTCATCCAAATTAATGAGGGCAGTGATTCGTGCTTTGATCTTTTGTTCCTCATTTGAATGTTTATGAATAAGGACTCGAAGAGATGATATCTCAACCTTGATAAGTAGCACTGCTTCCATACCATACACGAATGAGTACGAGGACATGCCAGTAGAAGTCTTCTCAGTTTTTCGATAGGCCCATAGGGTGTCATTTAGCTTTTCGTGCCAATCTTTCCCGCCTTCTATTATTTTGTCTATTATTCTGAGAAGCCCTTTATTTGTGGCTTCTGCTTGTATGTTTCCATGAGGGTAGTAAGGTTTGAAGAATTTCTGTGTTATCTCAATCCTTTTGTACACCTTAGTGACCTTTTCATGTTTGAGATTGGATCCATTGTTAGTGATGATTGTCTCGGGAATACCGAATCTGAATACGATATTGTTCTTTATGAAATGGGCAACATGTTGGCATTCAATTTAATAAATGATGCGGCCTCTACCCATTTCGTGAAGTATTTTGTAGCTGTTAATATAAAATGGTGGTCGTTTGAGGCTTTTAGTGATATCATTCCAACGATATCAAGAGCCCACAAGGCCAAGGGCCATACGAGCGGTGTTGAGTTGAGTGATACGGACGGTGCATGGATGAGGTCTCCATAGAGTTGACATTTGGGACACCTCTTAATGAACTTTCAGTAGTCTTCAGCCATGGTGGTCCAGTAATAGCCTTGGCACCTGATTTTCTAAGCTAAGGCGGCTGCCCCAGAATGACCTCCTTCATTGTGCAACTCTGTTAGTATTTGGTCAATTTCTGGCTGATCGAGGCAACATAGAATGATTTTTCAGAGTCTTTCAAAAATGGTTCTCAAGATGGTTAGATGATCAGACCTGGTCTTTGTCTTGACCAGAATGTTGCCGACATAGTCTTCCATAATGGTAAGCATTAAATCGTGGAAGATGCTAGTCATTGCCTATTGATAAGTTGCTTCAGCATTTTTGAGACCGAAGTGCATGACTTGTAACAGTAGGTTCTTCATGGCGTTATGAATGTCGTCTTGGTTTGGTTTTATTCTGTCATGAGGAATTGGTTGTAACCCGAGAAGTCGTCCATGAATGACAACATTTCGTGACCCATAGTGTTCTTGACTAAGGCATCTATTTTTAGTGATGGAAAATTGTCTTTGGGACATGCGTTATTGAGGTCTCTGTAATCGACACACATTTGGATCCTTCCATCTCTCTTTGGTACGACCACTATGTTGGGCAATAATTTTGAATAATCGATAGGAGTAAGGAACCTCGCCTTGAGCAGTTTGTCGATTTCTTCTTTGATTTTGAGCTCGAGATGGATCTTAAATGTCAAAGTTTCTGCCTTACAGGCTTCGCCCCTTCGTTGAATAATAGGTGATGTTGCACCAATGTGGGATTTAGTCCTAACATATTATCGTATAACCAGGCGAAGACATCGCAATATTCCTTGAGAAAGGAAATCACATTTTCCTGATCCTCAGAAGATTAGGAGGTTCCAATCTTGGTTAATCTTGAGTCCTTCTCAATTCCTAGGTTTACGTCAATCGTCCCTTCGATGATAGCCATTGGGTCACCATCGAATATCTTCTTGAATTGCTCAACATGGGAAGTAAGTTCCTCAGGTTGATAGATTTCTTCAGACTGAGTCTCTTGATCTTCATCTTGGTCATCCAATACATCGTCTTGGGTATTGTGCATCGTTATTAGGCTATCTTGAGTGAGAGTCGTTTTTTTAAATTCTTTTTTGTTATTATTAGCTTTATCATGTTTTGAATTTTCCATGGTTTTTGAAATGTCGCAAGAGGTGTCTCGTATCGGACTATCAAGTAAAATGTTGGGGATCGTACACGCAGGGAGGCGCGCAGGGCGGTTAGATGGTCACCCTGTGCCTATCCGGTTTTTGGCATCGAGACTTGAAGGTGCCGCTGGTATGCTTCCAGTGATTGTCGAGATAGAGGAGTGATCGACCAATTCTGTTCTTAAGTTTGAGTAGGCGGATGAGCATCCTTGGCTGTGTTAGAGCCGATTATGCATACCTTCAAATCCAAGTCAGCGAAAAGGTCTTCAATTCCCAGTTCTTGCGTGTGCTGAGATGTAGAAGAAGAGTTATTCCCTGTTGGGGAATCAAGGGTCACCTTTGGCCATTTTATAGGACGGGCATTGAGAGGATCGATGCTTTGTATGCCTCCGGATACAAAGCCTGTATAGCTTGAAAGCTTCATCCGGCTTTAAAATAAAGTGAGAGAACACCCGAGTCCTCTTCGATCCCTATTTTCAGTTTTGGCTTGGGGTGATTCAGAAATCTCCTTCGTTATGCCTTGCCCTTGACTCCCCAAACCTTGACCTGGTTGGAAGCCTTGAGAGAGAAGCATGTGTCAAGCTTCAAGGGACCTGAAACCATATCAATGTTGACATTGGATAATGTCCTCCATCTATGCAGATGTTTGCAAAATTTGAGGAACAGGGTCGCTGGCCTTTAGGCGTAAAGTGGCACAATCAGCTTACTCAAAAGAAGCGAGTGGGATTTCTCCAAGCTTGACCCCTACGGCTAGCTTCCAATTATGTATGCTAGGATTGAGAAAAGCAAGGGGTTCAGCACATACCTTTGTGACATCATTTTTCGTTGGAAATTTGAGGCGTTGATGGAGTGTAGAGGTGACCATGAGGTTTTCGTGCAGCCACGGTCTTCTTAGAAACATGTTGAATGAAGGTTTTTTGTCTAAGACATAAATATTTATCACTTGGACGACCGGGCCGATCTTAAGTATGAGTGGCAGTATGCCTTCAACTTGTCTCTTGGTCTCATCATATGTGGCAATAGTTAGTTGGCACGACTCGAAGTCATTCGGGCTTTTGCCTATCTACTCCACCATTTTCATGGGGCATATGTTTAGGGATGCCCCATTATCAACAAGCACTCTCCGTATTTCATATCCTTGCCAGAAAACAGTGATGTGAAAAGGTTGGACATGAAAACGGTTGAAGCTAACTGGGATGTCAACATCCGTAAACACAATTGGCGTTGGTTCCATCAGTTGGCTGATCACTCCTAACAATTCATCCGGTTGTGTGTTGCTTGGGATGTGTGTCTTAGCAATAACCCTTTCGATCTGGGCTCTGTGTACTGGTGAGTTGGCGAGTAGCTCCATAATAGATATTTGAGCATGGATCTTCTCGAGATGAGCCGATAGATCGTAGGTGGTTGCAAATCCTTGAGTTTCTTTATTCAGCTCGTGATCTATGGCTCATGTTGGTTGTTTGGCTCTTGAGGTGTTTCTCATTCTCTCATCGAGAGTGTCGACCATTAGTTGAATGGATTTGAACACTCTGCCCCTTCGGGTTAGGGAATCAACCTCGCCAGCTTGATGCTCGATAGGGTCAGCCCTAGCAAGAGTAATGAGAGATTTCGGGGAATTGGGCCCTTATTTGGGAGATGACACCTTTTCATGGGTTCTGACCATATCGATCTCTAGTGTGTTATCTTCGTCATAATGGTCCCACTTGAGAAGGTTGTCGAGGTTTGGAGATGGAAGGGCTTCCTCTTAGAAGATCTAATAGATCTTCTTCAAATTCTTGAAGATGATCAGAAGCCAATATGAATTAACAGGGATCTTCTTCTTCGTCTCCACTAACAACCATGTGAATGACTACATTTTCCTTTGAGTTGTCTTAATATCCCAGCCTTTCATTCGTTGTGACCATATTTTTAAGGAGAGGGTTAGTGAAGATACACATATTTTGATTAGGCTCTTCAATGGGTTGATTTCTAAGAGCGACAATGACGTCCCCCTTATTGATTAACCCCTGAATTACTCCTTTCAAATATATGCAGTTTTGGGTATCATTTGCATGGTTTTGATGCTATCTGCACCACCTGCTCTTGTTCGTGACTTGTAATGGTGGTACAGATGGTGGCGGTAGATAAACAATGTTTCTTACCAGAAGTAATTCCAGCACTCTTTCCAACAGGTCTCTGAGAGGAGTGAAATTATCCTCTTGTCGTTGGTTATTATTTCGAGCATTGGATCTAGGTGGACCCCTTCGGTTTTGGTTCTGATTGTAGTGCTGAGTGGTTGAACCTTGACCCTGTCCGTTAACGAGAATCTCATTAACCTAACCGGAAGCCTTCCCCTTGTTATTGTTTTATCTCTTATTTTGAAGAGATGTTATTGGTTTATTAACGAGCCTAGTGCTGAGGGGTGTCCGTCATGCCCTTTCATGTCGTGCCACCTGCTGGATCATGGATTCGAAAGAGTGGGGGATAAGGCCTTGGCTGAAAAAGGTCCTATATTCAATAGTAGTGTTCTCTATGGTCATGTCTTGTGAAATAAAGAAAGAAGAGGGAGAACACAAGCGACACTAAGCTTACACCGGCCACGAGAGAAAAGAAGAAAGAAAGAGAACGCAGACAACACTAGGCTTGCTTCGGCTGTGACAGAAGAACAGAAAGAGAGAGAACTCAAGCGGCACTAGCCTTGCGCCGACTTTGGCAGAAGAGGAGACAGAAAGAGAACCCAAGCGGCGCTAGGCTTGCACCAGCTGGGACAGAAGAGAAGAAAGAAAGAGAACCCAAGGGGCACTAGGCTTACACCGGTTGTGACAAAAGAGAAGAAAAGAAGAGAACCCAAGCGGAGCTGGGCTTGCGCCGGCTGGGACAGAGGAGAAGAAAGAGAGAGAACCCAGGCGACACTAGGCTTGCACCGACTGGGACAAAAGAGAAGAAAGAAAGAGAACTTAAGAGGCGCTAGGCTTGCACCGGTTGGGACAAAAGAGAAGAAAGAAAGAGAACCCAAGCGGTACTAGGCTTGCGCTAGCTGGGATAGAAGAGAAGAAAGAGAGAGAACACAGGCAGCGCTAGGCTTGCACTGGTTGGAATAGAAGAGAAGAAAGAAAGAGAACCCAGGTGGTGCTAGGCTCTTACCGTTCATGACTAAAGATGGAAGAGAGAGAATTTTGACAGGGGCCTGGCCCGCCATCCAGGATAAGGCCTGGCCCGCCATCCAGGATAAGGCCTGGCCCGCCATCCAGGATAAGGCCTGGCTCACTACTCCTATCTCATGAAAAGGAATGCAACACAGAAAACAATAGGTGCACCGTGGATGAATAGAGAAGGAGAAGCAGGAGGATTGAGGCATGATAGACCAGAGGCGGAAGGGAGAGAAAGAGATAAAGATAAAAAGAGGAGAAAGAAAGAAAGATAGAGCCGAGAAAGAAGGAGAGAGAAAGAGAAAAGAAGAGTAGTGAGAAAAGAGGAGGAGAGTGAAAATTATCTCATTGAGGGGTACCGACATTTTTCTTCTCTCTCTTCTCACTCTCTCTCGAAGACACATGCACGAACTCAAGCAAGAACTCAAGTCTTTATTGAATATTGAAGAATTTTTTTTATGTGTTTTACACTTTATATGTTTATATAGAATTGGGCCCAAACATGGGCGGATGCCCAAAAACTACCTAAAAGTGAAGATAATTACAATTCCATTGTGTGCTGGAGTGTGTAAAGAAGAACACAATCAAAAATAAAATCAAGCACATAATGCACACAAAACAAGAAAGGAAATAAGTGGGCGCTCGACACTGATCGTGCTTAGCGATGCGCGCTTCGCGGCGAAACTCAGTCAAATCACAGTATATATGGAGGGGTAGGAAACCCTTAAGAAGGTAAAGTTAGAAGAATGAGACCAAGCACAATCTGTTCCAAGTCGAGCGCGGCCCGAGTCGAGAGTGACTCGAACGGGACACGGTTCAAGGAGGGTGCAAGCAACCCTCAATGTAGTTTTTTTATATTTTTATTTTTTTATGTTTTTTTTATTTTTTATGAAACACAGTTAAACTAAGCATGGTGAAATCAGGAAAAACACGATTTAGTTGAAAAATAACAAACTAAAATCCAATCAGATAGTAGAACAGAGCAGACCTCTCTGATGCAAATATTTTTTTAATATTTTTTAAAAATGTATTTTGAGCCAAAATTTGGTGAAAAATCATCCTAAAGGCTCTGGAACCGGTCTGTGAGGTTTCTGGGACCTATGTAGTTGGGCGACATGGGTGGTGTCACCTTTGCAAGGTGGGAGACACTGCTAGTGTCGCCTAAAAACAAATTTTTGTTTTATGTTTTTTATTGTTAATATTAATGAAATAATACTATTTTAAAAATGGAATAAGTAGGAAAAAAAAATATTTTTTATGAAATAAATTAAAACAGAGTAAACGTACAAAAGCATATAGGATAGATATGTATCAAGTAAAACTTTTTTGGTATTTTTAAAAAGTTAATTTTTCTCTGAAATTTTGTGAATAGTAATAAAAACAGCCTTATAATATATTTGCGATGTTTCAGCAAATTCTGAAATTTTTGAATTTTGGGTCTAGGCGGCACTGATGGTGTCGCCCAGGCGACACTTCTGGTGTGGCCCAGATCAAACAGGGTTTCAGAGCACCGACCCCTTGGATCCGGATCCCTGTAGATTCATGGGACTTTTTGTGATTGATCACAGTGAAAAATAGTGAAATAAAATTGTACCTTGGCACTTGGATCAAGCTCGAAATGCCCCACAGTGGGCACCAAACTATTTATGATGAAAATCAGACAGATCTTCCAATGAATATGTCTCGATTTTAACACCTTAAACTAGATGAAAATTCAAGAAATAAAATGGTAAAGAAATTGAGACAAATCGAATTCAGATCTGAGGCCAGATCTCCTCGAAAACGAGCAGATTTGCTCTCAAATCAGTGGCAAGGCCAGCATGATCTAGAGCATCCAAATAACGATTTTAAAGCACATAAGCAGATCAAAATGAAATTTCAAAATTAAATAAGAATAAAAAATAAGAAAGGAAAATGATACCAAACCGGCCCAGATGACTCGGGACTCCCGAGCCTTCTGGGGCTCGCCTGTATTAAAACCGGTCCTCTTTTGTCTCTCTGAGTCGGATGTTTATCAGCAAATACTGATTGAATAGGGTGGTTGTGCCATGGAAATTGCTTAGAACTAGGGTTCTCTAGCTTAGGTTAGATAGGGTTTTCTCTTTGAGTTCTTCTATCAGTTCTCTATCTCCTCAACACTTTAGGGTTTCTCATCTCCATCCCCGATTTTTTCCCTCTCCAAGGGTTTTTATCTCTAAAGTCTCTCCTCCTTCTCATCTCTCCGTCCCCCTCTAAATGGTTTCGAAACGTTGCTAGAAAGGGGGCCAAAATTGTTGGGGATAATATCTTCCCGCAACAAACAAATCCCTCAGTGAAAGATCCACCTTTTGAGAGTCATGGATTTGAGCGACCGGGCCATGTCGCCTGGGCGACATGCCTCGTGTCACCTCAAGAAAGGTCAAAAAAATCTTAAAAGCCAAAAATTTTATTCCACGGAAAAATGGTCTGGGCGACGGGGCCGTGTTACCCGGGTGACACTAGGCGTGTCGCTCAAATCTGGGCGACACTGGCATGTCCCCCAGTCCAGGTTGGGCGACACGGGCTGTATCGCCCAACTGAAAAGTGCTCCAAATTGAGATTTTTATTTTTAGGTGCATTCATCAGCCTCTTGTGAAGCTACCAGAAAAAATTACGGTCCAAACAGATTTGTTTATTATTTTTAATGAATTTTTTGGTAAAATAGGGTGTTTACAGAAATTTCGGTCAAAACAGGGTTTCAGGCAAGCTGATTGGTTCCGGGTCACAGGGTAGGCTGTGTGAACTATAGATTTTGGGTTTACTAGGATAATGTGGTTCTAAGGGTTCATAGATCGTAGAATTTTCCAGTTTTAAAATGGGGTGTCTACCCACCTCAACAGGCGGCTTCAGCCCACACTCAAAAGAAGAATCCCCGGTGTCACAATGCCTGGATCAAAAAAAATGAGCTTTAAGGAAAAGATTCCAATAGCTTGAGTCCATTCGTAAAAAGGATTCAAAAGACAGAAGATTCGCCAAGAAAGTAAAAATGTCTCATGAAGAAGAGCATCATTCCCAAGAGGTTACAAAACACACTCTAAAGATGCCGAAGATGCCCCAAGAAGGCTAAGTCAGCCATGTCTTTCGACCTGTTACATGAGATTGCTAACAGTGGGTAGGGGTTATACTCAAAGCTGATCACCTTGCTGATCACCTTGATAAACTGAGGTACCCTACCCGCTAAGGAACTACGGGTGCACGACACAAACGAGCGCCTACCAAAGGCTCTTCAACAGACCATTTAGAATAAACAAACAAGAAAGTCACTCTGACAAACCAAAGATGCCTCAAGAAGGCTAAGTCAGCCATAACTTTGGACCTGTTACGTAAGATTGCTAACAGTGGGCAGGGGTTATACCCAATAACTGGTGCACAATGCAGATGATCATCGACCAAAGGCTCTTTGGCTGTCTATCCATGACAAAGAAACCCAGACCAAATGGGAACAATGCCCATCATCATGGCACTCAATTGTTAGACGGGCCTGATTCTAAATAACGAGGTCCATACAAATTCCTCAGCTTCCGAATCACAAAAAGTCCACATGAGGGTAAGGACTTCAACAAGATCCCTCAAAAAATTCTTTTCTCCCCCTAAAGTCTAAACGTCTGAGTATTCCAGCTATAGCATTGCGTGAATCTCCTCGACGTTCACATGATTCTGTGGCTAGGAAGAAAAAAATAATAAAAGCTGAAGGAAACTTTCTGAATGTTGTCCTTCTCTCTTCTCTCGAAGCACAACATTCAGCAGAGAAAGCTATTTGAACACATTTTTTAGCACTTTGGTCCCTGATGTGGAGTAAAGAGGAAGCAGGTCAATACTGCCTCAACATACAGTGGAAATTTTGACAGTCTCAAAATGACCCCAGAACTGGTCAAGATATTCATAAGCACTTCAAAAGGTCACCTGCAAAGTTTCATTACAATCAGACATATTTAAGGCACTGAACACAAAGAAACAATTTTGAAAAAATTGGCCCCTAGCACCCTAAAATGGATCCCGTAACTAGAACTATATCTTTGGTGCGTCAAACAGTAGTGAGACTAATGCCACTGGATTTGGCATGATAAAAAACCCCGGTAGGTCAAGTTTCGGTTTAATTGAGCACTCCAGGACAAAGTTATGGGTAAAATGCTAAAAAGGCGTATGTTGCACACTATTAAAGGTGGTTGTTTTCACAATCACATGTAGTCACTGATCTATATCTCATTCGTTTCAAGTCGGATCCTGCTCAAATTTTGTGAACATGTTTCTCTCATCAAGACGAGTATTCTGATATGTGGTACGGCCACTGCCAATGCTTGGGTAGGGAGAAAAACTAGAGAGAAGTTGCTAATCCGTGAAGAAAGTTGCAGACAATTCAACAGCTGCACGCCTCACTCCGATAGCCAAATCACGATGCTCGCGTACCCGATCAACATGAAAACAATTGCATTATGTGTGTAAGATCCGAGGTTATCTTTGGCTCGAACTTCGCATACGATGAATGGTTGGATTTCACACACGGAGGCATCGAAGCAATTGTAAATTCCAGCCGTTGGATTTCAAGATTCCAGCAAAAAACTCAACATGATGAAATCTTCATCCGGACACGAAATTGAGCTGCGTTCGTTGGAACGTGAATGTGACGGCATGCTCAATGAGATTTATTAAATAAAAAGAAGAAAAATAATAAGGAACGAGCGTAGTACCGATTCGAAATTTTAAGCTTCACCCAAAATTCAGGTCTCATGATCATAGCTCGAAGTTGGTATCAAATCGAACGCCATGCCGTGCCTTATAAGAAAACAATCATCTTTCGATCAAATGGGCATCAGAGCAACCCCGGATCAGTTATAAAAGATCATGCAAGTTCTCGGGCAGCAATAGGGACTATTCTTGAATTCGACACATTGTTAAGCAGGGGCAAAGAAATCTTTTTGCACCCACTTTTAAATTTTATTTTAATACAATTAAATTGTAATTATCTTCACTTTTAGGTAGTTTTTAGGCATCCGCCCATGTTTGGGCCCAATTCTATATAAACATACAAAGTGTAAAACACATAAACAAAATTCTTCAATATTCAATAAAGACTTGAGTTTTTGCTTGAGTTCGTGCATGTGTCTTTGAGAGAGAGTGAGAGGAGAGAGAAGAAAAAGGTCGATACCCCTCAATGAGATAATTTTCACTCTCCTCCTCTTTTCTCACTTCTCTTCTTTTCTCTTTCTCTCTCCTTCTTCCTCGGCTCTATCTTTCTTTCTTTCTCCTCTTTTCATCTTTGTCTCTTTCTCTCCCTTCCTCCTCTGGTCTATCATGCCTCAATCCTCCTGCTTCTCCTTCTCTATTCATGCACGACGCACCTATTATTTTTTGTGATGCATTCCTTTTCATGAAATAGGAGTAGTGAGCCAGGCCTTATCCTGGATGGCGGGCCAGGCCCCTGTCAAAATTCTCTCTCTTCTATCTTTAGTCATGAAGGGTGAGAGCCTAGCACCACCTGGGTTCTCTTTCTTTCTTCTCTTCTATTCCAACCAGTGCAAGCCTAGCGCTGCCTGTGTTCTCTCTCTTTCTTCTCTTCTATCCCAGCCAGCGCAAGCCTAGTACCGCTTGGGTTCTCGTTCTTTCTTCTCTTCTGTCCCAGCCGTTGCAAGCCTAGTGCCGCTTGAGCTCTCTTTCTTTCTTCTCTTTTGTCCCAGTCGGTGCAAGCCTAGTGTCGCCTGGGTTCTCTCTCTTTCTTCTCCTCTGTCCCAGACGGCGCAAGCCTAGTGCCACTTGGGTTCTCTTCTTTTCTTCTCTTTTGTCACAACCGGTGTAAGCCTAGTGCCCCCTGGGTTCTCTTTCTTTCTTCTCTTCTATCCCAGCAGGTGCAAGCCTAGCGCCGCTTCGGTTCTCTTTCTTTCTCCTCTTCTGCCAAAGTCGGCGCAAGGCTAGTGCCGCTTGGGTTCTCTCTCTTTCTGTTCTTCTGTCACAGCTGAAGCATGTCTAGTGTTGTCTGGGTTCTCTTTCTTTCTTCTTTTCTCTCGCGGCTGGTGCAAGCCTAGCGTCACTTGGGTTCTCCTTCTTATTTCTTTATTTCACAGGGCATGACCATGTCAGGCTCGATCCTTTTACTCCTAAGCATCGTCACCTCATCCTCTCCAAGCACCGCAACCACAGCCAGGGCAAGGCTGGCCTCCTCACATGGAGCCACTACCTCAGTCTCGAGTTCCACCTTGGTAGTCTTCTCACTTCGAGTAGCGACCTTCCCATGTGTCCCCTCTTCTCAAACCATCTTCCCCTCGGGACATTCAACACCCTTTCCCTCTTCTTCATCACCCTTGTCTTCCGAGATGATCATTTCAATGATAGACTATCCCACAGTGCCTACCACCTCTACAGTCATGAGTGCCACCTTGGTGCCCAACAAGGTTGATTCCTTAAGGCATCCTACTTCTCCACCCCTCGCAGATCTATCACTCAAGGCAGCCGTCTCTTGCTGCTTGGATGGCCCCTCTTCAGCTCTTGGGGGTTCATCCTCTTTTATTATCATGACCTCTATAGGGGTTTCTCTTTCCTCAGCAAGCACGACGAGTGTCAGAATTCCAGAGGCCCTTTCTTCCTCTGCTGCCTCGTCAAGGCCAACCTCATCAGGACCAGCCTCATTAGCCTCGATCACTTACATTGGGATTGAGCCCTCCCCTTCAGCCACAACTGGGGCAGTAAGCTCTGAGGCATTGGCTTGAACCTTTGAAGGGCCAGGAGAAATCTCAATTGAAGGAGAAGGCTAAGCTGCAAGAGTAAAAGGTGGTAGGGAAACAACAAGAGACACACAACCTTCCAAAGTAGCCGAGGGCGAGGAACCTTCTCCTGGCTCGCGAACCATGGGGACCATACGCCCTTTGTGCCCCGAGGCATTGGTTGCCTTCTGGGCTGGGGCATGAGGAGTCGCTGGGGAAATTTGCTTTTTCTCCTTTCCTTTCACCGGCTCAGGTGCGGCAGCCTACTTTTTCTTCTTTGTTGGCTTGGGCATAGCAACCTGCATTTTCTTCTTCATCGGATCGGGTGCAGCAGCCTACAATTTCTTCTTCGTCGGCTCGGGTGCAGCAGCCTTGCTTTTCTTCTTTACCGCCGGCTCTGGTGCAAGAACCTTCTTTTTCTTCTTCCTTTTCACTGGCTCGGGTGCAGCAGCTCGCTTTCTCTTCTTCCCTTTCGTCTGCTCAGACGCAGCGCCCTTCGAGGTGCCAGACTTGGAAGAACTGAAGGCTAACTTGTTAAGAGTGCTGCTCCCTATCATCTTATTCAAATCTCTGATTGGATGTCCCTCATGCCCAGGGACTTCCTTCCATTTTAAGATTGCAGAGAGGTGGTAAAAAATACTCCCTGTCTCCTTTTCATGTTGAGAAACCTCGGCAAGGACTGGTCCATGATAGTCTGATGAGGCCACCCGATGACACAACGGTCATGCGGGAAGCCCATGGTAAAAATCTCGCCTAAGGGAGGGGTCATTACCATCTTCCGTTGCCTAGTATCTTGGCTCCAGCGGCTGCCCTCCCTTTTCCAAGGTTGTTCCGCGTCCTAATACCCTCTGTTTGTGATCCTCCACTAGTGCTCGTGGGCCTTGGTGGCCCGTACCTTCCTGTCAAAATGGGGCAGCACATACTGACCTTGGTGTCCTCCAAGCATGTGGGCCAGGCAGTGCACTTGTGCCTCGGGAGCCAAATCTCCTTGAGGGTCCCCAACTCGTCTGTTTTCTAGTGGGTTGCCCTACTATGCGGCTTCTCAAAGAGTATGGAGAACAAGCACCCCTGATCCATCCCATGCTGCTGAGCGAACCGATATGGATAGTGTATAGGCAAGAACTCCTCCTCTTACACTCAACATAAACGTCAATTCTTTTGGGCTGGTGAAGTCACCATCTAGATGGTGGCCCAGCTCGTCCACATATGCGCAATCTGTGAGATTTCCAACTGGGAATGCCACCCCGGTCATGTGGAGGTGGTCATTGAAGAACAAGCTGCGTGCATGGCCGAGGGTATGGAAAACTGCCCTTTCCCCGGAAATCTTCAGCAACAACAGGCACATGATGTCCTCCAACTCTCGGATTCTGAGATATGTATCTGGAAATAAGCCCCAAGCCAATTATACACGTAGTGGACAGGGAAGGCAGTCTTCAAACTCCTAGGAAGGCCTTGCCATCATCTATGTCATTCCCTCCATCCTCCCCTTTATACGGTCTTCCCCTAGAAATGGCTCCCAGGCCATGATAACTATCGCACAGAACAGGCTGTGCTAGCACGTACTCCTTCCGCTGCTCCATGTCATAGGCCACATAGAACGTGCTCAGACGAACGACGTCTACCCCTCATGCCAGGGCAAATTTTCATAAGAAGAGCACTAAGTAGGCTGCCAGGAAGATGTGCTCATTCTCCTTTCGCAGCACGAAAATGGGCAGAGTTTTCTTCTCTTCTTTTCTCGGTGACAGTCCAACTTTATCTGTACAGTTGCAGTAGAAGAACCTCACCCATTTTCTGAAAGTGACTCGCCCATTTTTGGGCTCATCATAGAGTTGCTAGTAGATCATGAACAATTCTTGAAGCGCAGCCGACAAGCCTTCTTTATCTATCCTCTCCACCCCAAAAATGACTGAGTTTGGAGGAATAAGCTCTGCATACATGGCGCCCATGAGCTGCAACCCACCAGCGAACTGCAGATCCATCAGCAAAGTCCCTGCCTCTCCATGACTAAGTAAGTAGCCATGAGTTGCTAACGTGGCTCCAAGTCTCCAACAACACTTTGACCGTGTTTGAACAACGATCATAATAGCCTGTCGAGCACTGAAGGGCGGCTGGTAAAAAGGCCTGTCTCAAAGTATCCCTGAAACACTGCAGCACTTTCATGGTCCATGAGGAGTACCCCTTTAGGTACTGGTGTTCCCCTTGGCCCTGCAGGCCAGAAGACGACCATTCATGCCTAGGGTTTCCATCATCCGCAAGCTCGCATTAGAGCCTATGTTGTGGTGCACGCAATGTTGAAGGCCTACCCCGTCCACTATACTCACATTTCTATCATTAACTTCCCTCGTCACCAGCTGAACGGGGTCGCAAACAAAGGTGATGCTCAAAGGCCACGTTGGTTCACACAAGGCTTCAGTGAGCCATATTGGCTTACCTCTCGCCAAGCTCTCGCCGGTGAATGCATCAGTTACCAAGCCCCTTCTCGCGAGAGGTTCTTCATGTCTGGAATGGTCCCCGAAGACTCGGCCATTAGAACAAAAGCAAAGGAAGCTAGGCGACCATGAGGAAACTACGTTCATCAGGGTAAAACTATCACCGTCTGCCCACTAAGATGCTATCCCTGTCTGTCACCAAAAGGGGATTGTTGCCTCGCAATCAACCGAGGGCTATCGCCATCCCACGACCAAGGAATATTAGTGCCTCGCTCCAGCTGTCAGCATGTGTCGCACGTGTGTCCCTTGAAATCTGGGCACGTCGCCTGACACTTGTGGCACGACCTGTCACCGCGCATGCAAAGGTTGAGCGTTCGCCATCCCACGACTCTTCGTCTCTTCGATCGTTACGGCACCCCAACCCTTTGGGTTCCCACCTGTGTTTCCCCACCTCACAGGGAATCCACCCCTATCAACAGGGAAACCCCTTCTGTGCCTTCCACTCGCTGTTAGAGTTAATAGAAAACCACTGAAATCTCTAGAAGGCTTCCCTGAGACCCTGCGGATCTCCCTTCTCCCTGCTCTTCCCACTTCAACGAGTTCACCACCAACTCATCAGAATTCCATTGAGTTCCCAGTGAGCACACTATTGTTCTCCCTTCTTCTCCTCCGCTATCCTCTGATAACTAGAGGACCTACAAACCCCTCTAAACTCGTTGCAATCTCCCCTTTAGTAGCAGAATAACAGGAGAAGAGTTCAAACCCCGACAGGGCACCTCTGCAAATCTTGCTAAGGTCTCGAGAAGCCCTGTTCCTTGCTCAGAAACCCTTTTATACCCAGCAGAACTTCTAAAAAAGGTTCGCAATCACTACACAAAGCTTCGCGACCACCTGAAGCTCGTAAAAAAAGCTCCTAACTACCTGTCCTTTCAAATTTACCGAAAATTCTAGCCGAAAAACCATCATCAAAACGATTTTGCCCTCCCTCTCTAAAAACCCTTATATTGTTTTACCCTTTTGTAAAATAGTAAATTGGGGTCTTTCTCCCTTTTATACGCAACAGTGCCATAAATTGCCCTCGACGAACACAAGATGATGCTCTAATCCCCATTTCTTGGTGGCAATAAGACCAGGCTAAGGCAGGTCAAGCCCAAGACCCGAGAGGGCTATCGCCACACCCTTCACTTAGAAGGCTATTGCTGTGCCCTTCACCCAGAGGGCTATCACCGCATGCCTTCGTCAAGGGCCATCGTCAAATGAATTATTGTCATGCGTTTTGCCAAGGGCCACTGCCGCACGTTTCACTAAGGGGCCTAATGCCACGTGAGCCATCCGACACTTAATGCCACGCGCATGCCATGACACTCTCAGCTAGACCATTGTCCTGTACTCTTAGAAAGTTCATCCCCTGCACCACAGCCTCACTCCTCAGGGAGTTCAGCCTCCGGAGATGGCTCTATTCCCCATGGAGTCATATTGCCTCACCATGCCACAGTCTAATCGACGACCCTAAATTGCATGGTCCGAACTATATGACCTTAAACTGTAGCGAAGGTCTAGTTGCACGACCTTAAACTCATCGTCCTTGTCTCATGACTCAAAACTGTACGACCATGGTCCATGCTGCATGACGTTAAACTGCACAGTGACGGTCCAAACTATATGACCATAAACTATAGCGGTGGTAGTTGTAGGACCTTAAACTGCATAGTCCATGTCGCACAACTCAAAACTGTACAACCACGGTCCGAACTACATGACCTTAAACTGTAGCAAACGTTTAGTTGGACCATTGTCCTGTACTCTTAGGAAGTTCATCCCCTGCACCACAGCCTCACTCCTCAGGGAGTTCAGCCTCCGGTGACGGCTCTGTTCCCCATGGAGTCAAATTCCCTCACCACGCCACAGTCTAATCGACGACCCTAAATTGCATGGTCCTAACTATATGACCTTAAACTGTAGCGAAGGTCTAGTTGCACGACCTTAAACTTATCGTCCTTGTCTCATGACTCAAAACTGTACGACCATGGTTCATGCTGCATGACGTTAAACTGCGCAGTGATGGTCCAAACTATATGACCATAAACTATAGCCGTGGTCTAGTTGTAGGACCTTAAACTGCATAGTCCATGTCACACAACTCAAAACTGTACAACCACGGTCCGAGCTATATGACCTTAATTTGTAGCAAAAGTTTAGTTGCATGACCTTAAACTGCATAGTCCTTGTCTCATGACTCAAAACTGTACGACTATGGTCCAAGTTGCATGACTTTAAACTACACAGCCATGGTCCAAACTATACGACCTTAAACTGTAGTGAAGGTCTAGTTGCATGACCTTAAACTGCACGGTCCTAGCTGCATGACTTTAAACTACATAGCCATGGTCCAGGCTACAAGACCCTAAAACTGTAATGCACAGCACGACAAAGGGTTCATACACACAACTTCAATCGAGAGATAGAACACCTCCTCACTAAAAGGGTATTTCATCAACATCCCTAGCGGAGTTAGATGTGTGCAAGAGTCATACCTACACCCTTTAGCCCCTAATGGGTTTGTTTAACACCAACATCCTAGTAAGAGTCACGTCTTACTACGACCCACTATCCCCAGGGAGTTTAGGGCCTTTCTTAACCTCTCACCCTCATGAGGTTCATCTGTGCTCTGTCCTGTCATCCTCAGCAGAGTCACATGCATGCAATTACTCATTATCCCCAAGAGGTCACACTAGACCTCCTAATCCTCAGTGAGGTCACGTCCGTCTGCCACTCCTTGTCTGCTGCCATCTCTATCTAAACCTCCCACTTTTGTGTAGCCTTAACTATCTCTATCCCTAGGGAGTCAGATTGCTATCCACAACCCATCCCCCTTATAGCTTTACCTACATGATGACCCACATGCTAGTTTGTACTACATGACCTTAAACTGCACAGTCTTGGTCCATGCTGCATGACCTTAAACTGCATAGCCATGGTCCAAACTATATGACCTTAAACTGAAGCGGAGGTCTCATTGCATGACTCTAAACTGCATGGTCCTATTTGCATGACTTTAAACTACATAACCACGTCCAAGCTATATGACCCTAAACCATAGTGCATGTCATGGCTGCATGACGTTAAACTACTTCGCACAGGTCTAAGAGGCATGACCTTAAAGACGCCTTCACATACACGCACACACTCTTTACGTGCATCTTCACGCACGTCCTCCCTAACCGACCCGTTCGTGTGCACATGCCACCTCTATTTCCTCCCAGGTGGATCTACATACGCGCACACGCCCTTTACTTGCATCTTCACGCACGCCTTCTCTAGCCGGCCCATTCGTGTGCACGCACCAACTTCACCATCATTACCATCTTTTCCTCCAATGAGTCTTACCCATGCTCACCAAATGGCGAACCCTTCTACGAGCCATACCCACCATCAGCTAGTGGGTCACTATTGTTCACCCACCATCCATCCATCATCAATTCTTTATAAGGCAACTTCATGCCATATTCCCAAGTGAGTCAAAGCCATCACTAAGCACACTCTATGGCCTCCACAAACTGCCATTCACCACCACTATGGTCCAGCTGTATGACCCTAAACTATAGTGCACGTCCTGACTGCAGGACATTAAAAGGTTTCGCACAGGTCATGAAGGCACGACTCTAAATACGCCTTCGCATGAAAAAAAAATGGACATGATGTACACCTGACAAGCGAACTCCATGAGTAAAAATGGACGGGCATGGTTACAAAACCATGAGTAAGAGAGTTCCGTGGAAAATAAAATTCAAGTATGGTGAAAACCCCAAAAGGGCATCGTGAGTAAAAACGGATGAAAAGGGTGGACATGACCGCAGGTCATGAGTAAAAGATCCCAAAAATAGCATAGTTGATGAAAACCATCTTCACGATGCTAGTTCCCTTGTTTAAGTGACAACCCGCAAAAGGGCGCTTGGACCGACAAGACAGGCTAACGCACGACCACTGCCTCAGCTGACACTCAATCTCCAAATAGTCATAATCTTGGCTAATGAGGTATGCCTAAAATCCTCAAAAGTCAGCATCCAATCGCAACAGAACATGGCTCATCAGGGAGTGAGAGCCGCTTAAGATCTGTTAACCCTCATGGCTCATCAGGGGTTGAGAGCTACATAAGATTCCCCACATTTCAACATGGCTCTTCAGGGAGTGAGAGCTGCAAAAGATCTCCCAACCATCATGGCTCATCAAGGGGTGAGAGCCTCATAAGATCCCCCATGTTTAAACATGGCTCATCAGGGAGTGAGAGACACATAAGGTCTCCCAACCATCATGGCTCATCAGGGGATGAGAGCCGCATAAGATCCCCCACGTTTAAACATGGCTCATTAAGGAGTGAGAGTCGCATATGATCTCCCAACAATTATGGCTCATCAAGGGGTGAGAGCTGCATAAGATCCTTTGCAACATGGCTCATCAAGGAGTGAAAGCCGCATAAGATCTTCCCAGTTCAACAACAACAAGAGTTCTTGAGGGTGATGATCATGACTAAAAGATCCCTCCCGAAATGCTAAGGACCATCACGAAGGCAAGAAACTGATGAAGCTAAGGTCTAACCTGCCACAAGCTTCAGGGTACGTCTTGTCAAAACCCCCTAGCCTACATAAGACCAGACTTTTGGGACAGGTCAGAAGCCCCCGACTGTACTGCAATAGACGGGATCTTAACGGCATGCTCATTGTAATTCATTGAAGAAATCATCGAAAAACATCAAGGAATGAGTACATTATCGATCCGAAATTTCAAGATCTATTCAAATTTCAATTCACATGATCGTACACTAAAAACACGATCTATGGCTCGAAGTTGGTATCAAATCAATCGTCATGCCAATACCTACAAGAAAACAATCATCTTACAATCAACCGTGCATCAGAACAACCCCGCATCAGCCATGCCAGTTAACGCAACATAAGGAGTGTTCTGAAATTCCACGAATTGTGAGGAAGGATCAAATCTATCATTTTTCTCCCTATTTTCTAAATTCTTCTAATTCAAGTTAGTCTTACTTTTTAGCAAAGAGGGTTGCTTTTTATCATCCACCCATGTTTGGGGCAAATTTTATATATACGTACCAGCATTATATGCATCAGATGACTCAACCTTTCACAAAAGAGAGAGTTTTTACAAGTTTCTCTTTCTTCTCATTGTTGGGTCACGTTTGAGAGAGAGAGGTGAGAGAAACCTTTGACCAGTACCCTTAAGTTCGAGGTAAATCTTCTTTGTCTTCTTTTCTTTGTCTTCTTCTCTCTCTCTTCTTTCCTCTCTTCCCCCCGTCCTTCTCTGTCTGAGTTCCTCGCAAGGGTCAAGCAAGGCAGTGGCAATGCCGTGCATGCCTCCCCTGAGGTTATAAAGGTCACAAATGGTAATGACAGCACCATTCACCAGTCTTCTTCTTTTTTTGTTCTTCAATCATACACATATGGAAAATGTTATAAGCAGGTGGGTCAACAGACCTCACCTTGCCTCTTGGAACGTACACAAGCTTTGCGCATTCATAAGAAGAAGAGAAGAACAAGAGAAGAAAGATGAGAGAGAGAAGAGTCTGACTAGGTGGTGATATCAGCACCGTGACTAAGTTGGTGGGTAATTGGCCTAACGTGGTAGTAAAATAGGCTCGGTAACTCATAATGGCTCAACAAATTTACTACTAGACATCAATACCGATACTGACTCATGATGGTTAGTCTGTCATGATAATAAAGCAGGCACAGTAATTATGACACAACAACATTATGGCTAGATGAGAGGGCTACCATGATAAGCTAATCTCATCCCCTCTTAATCGAACAAAAGAATAACAGAAAGAGTGGAGATCGTAAAGAAAGAATAAGAAGTAAGATAAGAGAAGAAGAAGACAATAGAAAGAAGGAGAGGAAGAGAAAGAAAGGAGGAGAAGTGTGTGAGAGAAAGGATAAGAACACAGACGGCGCTAGGCATCGCCGACTGTGGTAGACAAAGATGAGGAAGAGGACACAGTTGGCGTTGAGCGTCACCGACTGTGTTAGACAAAGATGAGGAAGAGAATACAGTTAGCGTTGAGCTTCGTCGACTGTGTTAGACAAAGAAGAGAGAGAGAAAGTCGGCACAGAGCTTCGCTGACTATGTTAGGTAAAGAAGAGAGAGAGAGACCACACTCGGCACTGAGCGTTACCAGTTGTGTTAGACAAAGAAGAGAGAGAGAACACAGTCAGTGCTGAGCTTCATCGGTTGTGTTAGACAAAGAAGAGAGAGAACATAGTCGGTGCTGAGCATCGTCAACTGTGTTAGACAAAGAAGAGAGAGAGAACACGCAATTAGCGTTGAGCTTTGCCGACTGTGCTAGATAGGAAAAAAGAGAGAGGACGCAGTCGACACTTAGTGTCACCGGTTTGGTTAGGCAGAAAGGAAAGAGAGAGAGATAGAGGCGAGAAGAAGAGAAAGAAAAGGAGATAGAGATGAGAAGAAGAGAGAGAAAGAGAGAGATGATAAGAAGAGAGAGATGAGATGAAAAGAGAGGAAAAGCGATAGAGATGAGAAGAAGAGGGAGATAGAGACGAGAAGAAGAGCGAAGAGAGATATAGATGAGAAGAAGAGAGAGAAAGAGAATGATGAGAAGAAGAGAGAGAAAGAGAGATAAGAATATGAGAGAGAATAAGGAAGAAGAGGAGAGAGAAAGAGGAGGAAGAGGAGAGAGAAAGAGCGAGAAGAGGAGAGAGAAAGAGGGGAGGAGAGAGAAAATTACCTTATCGAAAGGTATCGACCCTTTTCTTCTCTCTCCTCGCTCTCTCCAAGACGCACCCACGAACTCAAGAAGAAATTGAAAACTTACTAATGCTTTTTTTAAATGAATCGAAGGTCATTTACAATTTAGCTTTGCAAGTTTATATAGAATTGGGCCCAAACATGAGTGGATGCCCAAAGACTAGATAAGATTAAAGATAATTACAATTTAATTAAATTAAAAGAAATTCTAAAAATCAGTGCAAAAGGATTGTTTTGCCCTTGCCTAATAATGTGTGGAATTTCATAACAGTCTCTGCTATTGCTCGAGAACTTGTGTGATCTTCCATGACTGATCCGGGGTGGCTCCGATGCCTGTTTGATCGAAAGATGATTGTTTTCTTCTTGGGCTCAGCATGGCGATCGATTTGATATCAATTTCGAGTCATGAATCATGTTTTTAAACCATGATCATGAGACTTAAACTTTGTATAAATCTTGAAAATGACAGTGCACTCATTCCTTGATGTTTTTCATCAGTTTCTTCATTGAATCATACTAAGCATGCAATCATGATCACATCGCAGCAAACGCAGCTCGATTTCATATCCAGATGAAGATTTTATCATCTTGAGTTTTTTGTCGGATTATTGAAATGCATTGGCAGAAATTTACATCAGCTTCGACACCTCCACGTGTGAAATCCAACCATCATCTTACTCGGTTTCGGACCAGAGATAGCAACAGACCTTACGCACATAATGAAATTGGTTTCGTGCGGATCGGACATGTGAGTATCGTGATTCGGCCGCTAGAGGGAGGCGTGCTACTACTGAAATCTCTGCAACATTCTTCAAGGATCAGCAGCATCTCTCGATTTTTTGTCCCTACTCGAGCATCGTCACAGGGCGTACAACATATTGCAACGCTCATCTTGACGAGACAAACACGCTCACAAAATTTGAACACAATCCCACTTGGAGTCAGTGAGATATAGGCCCCAAAAGTCATTGCCCGTGACTATAAAAACAACCACCTTTAATCTTGTTTTGGTGCAGGGTGGCCACACAGGAATAGTGTGTGGCCTAACCCTTTTCGATATTTTACCCCTAACTTTGTCATGAAGTGCCCGATTAAGCCGAAACTTGACCCATAAGGGTTTTCGACCATTTCGAATCCAATGGTGGTAGTCTTACTACAATTTGATGCACCAAAAATATAACTCTAGTTACGGGGTACATTTCAAGGTGCTAGAGGCCAATTTTTCTGAAATTGTTTCTTTATGTTTACTACCTTAGACATGTCTGATAGTGATGAAACTTGGCAGGTGGTCTTTTAGAGTGCTGATGAAGATGTCGACCAATTCTAGGGCCATTCTAAGACTGTCAAAATTTTTATTGTTTTAACAGGCTTTATTGACTTGCTTCCTCTTTATTCTACATCAGGGACCAAGGTGCTGAAAAATGTGTTCAAATATTCTTTTCTTTCCTCCTCTCTAACTCTTCTTTCCTTTCTCTCTCTAATCTCTCTTCTTTATTTTACTCTCTCATTTGATCAAGAAGGGTTGAGACTAGTCTTCAATGGTAGTCATGTTGTCTAGCTGTAATGTTGTTGTGCCGGCCATAGTTACTGTGCCCACTTTATTACCATGATAGACAAGTCATTATGTCTAGCTAGTTGATATTAATGTAGTCATCTAGTAGTAACTCTGTTGAGCTGATCTGAGCTACCAAGCCATTTTACTACCACGATAGGTCCATTACTTACTAGTTAGGTCACTATGTCAGTGTCACCACATGATCAAATTCTTCTCACCCTAATCTTCATCCTCTTGTTCTACTCATCTTTTAAATGTGCACACCTGTGTACTTTCGCCTGAAGGCAATATGTGGTCCCTTGACCCACCTATCTTGTAATATTTTCCATATGTGTGTGATTGCAGAAATAGGAGAATACAAGCCAAGGGAGGAGATTTTGAACCAGTTTTCCAACTAGGGGGCTTTCTTCCGGACATAAGAGGGTGCCCACATGAGCTAACCAGAGTAAGTCTCGAACCCACCTTAAATTCCTCTCTCATCCGTTGTTCTACCTGACTTTATTTTTTAGCAAGGTTCCCGAGAGAGCGATCTCAAGTCCCGAGTTCCTCTGAAACCCGAGACGCGTGCCGCCAGATCACCTAGATCTGTAGGGTGAGATCAAGGCACCTAACCAGATTAAAGTTCAATCGGGGTATGTTGAGCCCTTGCAGACTGCTTTGCCCCCCATGACCGGCCAAGCTTGGAAGCCCTCAACCGGACCTAAGACTGACCTCCCTGGAGAAATGGTTAGTGTTATGGTTGTGAACAAACCTAGAGACTCTCAGAAAGAACGTATGGATGGTGCGAGCAAATGGAGAAGATTGATTGCATGAAAAGCATGTGGTCCCCAGTCAGTATATTCAATCATGAGGTCGACTCCCATCACTTGGATGATGCAACTCCAAGGCAGCCTCCTCTGCATGTCTCACTGGACAATTCCGTCCCTCACCCCGTCTCACATGCAGACATCGGCGCTATGGTAACCCATATCTTAAAGAACAGAAAGATCCAGGGAATGCAGGGTACAACACTTTAACAAAAGCCATACCCCTCCTACATTGGTCAGGTTTTGTTTCCCTCGGACTACAAAAGAGGGAAGTTCACCTGTTACATGGTACAACATCCCCACACTAGCATATCATACATTTTCAAGCGACATGTCAAGAATTAATGGCTAATGGGAGACTCCTCCTCTGTCAGTTCGTTGAAACTCTTATTTGCCCAGCCTTTCAATGATATGCTCGACTTTCTCCAAATTCTGTACATACTTGGGAGGAAATGGAGAAACTGTTCCACCAATGCTTCTATGAGGTTGAGAGAAAAGTCCAAACCGTTGAGCTTCTCACCTTGAATCAGGAATCTAATGAACCCATTGATCAATTCATAGAGATTTGCCTGCTCTTTATCCTAATCCCATGTCTGAGAAGGAAGCAGTCCAGACCTGTGTGCAAAACATGCGACCTGAGATTTCTCCACAAGTTGAGGCCTCCAATCGGACCTCCATGTCAGAGTTGATCTCTAATTCAGTTTGCATAGAGAGTTTGTCACTTCATCATAGCTGGTAACGATAACAGTCTGCGAACTCAGGAAACAACAGGGGCAATGGCAATTCTCGAACCAACACCGGGGGCAACTACTAAAAAGGGGTAATCAGTGCAGCCATCACCGTAAGAGAACCAAAGAAGGCAGCCTACCAAACTTTGGACCTCTCTAAAGGCGTATGTTTGAACACATTTTTCAGCATTTTGGGTCCCCAATGCGAAATAAAGAGAGAAACTGATCAATAAATCCTTGACATACAGTCAATTTCTTAACAGTCTCAAAATTGTCCCAAAATAAGTTAGAATGCTCTTAAGCACTTGAAAAGATCGCCTTCCAAGTTTCGTTGCAATTCGACACATCTAAGGTAGTGTAGACAAAGAAACAATTTCAGAAAATCAGTCTCTAGCACCCTGAAAAAGACCCCATAACTAGAGCTCTACTTTTTGGTGCGTTAAATTGTTGTCGAACCATCGCCATTAGATTCGATACGGTCGCAAATCCATATGGGTCAAGTTTCGGCTAAATAGGTCACTCTAGAACGATGTTTTGGGTACAAGATAAAAAGGGGTAGGCTGCACACTATCCCCGTGTGCCCTCCCTGCACCAAATCACCATTAAAGGTGACTATTACTACAGTCTCGAGCAATGAATTTGAGGGATCATATCTCACATGTCTTAAGTCGAATCATGCACAAATTTTGATTAGCGTGTTCATCTCGTCAAGATGAGCGTTCTGATATGTGGCATGCCCCGTGATGATGCCCGAGAGGGGAGAAAGCTAAAGAGAAGTTGCTAATCTGTGAAGAAAGTTGCAGGAAAATCAGCAGCGACACGCCTCGCTCGAGCAGCCAAATCACGATGCTCACGAGTTGGATTGATGCGAGACCAGTTCCATCATGTTCACAAGGTCTAAGGTTATCTCTGGTCCAAACCCCGTCTATGATGAACAGTTGGATTTCGTACACAACGACAATAAAATGACTGTAAATTTTGACATCAGAATTCCCAATTCCTGCTATAACCCAAAAGTTGTGAACTCTTCGTTCGAGCATGAAAGTGAGCTGCGTCTATTTCCACGCGATCATGACGGCATGGTTAGTGTGATTCAGTGAAGAAATCAAGAAGAAACATCAAGGAATGAGTACACTTTCGCTTCAAAGTTTTCAAGATTCATCCAAATTTCAAGTCACATGATCGTGGCTTAAAAACATGATCCATGGCTTGAAGTTGGTATCAAACCGATTGCCATGCCAAGCCCTACAATAATACAATCATCTTTAGGTCAAACGAGCACCAGAGCAACCCCGGTTCATCCACGGAAGATCACGTATGTTCTCGAGCAGCAATAGTGACTGTTTCGAAATTTCATGAATTGTTAAGAAGGGGCAAAACAGTCATTTTGCACCCATTTTTAGAACTTATTTTAATTCAATTAAATTGTAATTATCATTAATTGAGATAGTTCTTGGGCATCCACCCCATGTTTGGGTCCAATTCTATAAATACATGCTGAACTAATTGTAAAGGGGCTTCCTTGGCTTCTTGGGTTCTTCCCTTGATATCCTCAATTGAACAATGAATTTCATGTTTCTTCTTTGAATGCATGGGTGCAACTTGGAGAGAGAGAGAGAGAGGAGAGAGAAGAAAAGGGTCGATACCCTTCAGTAAGGTAATTTTCTCTCTCCTCCTCTCATCTCTATCTCTTTCTCCTCTAGTCTCTATCTTTTTCTCTCTCCTCCTCTCATCTCTATCTCTTTCTCCCTTCTCTCGTCTCTATCTCTTTCTCTCTCCTCCTCTCCTCTCTTGCTTCCTCTCTCTTTCTTTCTTCGTCTTCTCTCGGCTTTTCTCTCCTCTTCTCTTTGAACACGCATGGCTGTGGCAGAGCAGTGCAAGCCATCTTCTTCCTTCTTTCTCTAACCCACACGGCGATGGCAGTGTTGTGTGTGTCCCATTATCTCTCTTTCTTCTTCATCTCGATCTTTGTCTTTGTTTCTCCCTTACTGAATGTGCATGGCGATAACAGCATCGTGCACGAACCTCTCTCTCTATTTTATTTTTCTTTATCTCACACACACAGTGATGGCAACACCGTGTGCATTTTCTTCTCTCTCTTTTTCTTCTTCTTCTTGATCTTTCTCTCTGTTTCTCCCTGACTAAATGTGCACAGTGATGGCAGCAAATTGCACGAATCACTCTCTCTCTATTTTATTTTTCTCTATCTCACACACATGGTGATAGAAACGCCGTGTGTGTTTTCCTCACTCTCTTTTTCTTCTTCTCCTTCTTTCTTTATTCTCTCTCTGCTCTATCCTTCTCTTTGTCTCTTTTTATCCAAACATGTACGGCGATGGCAACACCATGCATGAATCTCTTTCTCTAATTTCTTATCTCTTCTCTATCTTTCTCTACCTGAACATGCACAACGATGGTAATGCTGAGCACAAATCTCTTTCTATACTTTCTTTTCTCTGCTCTATCTTTCTCTCTGTCTCTCTCTATCTGAACATGCACGGCGATGGCAACATCGTGCACGAATCTCTCTTTATGTTTTCTTCTCCTCTCTGAAACCCATGGTGGTGGCAGCCTTGTGCATACCTCTCTCTCCTCTTTCCTTATTCTTCTTTTCTCTATCCAAATCTCTTTCTCTCTCTTCCCTTCTTTCTTCTCCAGCTCTTTCCCAATTTCTCCCCTCACTTTCCTTTGTCTTTCTACTCTCCTTTTCCCTTTCTCTTTCCTAAAATCGTATTTCTTCCTCCTTGTCTTTCTTTCCTTCTCTCTGATTTCTTTTCTCTCTCCCCTCCTGTCGTGCACAGCGATGCTCTTTGCCAGGTATGACGTTCTCAACATTCCTTTACCTTCTGAAAATATGCGCAGTAAGCCGGGCAGTAACCTGAGTGGCGGGCAGGGCCTCTGTCCAAATTTTCCCTTTGTCACGTGAAGAACAGCGCTGCTCATCACCGCGCATGACATTCATTTCTCATTCCTGTCATTTTCCTCAGTCGTGGATGGTAGAAGTCCATCACCGTTCATATTCTTTCTCTCTCCTCTTTCCTCTGTCATGAACGATGGAAGTCCATCACTGTCCATGTTCTTTATCTCTCATCTTCTCTCTATCATGGACGGTGGAAGTCCATCACCGTCCATGTACTTTCTCTATCATGGATGGTGAAAATCCTTCTTTTTCCATGCTTTTCTCTCTTCATTCTCTTTTTTTTCTCCCTTTTTTTCTCCCTTTTCTATTCATTTCTCTCTCTTCTTTCTCTCTTTTCTTCTCTCTCTTATCTTCCTTTTCATCTCTTCTCTCTCTCCTTTCTCTCTCTTCTCTTCTCTCTCCTTTCCCTCTCTTCTCTCCTCTTTCCTTTTTCTCTTCTTCATCTTCTCTCGCCTTTCTTCTCCTTTCTTTCTCTTCTCTCATATTTCTCTCTTCTTCTCTCTCTTTCTCTCTCTGCTTTTCTTATCCCTTGTCTCCCTGTTTCTTCTTCTTCCTCCTCTCTCATTTGACTAAGCGACAAGTGTAGCACTGTCATAGTAGTCTTATCGTCGAGCAGTATTGCCACCATGCTGATTTGAGTAACCATGCCTGTCTTGCTGCAATGTTGAACTAGTCGTTGTGCCAAGATGGTCGGTATTGGTGTTCAGTTGTCGAGTAGTACTGTCGTCATGCCGGTACGCATTACTGTGCTCATCTTGCTACCACATCAAGTCAATCATCATGCCAATCTAGCCACTGTGCTAGGCTAGTCACTCGGTCAAATGATGTCTCTTTCTTGTCTTCTTCTTCTCTCTTCTTCCTTCTCCCAACCCTCATCTCATTATCTCTTCTCTTTTCTTCTTTGAATGTGCATGCCTGTGTACATTCACCTAAAGACAAGGTGGGGTCCTTTGACCAACTTGTCTTGTAAAATTAACTATGTGTGTGTGTGATTACAAAAATAGAAGAATACAGGTCAAGGGCGGCGATTCCGAACCAGTTGTGGAACTAGAGGGCTTTCTTCATTATCTAAGAGGGTACCCACGTGAGCTAGCTCGAGTAAGTCTCGAACCCACCTTAAATTCCTCTCTCATAGGTTGGTATACCTGCCCTTTCTCTAGAGCGAGCTTCCCAAGAGAGCGATCTCAAAGTCTCTGGTTCCCAAAACCCGAGACGCATGGTGCCAGATCATTAAGATCCGGAGGGTGAAATCGCAGCACTTAACCAGCTTGGTGACTCCACTGGTGACTTACTACTCCTTCGTTGAATAATCCTTGTTTGGCTAGTTTCTCCTTTGTTTGTTTATTTTCACACACCACATGGCTTCTGGGTTCTTTAACCCATTTATCTGATTCGGGGATTTCCTTATCCCCGCATTTGCGAACTTCCTCGGGAACAAGTTCGTCGAAATTTTTTCCCAACTTTTCTTTTGAGCAAAGACCTAATGTGTAGCTCCCAAGTATTAACCTGGATAGGAATGAGGGGGGACTAAAAGGTCGCTAACTCCCCATCTCTTAACCTTGATGGAACTTCCACTAAGGCGCCCTGCATTGGTAGCACGTCTGCTGCCACGCACAACATGGACCCTATCACCAGCAAGTCACCAGTTGGTCGCATTGTCCAGGTACGTCGAAAGGCTGCCTAGTCCCTATCTGTAAAAGGCAAGAAAATTGCTCTTGCTCCTGTTGTCGCCGGCCAACCCCCACATTCCTACACCACCACGGGTCTATATGACTAGAGACTCAACACATCAAGAAGGAGACCCTGGGGCCTCCACCTCACTCACACACACTAAGGCTCGTGGGTCATCCACTTGAGTCACAACTCGGGGTGACCCTTGTGCTACCTCGAGTAAGCATTTAGGATCAAACATCCTTGGGTCAAAACCTGTTCGCATGCATATGTATATCACTGCTCGGGGCAACGCCAATGCACGAATGTGCATTTCCCTAAGACAAGGGTGGGTCCTTCGGCCAACTTTTCTTGTAAATTAACCATGTTAGTGTTGTGCAGAAAACAAGGTGTTCATAGGTCAAGGGAGGCGATTCCGAACCAGCTAAAGAAGTTAGGGGGCTTTCTTCGTGATCTGAGAGGGTGCTCATGCGAGCCAGCCTGAGTATGTCCCGAACCCACCTTAAATTTATCTCTCATCGGTTGGTATACCTGCCCTTGCTTTTGAGCAAGGTTCCTGAGACAGTGATCTCAAGTCCCGGGTTCACTAGATGCCCGAGATACGTGCTGCCAGATCATCTAGATCCGGAGGGCAGAATCGAGGCACCTAACCAGCTTGGCGACTTCACTTTGGGACTTATTACCCCTTTGTCGGTTTGCTCTTATTTGATCAGTATCATCTTTTACTTTCTGCACTATTTTCTATGACACCTAAGTTGTTCAACCCGTTCATCCGAGTTGGGGACTTTCTTATCCCTGCACTCGTGACTATCCCAGGGAAGCAAACTACTCGAGCTTTCTTCCCTACATTCCTTCTGAGTCTAGACTCACAGTTCGGCTCCCAGGTCCTTTCTTCGGTTGGTGTGAGAAGGGACTTAAAGGTCCCTGACTCCCCGCTTCCTCACCATAGTGGACCCTCCATCAAGGCACCTTGCATTAGTAGTGCATCTGCTACCGCACACAGCACGCACCCTGCTACTGGCAAGTCCATTGCCATTCATATTGCTGGTGTATGCCAAAAGGTTGCCCTGTCCACTCTCGAGAAAGACAACCAAGTTGCCGTCACTTCTAAGGGTTGCCGCAAGGCTACCCCTCGAAGTCCTTCACTACCCCGAACCTCTACACCTGGAGGCTCGGCACACGGAGGCAGAAATCCTGGGGTCTTCACCCACGCACATACCTAAAAGCTCGTGGTCCAACCACTCGAGCCACACCCCAAGGAAAACTTCGTGCTACCTCGAACTCGAGTTCAAGGCTAGGTCTTCTTGGGCCAAACCCTACGTGCGCCATGCATCCCACGGCTCAAGCCAGCGCCAATTCTACACCAGCTCAAGCACATAAGGGTTGATCTCTCTGTCCTCCCTCTCAGCACACACAGCTTCACCGTGTGAGAGATAGGTTACTACCCGATCCCCCACTTTTCTCAGGCAAGGGGAGTAATGGAGCCAAGTGGAGTAATGGACGGCCCTCACAGACACAACCTCTCCAAGGCAGCGACCCTGATTCTTTGCTTCAGCTAATAGACATGGCCCTCGCCTGCTCAAGAAAAGTGGGGCAGTCCTAGCGTCAGGCTAGGTTCTGGAGTGAGGTCCATAGCCGCCTCAAGATCAAGCAGAAGAAATGTTTGCAGATTAAGAAGCCCCCAAGGCAGTTGAGGTTACCACTTTTCGTGATCTCCTACCTTGGAATCCCTTCATGCCTCTGCGGATCCCAGAGCCCGAGACCAGGTCGACGATAACTGCCCAAAAGCCACAGTCCCAAGATCGTCGAAAACCGGTCCTCACAAGGTCGACGTGCAAGGCTCGAGTCAAGTCTGGGCATCTTGAGCCCCTGCAGACCCACTTGCAACATGCGACTCGCCAACCCTGGCCATCCATTACTCCACTTAGCTCTGACGTTCCAGAAGAAACGGTCTGTGTCATGGTGATTAATGAGCCAGACAATGCCCAAGAAGAGTGGATGAACAAGTTCGAGGTAATGATGAAGTCCATCCTCGAAAATATGGAATGTCTAGAAGCCTCCAGGTCCCCTTCTTCTCACCATGAGATTGATTCCCCATTTGACGAAGACATAGTTCCCAGGCAAACTCCCCCACTGGTCTCCTAAGACAGCTCTCCTTCTCGCAAGGTTTCCTAGACCGACATAGAGGCCATGGTGGCCCATAGCCTCAAGAACAAGGTCCTAGGCATGCAAAAGGTGCCGCTCTTCCAGAATTCGTACCTCTCGTACATCGACTAAGTGTCGTTTCCCCCGAACCACCAAAAGGGAAAGCTCCCTCTATTCAATAGTACTACATCCCCACACCACCGTACTATGTACTTCCATGCAGCGTGTCGAGAGACGATAACTGACGGGCGACTCCTCCTCCGTCAGTTCATCGAGACCCTCGAAGGGCCAGCCATCTAGTGGTATGCTTGGCTGTCTCCAAACTCGGTGCACACCTGGCAGGAAATGGAGTAGTTGTTTTACCAACGCTTGTACGAAGTCCAAAGGAACGTGGAAACCATCGAGCTCCTCACTCTGACTCAATACCCTGGTGAGCCAGTTGATAAGTTCATCGCCCGATGGAGAGAGCAAGCAACCTTTCATGCCACTGCCATGACTGAGAAAGAAGCTGTCCAGACCAGCATACGAAACATGCTTCCCGAGATCTCCCTGCATGTCGAGGCTTCCAATCCACCCTCCATGTCAGAGCTCATCTCTAAAGTAGTTCGCGTTGAGGGTCTGTCCAAGAATCATGGCGGATCTCGTTAGCATCCCTCTGGTTTGAACTACCGCTCCAACAATCTGGACAACTAGCAAAAAGTAGTAATCAGTGCAGCCGTCACCGTGACTGACACTGACAAAGCCACCCCTCAAACCCTGGACCTCTCCAAGGCACAAAAGTCTCAAGCTAGGGGTAAGCAGCAGTCCTGCCCCTTTAAAACATAAAGCGAAGTGATTTCTGGACCCAACACCTGAACAAGGTGTACCCCTTTGATAAGGAGTGGACTCATGCACTACTTCGACTACTACCGGAGCAAAACATGATCCAACAGTCGGAGGTCAGCACTTTAGAACAAGCTGGACAAGAGGCGCACGAGAGGTACTGCGCTTACCATAGGAAAGTAGACAACCCCACTCAAGACTTCTTTAAGCTCAACGACACTGTTGAAGCCCTTATTAACAAGGGTCAGATAAAGCTTGAAGAGTTAAAGAAAGCGTTCGGGGTAACTGAGGCTTCTCACATTGTGACAATACAGGAAGATGATGGGGAACCTGCCATCCTTCGTGCATTATTTTCCATAATGCTCGAAGAGGGACACATCATGCCAAAGCCGGCAAGGCAACCCAAGTTCCTACCTCCACGAACTGAGAACCTCTGGTGCTCGTATCACCTAATACGAGGCCATGACATGAGAGAATGCACTGGCTTCCACGAACTCTTGGCAAAGAAGATGTAGCAATGCCAAGAAGCTCATGGTAACCCAGAAGGATGCCCTCAAGCCCCTCTTCCACCGGTGCAAGAAGAACTCTCGAAGAAAGCCCCGAGAAGCACTGAGCTAGATCCTCTGCAAGCCCTCTTTGAGGCGATGCTTCAACAGGGTCTCATAACTCCCAAGCCAACCAGGTAGCCTAAAAGCCTTGCCTAGGGTACAAAAAACCTCTGGTGCCCATACCACCAAGTATGGGGCCACGAGCTAAAAGAATGCTCTGGGTTCAAAGCTATGGTCAATCAGAAGGTGTAAGAATGCCACATCATTTGTGTCATTCCCCTAGAGCACATCCAAACTGTCACTCCCATCCATGAGGAAGCCCCGCTACAGGTCCCTTATGAGCATACACTGGACCCTTCAACGCTTTGGACTTCTCAGCCCTGGGAAGTGTATCATGGACCAAGTACGTTCAAATCCATGAAGCGCGAGGCAGTCCACTAAACAAGAGCTACTCATCAGCCCGACAGGGCAGACCAAACCCCTCCTCAGGGATTTAAAAGGAGACAGGCACCCAGGTCCACTCGTTGAAGGAATCGTCTCCCTTAGCCACCAGTTAAGGAAGAGTTTCTCAGACCCCTTCCTCCACTATCAACCTTATAGGACTTCATTCTAGGCGCAACCCACCTTATCATGTCGTCCAATCAGACGGACGTCTTGGAGTCATCAACAGCTCAAGAATCATCCAATAAGGGTGGCGATGCTAACAGCACCTCACAACAGTAAAACTCGGGGCAAGACCTAATATACCCCTTGCTCATGTCCAATTTTGACGACAGTGCCTAGACTTCGTCACTCTCAAAGAAGAGCTTGGAAGCATCAACCTCAGCAGGTCGTAGTGGAAGCACTTAAGAATTTTGCTGGCCGGGGTAGCGGGATTCTTGACAGTCGTCGATGCCCTGTCAACCCAAGCCAAGACCGAGCCATCCTCAAGCTCCTTTTCCAGAGAGGCCTCCCACATGATGCAGATCTTGGAAGTACCGTCCAGCACAAGGCAAATGAGCCTAAGATCGGGAAAGAAGCTATAGCCCACACCTCAAAAGCTCAAGGTCCTCAAGTTTCCTGATCCTTCACCTTTCTCTAAGCCGTAGCTTCAAACCTCTACATCCCTAATACAAATACCTATTGCCTCCCCATCAACCCAAACCGCACCGGCTAAACAACAAAGTCTGCCAGTGTCATAAACAGAGACTCAACCAAAGCTTGTTCCTAAGCCTACCCTACCATCTACACCAGTGATTGGATTAGGAACGTAGAAGACTAATGAGGATAAAGTGAAATATGATGTAATTAGGCACTTGAGAAAGCTTTCAGCCCTTCTAAGTATCTATGATGCCCTTCTGTTGTCTAGAGACTATCGTATGGCCCTGGTGCAAGCTCTTTCTAACCTAGAGGTATGTGAGACTGAACTGGAGCCCATTGAGATTGACCCAGCCATCCTGAGTGGGTGCTTGGCAATCTCCTTTTCCGAAGATGACCTTCAGTTGGGAGGAAAATTCCACGAATGCCCCCTCTTTGTGAATGGTGAACTACACACCTGCCTTATCAACCGGAACATGCTGAATGGACGGTCAGCAATCAACTTGATCCTAAGAAGGATCCTCACCTGATTGGGATTAGGATCTGATGACCTCACTTCTACCCACATCACCGTGCAAGGGTTCAACCAATTAGGAGAAAGGCCAGTTAGCACATTGCGTCTTCGCCTCAAGATCGGTGACCTCAATGATTACGCACAGTTTCATGTGATTCGACACCGATACATCTTACAACGTCTTGCTCAACTGCCCTTGGCTTCATGATCAGGGGGTTGTTCCTTCCACGGTCCACCTATACTTCAAGTACAGCTGAGATGGGGACAACACACGGTCTATGCTGACAAAAGACCGTTCCTTGTAGCTGAAACTCATTATGTTGACTCTCACAGACCTCTAGCACCAGAAAAGTCAAATGACGATGATTGGAAGCCTGTGAGAGAGACATGACCCTCGTCTCACGATGACGCTGAAGATCTGGGACGAATGATTACAGGTCTATGTTCAAAGAGGAGGAAAGATTAGGCAAAACCCTCCCTTTGACTCTTATCTGCCCAAGTATACCTTGTCACTTCTCCGAGGTCATGGTGCCTTCTCCCAAAGATAAAGCTTCCCCCTCTACCTCTGCTTCTAATGCGCTAGAAAAAAATGGTGAGCTAGAAGCAACTCTTGAGAATGAGGAAGCCCTGGAGGTAGATCTTCCCGCACCGAGGGTTACCTATATGTCGGACCAGCAAAAGGTTCTGCACGTCCCCATTGCTCTTTTAGAAGCAGAATATGCACACTAACTATCGAGGAGGGTACTCCAAATTCCATCCTCCTGGAACAAGGGGATCACCAGCAACCAAGAGAAGGTCTTTCACCTCTTAGAGGATCCCAAAGAGGTAAATGCTAATAAGAGGAAGCCCTCCGGCTCTCAAGAGTAAGACCCCATGGCAAAGCTGAGAAGCGAGTTTCGTAGCCTCTAGAATCAGTTGGTGATTATGTGTGTTGCTTCAAAGCACTTAAACGAGTTTTTCCCTAAGACTAAGACTTATGACGAGCTCAAAAGCAATGTACCTCGAATCGAAGCCAAAGCTCCCCTAGATTGGAGGATTTACAGCGAACAGGCTCACCAAATCATGAGAACCATGAATTATGAACCCCTGTTCAATCAAACACTAAGGAGTGAGGAAGAAGCTGCTCCCCCATTCGAGGTCATTTAAGCCATAGCAAGCAGTCAAAAGACAAAGCAAGGAGTGGGATATCCTTTTTCGTCCCACAAGGCGAAAAGGAAGAAGCAATAAAAAGGAGAAGGAAGAACAAAAGTCCACACACAGAAAAGGGAAAAGAACTTTCCATTCATAAATCAAGTGGGCATTACAAGCTCCTTTACTTTACAAAAAATAAATGAAAAGAATAAGAGAAAGAAGGCATCGTCAGAATCGATTAATTGCTTCATTGATCTTCCCCCTGTATGTCGTGGCCGATACCTTCGCTCACTCGATTTCGCCCTTCAAACCTACGAACAGCTCTACCTCATGCTCCATCAAGGTTGTCACTTCTCATAAGGAATACTAGAGGGCCAAAATTTTATCAATAAGAGCCTTTTCCTTTGCTTCTCAAGTCGCAATCTCCTACTCTAGCTTGTCAAGTTTCGGCATTAGCTCTAATATCTTTGCCCTCAAAGCCATCACTTTGTGGTGGCAGGTGACGGCCGCCTCAGCAAGGTTTGATCTCCGAGAAACGCATCATCCATCTGCTGTGATGGGGTGTTTACCAGTTCATGGTAATGCGAAAGTGAAGACTCCAAAGGGGGTAACTGCGAGCTCTCTAGCTGCTACGCAGTTGCTTCTTCGCGCAAGGCCTTTTCCCTCCATCCCTCGAGCTCATTGACAATGTTGTCAAAGTAAGGATGGACTTCAAGCGCATTCCCTACGGTGATCCCCCTCAATTGAAGGATCATTGTTCCAAGCTCTTCGAGAAACAACTCCTTCAGCTTCTAAAGGTCCGTTCAAAGAATCTAAAAAATGACGCCTGATAGCCCATTGAAAGTGGGCCTAGGCAATATAATAAGAGCGACCACAGTGGGAGGATCCCTAGTTGCAGCCAAGGCCTCAAGCTCCCGAGGTTTAAGGACAACCTCAGGCTGCCCTGGTACATCAACAACAACTCTCTTGCTCAGATCCCCTACCATGACCACTTCGAGCTCGACCCTCTCATGCTCAAATGCTGCAGCTTCACCATTTGTAAGCTCTGCAGCCTCAGTCGGGGCAAGGCTGACCTCCTCGCCTGGAGGTAGTCAGGCTGCACCATGGTAGCCTCCTCTTCAAGGCTAGTCCCTTTTCCCTTCTCCCTCCCTTCTTGAAACGCCATCTCCACCTAGGCAGGTTTGACACCTTCTCTCTCACCTTCTTCACCCTTGTCTTCCACTGTGACCACTTCAGCTATAGGCTCTTCCATGGGGCATTTCTCCACTACAGTCAGTGGTGCCGCCATTAGGCCCTCAAAGTCTGACCCCCGAGGATGTCCTACCTCTGCATCCCCTACAGCCTCATCACCTGGAAGCAACTTCCTCGGTCTCTGGGGTTCCAGCCTCTTCTATGACCATAAGATCTATCAGGGTTTCCCTTTCCTCGGTAGGCACAATAGCCTCCAGAGTTTCAGACGCCCTCTTTGCCATCACCGCCTCATCAAGAGCCACTTCATCAAAGCCAGCCTCATTTGCCTCGTTCACCTCCATTGGGACTAGACCCTCCCCTAGTTCACCTCCAGAAGAAGGTTCATGTGAATGAGAAGGCAAATCCTCAAGAGCAGAGCGTGATGCAAAAATAGCAAGAGACACGCAACCCTATGAAGAAGCCAAGGGTGAGGAGCCGTCTTCTGGCTCGCGGACCACTAGGATCTTATGTCCTTTGCGTTTCAAAGCCTTGGGTGCCTTCCTAATAGGAGCACGAGGAGCCTCTGGGGTAGCCCGCTTTCTCTTCTTTCCTCTCGCCTGTTCAGACACAACAACCTTCGAGGTGCCTGATTTGGAGGGACTGGTGGCCAGCTTGCTATGAGAGCCGCTCCCTATCAACTCATTTAGATCTTGGATCGGGCGCCCTTCAAACCCTGGGACCTTGCGGCCCTCTTTCCATTTGAAAATTACAAAGAGATTGTCAAAAATGCTCCTTGTTTTCTTCTCCACATCAAGAAACAGGTGCAGAGACCTGTCCACGACGATTTGGCGAGGCCGCCCAAGGGTGCGCCAATCCCAAGGAAAGCCCAAGGTGAATATCTCCCACAGAAGAGTCCTTGCCACTTCCTATGACTTGTCTCCTTGCTCCAGCATGTATTATCCCCTTTCCAGGGGTGACCGACATCCCAATACCCCTTGTTGGTGATTCGCCACCAGAGTTCATGGGCATCAATCACTCGCACTTTTCTTCAGAAATACGACAGCATATAATTATTAACCTCTGTGAGCTCCAAGCATGTGGCCCAAGCTATGTGAATGTGCCTCAGGAGCCAAGTCTCTCGGTGGGTTCCCAACTAGTCCTTCTTCCAACGAGCTGCCTTGTTATGCCTCTTCTAAAAGAAAATGGAGAATGGGCAGCCTTGATTGAGCCCGTGCTGCCGAGCAAATCTATGAGGAAAATATCCCTTGAGCTTTGCATTGTGAACAATACTATAGGGAAGAACCGCCCCGGACACTCGGCATATACATTAGGTCCTTATAAGTAGTATGAGCACTGTTCAGGCTCTTACTCGGCTCGTCAACAAAGGCACAGTCTGTGAGATTCTCTATCGGGATGGTGGGCTTCCTCATGTGGAGGTGATCGTTGTAGAACAAACTACGTGCATGGCTGGGGGTATGGACGATTTCTTTCTATTCGACAATCCTCAATAGAAACAGGCACATCGTTTCCTCCAATTCTTTGATTCGGAGGTAGGTGCCCGAGAAATAAGCCCCAAGCCAGCCATATATATAATGAATGGGGAAAGGCATCTTGAAGTCGCTTGGGAAGGCTTCTCCATCCACTATGTCATTCCCCTAGACAGAGCTCCTAGGCCGTAGTAGATACTGTAAAGGACAGGCTGTGCAAGGGCATATTTTCGCCCCCTCGCCATGTCACATGCCACATAAAAAGTCCTTAGACGGATACTGTATGCTCCACCGGGGAGAGCAAACTTGCACAAGAAAAGCACTAAATAAGCGGCCAAGAAGATGTGCTCATTCTCCTTCCACAGCTCAAAAACTGGTGGGGCCCTCTTCTCTCCATTCTTCGGTGATGGACTGGCTTCATCGTCACAGTCCCCATAGAAAAAGGGCACCCACTTGATGAAGGAGATGCGTCCCTTCTTGTTCTCAGACCAGAGTATCTGGTAAATTCCAAACAGCTCCTGAAGCCCAGCCGGTGAAGCTTTTTTCCCTACTTTCTCCCCTTAAAAAAATGATTGAGCTCGAAAGCACAAACTCGTCATACATATTACCAATGAGTGGTAACCCACCAATGAAATATAGATCTAGCAAAGATATCCATGCCTCTCAGCGATCGAGCAATCATGTATTGCTAACATGGCTCCAGATCTCCGACCTTGACCGTGTTCGAGCAATGGTAATAATAGCCCACAGAGCACTGAATGGCGGTCAGAAGGGAAGCATGCTTCAGAATCCCTATACTAATTGAGCACTCTTATGGTCCACGAGGAGTAACCCTTCAAATATTGGTGCTCTCCTTACACCCGCAGGCCAGCAGAAGACCATTTCATGCCGAGCGTTTTCACCATCCTCTTGCCTAGAGTCAGCAAGTCCCCATTTGAGGCTATGTTTCGGTGCAAGTAATGCAGGAGGCCTACCCCTCCCTCTACACTCACATTTCCGTCATTATCTTTCCTTATCACTAACTGGACAAGGTCACTAACAAAGGTGACGCTTAAAAGCTACCTGGGTTCGCATAGAGCCTCAGTGATCCAGATGGGCTCACCTTTCACCAAGCTTTTCCGGGTGAATTCATTGGTGCCGAGCTCCCCTACTCGCAGGGGGTTCTTCACATCTGGAATAGCACTTGAAGGCTGGGCCATTAGATAAAAAAGCTTCACTGCCAAAGGACACTAAACGACCACGAAAAATGTGCTCACAGGGATGTATCGCCGGCTGGTCACTCAAGGCGCAAGGCTGGCAAGCTATCGCCGTCTTGCAGCCAAGGGCAAGACTAATGCGGCTTGTCCAACGAGATGGTATCGCTTGCGCAGAAGGCAGAACTATCGCTGGCTCACGTTTAAGGGGGTATCACCGTCTCATGACCAAGGGGCTATCGCCATTTGCCGAACTACAATACTTGATGTCGCCTGCGCACCAACTGTTTGCACACGTTGCACGTGTGTTGTACCATGTCCCTTGAAATCTGGGCACACCTCCTGACAATCACGATGTGGCCCGACGTCGCGTGTGCGGAAGGTGACTGTTCGCGGTCTCACAACCCTTCGTATCTCGACCGTTGCAGGCTTATGGCGCCTCGGGTTCTCACTGGTGCTTCCTCTCCTCCCCGAGAGCTCACTCTTGTTCATCAGAAAACCCCTCCCCGCCTACCATGTGTTGTCGATAACCGAAATCCCCATAAAGTTTACCTGTGACCCTGCAGATTTCCCTTCTCCGTGTTTTCACGCTTCAACAGTTCGCCACAAACTCACCAAAATTCCATTGAGTTTTTCGATGAACGCACTGCTACTCCTCCTTCTTCTTCCGATACTTAGAGGACCGTCAGCTCCTCGGACTTCTCTGCAACCTCCCCTTCAGCCTTGAGACTCTTGGAAAAGCATCACAACTCCGGCAAAACACCACCGCGACTCTTGTAGCTTCACCGGAAAGGTCTCGGTGAGCCCCTGAGAAGCTCCTATTCCCTGCTCAGGAGAACCTTAACATCTTTTGAAAACATCCGCAAGCATGCCGCAAAGGCCCATGACCTGTTGAAGCTCGCCAGAAAAGCTTCTGAAGGCATGTCTGTTGCAAAATAGGTGGAAGACTCCGGCTCTCTTTCTCTCTCTCTCTAAAAATCTCTTCAAATGTTTTACCCTTCAGTAAAACAATAAAATGAGTTTTTTGTCCCTTTTATACTCAGCTATGCCATAAACTGCCCAACAAATTCAAAAGGATGCTCCAGTCCCTAGCTTTTGACGACAATAAGACCAGGCCGGAGCAGTTCCAGCTCGAGACCTGAAAGGGTTATCGCCGTGCTCTGCGTAAGATGCTATCGCCGCACGCCTTCATCAAGGGCCATCGCTGTACGCCTTCGCCAGAGACAATTGTCGTGCGCTACGTAAGATGTTGTCATCGCGCACCTTCATCAAGGGCCATCGCTGCGTGCCTTCTTCAAAGGCCATCGTCGTGCGCTTCGTGAAGGGCTGTCATCGAGCGCCCGTCAGGAGTTAACGCCGCGCCCCCTTCATCAAGCACCTAACGCCATGAGCACCATCCAGAACTTAGCACCGTGCGCACATCACGACACTCCCATCTGGACCTTAGTCCTACATCCCTAGGAAGTTCATTCCTTGCACCTCGGCCTCACTCCTCTGGGAGTCGAATCCCCAATTATGATTCTATTTCCCTGGAGTCACATTCTCCTCACACAAGGGTTCGTGCTGCATGACCCTAAACTATACAACCTTATTCCTGACCGCATGACCCTAAACTGCATAGCTACGATTTTAAACTGCATGGTCCAAACTATATGACCCTAAACTGTAGTGGAGCTCTAGTTGCATGACCTTAAAATTACATGGTCCTAGCCATATTACTTTAAACTGTGCAGCCATGGTTTGAGCTGCAAGACCTTAAAACTGTAACACACGTCCTTGTAGTAAAATGATAAACAACACGACAAATAGTCCACACACATGACTTAAAACTGTGAAATGGACGCAACCCTTTCCAACAACATCCCTAGTGGAGTTAGGCGTATGCAAAAGGAAAAGGGAGTCATGCTTACCCCTTTAATCCCTAGTGGGTCTGTTTCACACCAACACCCAAGTAGGAGTCACACCCTATTGCGACCTGCTACCCCCAGTGGGGTTGCATCTATACTCTAGCCTGTCATTCTCAGCAGAGTTACATGTACACCATTACTCATCAGCTCCAAGGAGTCACACTTACCCTCCTAATCCTCTGTGAAGTCCGCTTCCACTCGCCACTCCTTTTAGGGCCACCATCTTCATCCAAATCTCTCTGCTTGTGTATAGCTTCAACTATCTTTATCCCCTGGGAGTCAGATTGCTATCCACAGAGCTATTTCTCATGTAGTTTCAACTACATGGCAACCCACACAATGGTCTGTGCCGCATAACCTTAAACTTCACAGCCGTGGTCTACGTTGCATGACTTTAAACTGCATAGCCATGGTCCAAACTATATGATCTTAAATTGTAGTGGAGGTCTAGTTGCACGACCTTAAACTGCCTACTCCTAGCTGCATGACTTTAAATTGCATAGTCACGGTTCAAACTATATGACCATAAACCATAGTCTACGTCATAGCTGCATGACATTAAAAAGCTCAACATCATGGTCCAAACTATACGACCTTAAACTATATCGGAGGTCTAGTTGCACGACCTTAAACTGCATGGTTCTACTTGTATGACTTTAAACTGCATAACTACGGTCCGAGCTATATGACCTTAAACCATAGTGCACGTCCAAGCCACATGACTTTCAACTGCTTTTCCTAGGTCTAAGCGGTATGACCTTAAAGACTCCCCCACACATATGCGCACACCCCTTTTACGTGCATTTTCATGCATGCTTTCCCTAGCCAAACCATTCGTGTGCGCGCACCACCTTCATTGCTTCCCCAGTAAACCCATCCACTTCACTATCACTATTCATCATTCCTCAGTGAGTCTCACCCATACTAACAAAATGGCGAACCATCTCTCCATCCATACTCGTCATCAGCTAGTGGGTCACCATTTTTCACCCACCATTCATACACCTTCCATCTTTCATAGGTAGCCTTATGTCATCTCCCTAAAGTGAGTCAAGAACATCATCATACTCGGTCTATGGCCTCCACAGACTGCCATTCATCACCACTATAGTCCAGCTGTATGGCCTTAAACTATAGTGCACGTCCTGGCCGCATGATGATAAAAGGCTTCGCACAGGTCTCGAAGGCATGACCCTAAACACGCCTTCACAACAAAAAAAGGGCATGGTGTACACCTGAACAAGAGAACGCCATGAGTAAAAATGATGGAGGGGCATGGTCACAAAACCATGAGTAAAAGAGTTCTGTGAAAACAAAAACCCAGGCATGGTGAAATCTTTAAAGGGCATCGTGAGCAAAAATAGATGAAAAGGGGTGGAGATAGCCGCAAGGTCATGGGTAAAAGAGCCCGAAAATCAAGAAAGTTGGTGAAAACCGTCTTTACGATGCTACTTTCCCTATTCAAGTGAAAACCCGTAAAGGGTGCTTGGACCAACAAAACAGGTTGATGCAACACCACAACTTGAGCCGACACACAATTGTCAAACAATCATAATTCTGGCTGGCGAGGTATACACAAAATCCTCAACTTTCAGCATCCAATCCAATCACAAACACAAAATGGCTCATCCGGGAGTGAGAGCCTCATAAGATCTCCCACACTTCACCTCCAAAAACAACAAGAGTCCTTGAGGCTGAGGAAGACGACTGAAAGATCCCTCCAAAATGCTAAAAAACCATCACGAAGGCAAGAAATTGACAAATTCAGAGCCTAACCTGTCAGAAACTTCAGGGTAATGTCTCGCCATGAGATCGCCTCTCTTAAAGCCAGATTTTTGGGATAGAATACTAAAAAGCTCTTGATTGGACCCGGCAGGATGGGGCCCTTGAGGCCACCTCGCCAAAATTCCCTCCAACCGACGTGCCCAATCTTTTGGGACAGGTCAGAAGCCCCCGACTAGACCCTGCTAGATGGGACCTACAAAGATACCCTGTTCATCAAAAGCAAACCTGGTGTAGCAGCAAACATTGCCAACCAAAGGTTCATAGCATTTGACCTCCAGAGAGGCCCAATTTTGACCACTGAGGTCCTTAAAAAATCCTCAAGTTGTCAAAATCACAAATAGTCTCTCGAGGGTGAGAACTTTGATAAGCTCCCTAAAAAGTCTCTTCTCCCCCTAAAGTCTTCACTGGTGGACCCGTACATTGCGCCAAAACGTCTGAGCATCTTAGTTACAACATTGTGTGAATCTCCTCAGCATTCACATAGTCCTGTGGCTAGGCAAGGGAAATTTCCCAAATGATTTTACTTCTCGCTTCTCTCAAAGCACAACATTCGGTGGGGCATGCTGTTGGAAGACATTTTTCATCATCATGGGTCCCTGGTCAATAAAGCCTAACCAACAATGGAAATTTTGACAGTATCATAATAGCCCTAGAACTAGGAAAGGTCTACATAAGGACTCTCAAAAGTCCCTTATCAAGTTTTGTCGCATTTCGACATGTCTAACGCAGTGCAGATTGAGAAACAGTTTCGGCAAAATTAGCCTTTCGCACCCTGAAACAGACCCTATAACTAGAGCTATATTTTTGGTATCTCAATTTGCTATGGGACCATTTCCATTGGATCTGACACGGTTGAAAACCCCTAGGGTCAAATTTTAACTTAAACGGACATCCCAAGAAGAAGTTATAGGTGAAAGAGTGAAATAGGAAGAGCTGCACGCTATTCTCGTGCGGCCACCTTGCAACTCAACTCCATTAAAGGGACAGTCATGACCAGTGAATTTCGATGCTTATATCTCCATCATTCAATATCAGATCGTACTCAAACTTTATGGAGCCTGTTCGTCTCGTCGAGACGAGCATTTCAATATGTGGCACGCCCCGCGAGGATGTCGGAGTGCGAAGAATAAGCTAACTAGACGTTGCTGATCTGTGAAGAAAGTGCAGGGAAATCAGTAGCATTGTTGCTCGTTCGAGTAGCCAAATCATGGAGCTTGTGAACCCGATTGATGTAAAACCAGTTCTATCGCGTGCATAAGGTCTAGGGCTATCTCTAGTCTGAACCACGTATATGATGAACGGTCGAATTTCGCACACGAAACTAACAAAGTGACTACCAATTCGGTCGTCGGAATTTCAGATTCTGGCCAAAACTCCAAAGTTGCAAAATCTTCATCCGAGCACGGAATCAAGCTGTGTTTGTTGCTCCACAATCGTGACGGCATGCTTAGTGTGTTCTAGTGAAGAAATCACAGAAAAACATCAAGGAACGAGCATACAATCGATCCAAAGTTTCAAGATTCATTCAAATTTCAAGTCACATGATCGTGCCCTAAAAACACGATTCATGCCTCGAAGTTGGTATCAAATCAATCGCTATACTGAGCCCTACAAGAAAACAACCATCTTTCGATCAAACGGGTATCAGAACGACCCTGGATCATTCATGAAAAATCATGCATGTCCTAAGACAACGACAGGGACTGTCTCAAAATTCCACAACTTGTTAAGAAGGGGCAAATCTGTCATTTTGCACCCTATTTTTTAATTTCTTTTAATTCAGTTATGTCTTAATTTCCAATGATTAGGTGTAATTTTGATCAATCCACTCATGTTTGGGCACAATTCTATATATACCATGTACCATCATTGTACGCAAAGGCTTGAAACCCTTAACAAAAAGAGAATTTTTACTTAATAGAATTCCCTTTCCTTCTCATTGTTCATTTGAAGAGAGAGAGTAAGGAGAGAGAAACTTTTGGACCGGTACCCCTAAGCTCAAGGTAAATTTTCTCTTTCTTCTTTTCTTTCTTCTTCTTCTTATTCATCTGAGCCTCCTTCAGAAGCCATGCACGGCAGTGGCAGTGCTGTGCATGCCTCTTTCTTTTCTTCTTTCTCCTTCTGAGTCTCACAGGTCGTTCATGCTGATGGCAGTGCCGTGCACGAGCTCCTTTCCTCCTTATGTTTGTTCTTCTTTATCTCTCAGTGAGGCTCGCAGACGGCGTTGCTCATCGTCATCCGCAGAAGTACCCTTGACATCTTAGTGAAGAACACAGACAGTGAAACTTATTACCGCCGGCAGGGGTCTTACCCCTATTATGTGCCTATCACAGACGGTGATGCCTATCATCGCTCGCAAGAGGTCGCAACAACACTTATCGCTGTCTGCGAGCTCCCTTAGTGCGTTCGGTGCCTATCGCCGTCTGCGAGTCCCCCTTCGTGCATTCAGTGCCTATCTCCGTTCGTTAGCTTCTTTCGTACGCTCGGTGCCTTCCGCCGTCCGCGAGCTTCCTCTGCGCGTCCGGTGCTTACCACCATCCGCGAGCTCCCTTTGTGCGCTCGGTGCCTATAGCTGTCTGTGAGCTCCCTTTGTGCGCTCGGTGCCTATCGCCATCAGCAAGCTTCCTTTGTGCGTCCGGTGTCTATAACCACCCGCTAGCCTCCTTCGTGCATTCGGTACTCATCGTCGTCCGCTGGTTCCCCTTTGCTTCCCACGCCCATCGCCATGTGCCTTGCAAAGAACTATCATTGCATGCTTCATAATTAGCTATCTCCGCATGCTTCACAATAGGCTATCACCACCAGTGTAGGAGTGTGCTGCCTTCTCGTGTTGCCAACGGTGATGCCCAGTGCAGTCTGTAGTTCACCGCTCACCCTCTAGCCATGAGCAATGGTGCCTAGAGTCATCCAAGGGCCACGACACTACAACTCCACGGTTACGGGTGGCAACGCCAAGCGCTAGCGGGACTCCATGCGCCATCCAAAATCCAACTCCTTGCCTTCTCGAGCCTTCTCTTCATTCTTTTCTCCTCTCATTCAAACACTCTTCTCTTCATCACCCTAATTTTCCACATTCTTAGCTGCACGAATGTGCATTGCCCTAAGACAAGGTCGGTCCTTGAACCCACTTGTCTTGTAAATTAACCATGTTAGTGCTATACAGAAAATAAGGTGATCGCAGGTCAAGAGAGGTGATTCTGAACCAACTAAAGCAGCTAGGGGGCTTTCTTCATGATCTGAGAGGATGCCCACGTGAACCAGCCCGAGTAAGTCCTTAACCCACCTTAAATTACTCTCTCATCAGTTGTTATACCTGCCCTTGCTCTAGAACAAGGTTCTTAAGAGAGTGATCTTAAGTCTCGGGTTCATTAGAAACCCGAGATACATGCCACAAGATCATCTAGATCAGGAGGGCGAGAACGAGGCAGCTAACCAGTCCTTGCCAAGACACATATCCCGAGCAACACATAACCGGATGAGTTGTGCAGAATGATCGACCAACTGATGGCACCAATGCCAATCGTGTTCACGGATGATGACATCCCAGCTAGCTTCAATCACTGTCATGTCCAACATATGCACATCCCCATTTTCATGCAAGGATATGAGATATGGAGAGTGCTTGTTGAAAATGGGGCATCCTTAAACATATGCCCAATGAAAACAGTAAAGCTGATAGGCAAAAGCCCAGATGACTTCTAGCCATGTCAACTAACTATCACTGCATACGATGGGACTAAAAGACAAGCTGAAGGCATACTACCTCTTACACTCAAGATCGGCCTTATCGTTTAAGTGATAAAGTTTTATGTCTTGGGCATAAAACCTTCATTCAACATGCTGCTAAGAAGACTGTGGCTACATGAAAACCTCGTGGTCGCCTCTACGCTCCAGTAATGCCTCAAATTTCCGACTAAAAACGGTGTCGTGAAGGTATGTGCTGAATCCTCTCCTTCTCTCAATCCTAGTATACATAATGGGAAGCTAACTGTAGGGGTCGAGCTTAGAGAAATCCCACTTGCTTCCTTTGAGCAAGCTGATTGTGCCACCTTACACCTAGAGGCTGGCGACCCTGTTCCTCAAATCTTGCAAACTTCTGGATCGATGGATGACATTATCCAATGTCAACATCAATATACTTTCGGGTCCCTCGAGGCTTGGCACATGCTCTTCTCCCAAGGTTTCCAACCAGGCCAAGGCTCAGGGAGTCAAGGGCAAGGCGTAATGGAGGCAATCTCTGAATCACCCCAAGCTAAGAGTAAAAATGGGGATCGAAGAGGACTCAGGTATTCTCTCACCTTATTGCAAAGCTGGATAAAACCCTCATGCTATCCGGGTTTTGTATCTAGAGGCATTCAAAGCCTCGACCCTCTCGATGCCCATTCTTCAAAACAGCCAAAGATGATCCTTGATTCTCCAACGGTCGGGAATTCTTCTTCCACATCTCAGCACACACAAGAACTGGGAATTGAAGACCTTTTTGCTGACCTTGATTTGAAGGTATGCACAATCAGCTCTAACCCAGCCAAGCATGCTCATCTGCTAATTAAACCCAAGAATAGAATTGGTTGATCATTCCTCTATCTTGAGAATCGCTGGAAGCATACCAGAGGCACCTTCAAGTCGCGATGCCAAACAATGGATAGGCGCAGGTTGGCCACCTAACCACCCTGTGCGTCCAGTCCCCAACATTTCTCTTGCGAGTCCCATAAGGGACACCTCTTGTGTTATTTTGAAAACCGTTGAAAATTCAAAACATGATAAAATTGATAATAATGAAAAATAATTTTAAAAAATGGCGAGCACACAAGATAGCCCAATAACGGTGGACAATAACCAAGAGGATGAATTGGACGACCAAGATCAAGAGAGCTAAGAGTCTAAAGAAATCCCTTAACTTGAGGAACTCACTTCGCATGTTGAGCAATTCAAGAAGAGGTTCGATGGTGACCCGATGGCTATCATCGAAGAGACGATCGACGTCAACCTAGGAACTGAGAAAGACTCAATGTTAACCAAGATTGGAACTTCCCTATCTCTTGAAGAGCAGGAAAATATGATTTCCTTTCTCAAGGAATACAGCGAAGTCTTCGCCTGATCATACAATGATATGCCAGGGTTAGATCCCACATTGATACAACATCACTTAATATTCAACGAAAGAGCAAAGCTTGTAAGGCAGAAACTCCGACGTCAAAAGACCCACCTTGAGTTCAAAATCAAAGAAGAAATCGATAAACTACTCAATGCGACATTCATTGCTCCCATTGATTACTCAAAATGGTTGGCCAACATAGTGGTTGTACCCAAGAAAGACGGGAGGATCCGAGTATGTGTCGACTACTGAGACCTCAACAAGGCATGCCTAATGGACAATTTTCCATTACCAAACATAGATGCCTTGGTCGATAACACCGCGAGGCACGAGATGTTGTCATTCATGGACGGCTTCTCAGGCTACAACCAGATCCTCATGGCAGAAGAAGAATAAACCAAGACTTCATGCATAACACAATGGGGAACCTACTGCTACCGTGTCATGCCCTTTGGCCTAAAAAATGCTGGGGCAACTTATCAACGGGAAATGACTAGCATCTTCCATGATCACGAAAACGCCACCACCCTGGAACATCAGAGAAATCTGTGGGCTTCAAGGTCACATACAAGCCATAAGGTGTTTTATTTCACAACTGGCAGACAAGTGTACACGGTTCAATAGGCTCCTTAAGATGGATACCCCATTCATATGGGACAATGAGTGCCAAGAGGCATTCGACCAAATTCAGGAGTATCTAACCAAACCTCCCATCTTTAGTCCTCCTAATCCAAACAAACCCCTATTCCTATGCATATCAGTGAAAGACAAGACCATGAGGCATTGTTAGGACGATATGATGACCATGGAAAAGAACAAACGATATACTATATCAGCAAAACCATGGTCGACTATGACACAAGATACACGGACGTAGAGAAGCACTACTTAACACTTGTGTGGTCTATGCAGAAGTTAAGACACTATGTCTTATGTCATGCAGTCAAGCTTATTTAAAAAATAGACCAACTCAAGTACCTATTGGAGAGATCAGTCCTCAACGGATGTTTGGCGAAGTGGAGAATGCTATTGAGCTAGTTTGAGATCGATCAGAAATCGGTCATAGGAAAAGCCATTGCTGACCACTTGGTTAAACATGCACTGCCAAATAACACTCTTGTCAACACAGGTCTCTTTGATGAAAACCTCTTCACAATTGAGGACTCATTTTGGGAGTTGTACTTCGATGGTGCAAGGAACGAATATGGGTCAGGCGTAGGTATCATACTATGCTCACCCGAGAAAATTTTAATGCCAACAACCATCAGACTGAATTTCCCATGTACCAATAACATTACTGAGTATGAAGCCTTGATAGCCAGGCTTGAGAACGCTATCGGAATGAAAATCCAGTAAATATAAGTGATTGGTGACTCCTTACTCCTCATAAATCAAGTTCAAGGGATTTGGAAGGTAAAAGAAGAAAAAATCAAATCCTATCAAGAAAAGGTGGAAAAGATGATTCTATATTTTAAGAGCAAGCAACACCCACAAAGGGTTCCTTGGCTGTCTATCCAAAGCAACGCTCTTGACGTGCATTATGGGCCTTCTCAGAGGGGCCCCCCTCCAGCAGCAAAACAAAAGTCTCTAACATGGATGATGGGCCTTCCCAGAGGGATCCCCCACTAGAAGACACAAAAAATCTGACTAATTGGGAAGAAAGCCCTTAAGCAAGGCCCCACGCTGTTGGAACCAAAAGCACATGCTCCTGATGTGGATGAGGGGCCTTCCCAAAGGGGTCCCCCACCAATAGCCAAGCTCCCAACATGGATGATGGGCCTTCCCAGAGGGGTTTCCCACCGGTAGCACAAAATCTCTTCTCCCCCCAAAAGTCTCCATGTCTGGGTCTACAAGCCCTTAAGTAAGGCCCCCAAACGACTCCACGTCAGGGTCTAGAAGCCCTTAAGTAAGGCCCCCAGATGTCAGAGCACCTTTGCCACCTCATCGGGAAGCAGCTTCATACGAGTACCCCTTCGACGGTCGTGTTGATCTGGTGGCTAAAAAGAAAGCTAAGGCAGAAGGACCATTTTGATTTTGAATGTTGTCCTTCTCGCTTCTCTCGAAGCACAACATTCGACAGGGAAAGCTGTTTGATGGTATTCTTCAACACTTGTATCCCCGGTTAAAATAAGGAGAGACCAATTTGTGATCTAGGTCAACATGTACCAAAATAACTATGGATTACAGGAGCTATAGGTAAATAAGCCCCGACCCAGAGTGAAATTTTTTATAGTCTCATAATGGCCCAAGAATACTAAAAAACTTGGCAAAAGGTCTCCTAAGAACACCTGTCAAGTTTTGTCGTGATTCGACGAGTTTAACGCAGTGCAGATGTAAAAACCGTTATCAAAATACAACCTCTAATGTGTTGAAAATGGACCTTATAACTACAACCCTATCAACAGAGCTTCAAACGATCATGGGACTAGCACAATTAGATCTGGAACATTCAAAAACCTTTAGGAACCATGTTTCGACTTGATCAGATGTTTTTGGACTAAGTTATAGCCAAAATACCCAAAATAGGTAGGTCACACACTATTATGGTGCACCCTCAGTGAACCAGTTTCCATTAATGGAAACTGTTTTTTTTTATTTCGGGCTCAACTTTGGATATTCGTAACTTCTTTGTCCTGAGTCGGAATGAGCCCAAATTTTGGGAGTATGTTCGTCTCATCGGCCGATCCATTTGATATATGGAACGCCTCATGGTGTGGCTCGATCGGAAAGAAAACCTACAGAGAATATCACCATTCGAAGTGAAATTACAGAATTTTCAGCAAGCATTCTCCTTGATCGAGTGGCTACATCACAACGCTCGCATGCCAGATCGACATGAAATCAGACCCATGGTGACTACAACGTCAAGAGCTTTACCCAAGCGGAACCTTGTGCATGATCGATGGTTAGATTCGCCGCACGACAGGGATAAATTTGCTGCACGTTCCGGCCATCGAAAAGAAAATTCCCACCAAAATACCTAATCTGGAAAATGATCATCCAAGCATCAAATCAAGCCACTTTCGTTGCCAAATGTTCATGACGACATGCCCATTAACCTGCAATGAAAAAATCAAAGAAAAATAGTAGGAAACACGCATAATATTGAATCAAAGATCGCACATTTCTCACGTTTTTTCCACGTGATGATTGAGGCCTAAAACCTCGATCCACAGTTCAAGATGTATACCAAAACGACCGTCTCCCCGAGCTGATCAAGAAAGCAATATTCTTTTGGCCGGACAGAGGTCGAAAAGACCCCGAACGGGCCATGTAAGTTCGCAAGAGTTACAAGGCCAAGAATTGTAAGGAAGGTGCAAAATCATCATTTTGCCCCTATTTTCTTATTTTTAATTAATTCATTTAAATGCTATTTTTTAACAATTAGGTCAGCTTTTGAGCATCCACTCATGTTTGGATGACACCTCTATAAATGCACATGATGTAAATATTAAAAGGACCCTATATTAATTGAAAAATTATTGGTTGTTGTTCATCTTTGGGTCATGTTTTTCCCTCTTTGGAGAGAGAAAGAGAGGAGAGAGAAGACTTTGGGTAGGTACCCTTGGGACCCATCAAGATAATTTTCTCTCTCCTCTCTTCTTTCTCTCCCCTCATCTCACTGTGATGGTAAGGTCTGCTGCTGTCCCAAACATTTTCTCTCCTCTCTCATTCTTCTTTCCTTTTCTCTCTCTTTCTCTCTCCTCTATCCTTCTTCTTTCCTTTTCTCTCTTCTTCTTTCATTTTCTCTCTTTTATTCTTTTTTCTTTTCTCTTCTTTTTTCCTTTCTCTCTCTTCTTCTTCCCTTCCCCTGCCTTCTTCTTTCTTTCCTCTCTCTTTCTCTCTCTTACGTTCTCCCTTTTGACTGAGATGGCAGCCTAAGCCCTGTCTCCAGTGGCGGGCTCCACTGTCGCCCCTGTCTTTCTCTCTCATTTCTCCCTTCTTCTCTCTCTTAATTGGGAAGGCAGCCCGAGTCCTTTCTCAAGTGGTAGGCTCAGCCGCTGTCTTTGTCATCTCTCCTCTCTCTCTGGTCTTCTCTCACTGATTGAGACGACAGCCTGAGCCCTTTCCTGAGTGGCGGGCTTAGTCGTTGCCCCTGTCTTTCTGTTTTCTCTCCCCCTTTACTAAGACGACAAGCTGGCCCTTTTCCCGAGCGGTGGGCTCAGCTGCTACCCTTGTCTTTCTCTTTCTTTTCTTCCTTCTTCTCTCTCATCTCTAGGACGACAGTCTTACCCTCCGTCCCTAATTCTTTTCTCTTTCTCTCTTTTGCCCTCTCCTCACTGGGATGATAGTCTTACCTGCCATCCCAAACTCTTTCTCTCCCTTTCTTCTCGCATCTCATTGGGACCGCAGTCTTACCCGTCATTCCAAACTCTTTCTCTCTCTTTCTATCACCTCACTAGGACGACATTCTTACTCATTGTCCCAAACTCTTCCCCTCTCTTTTCTTCTTACCCCTTTAGGACGACAGCCTTACTCGCCATCCCAAACACTTTCCCTCTCTTTTCTTCCCACCTCTCTGGAATGGCAGGTTCAACTGTCGTCCCTGCTTTCTCTTCTCTCTCCTCTCTTCTTCTCTTTTACTTCTTCCCTCTTTTTCTTCTCTCTTTTCTTTGAAGGACTAGGTGAAAACCAAACTAACCATCCTTTCTATTTTTTCTCTCTACTTTTCCTCTCTCTTTTTGAAGAACTAGCTGAAAGCCAAACTAGTCTTTGTTTCTCCTTTTTCTCTCTCTCTTCTCTTCTTTTTCTGTCTCTTATCGTTTTTCTTTCCCTCTCTCATTCTCTCTATCTCACCCCTTTTTCCCTCATTCTCTACTAAGGAACGTTGTCGTGAGTCCCCTTTAAGAAGACCCTGAAAGGCTGTCCGATTGGCACGGACTCAATGGCACCATTCCCCCATTTTCCCTTTGAATGTACCCACTTGTGTGCATTCACCCACAGACAAGTTGGGGTCTTCTAACCCACTTGTATGTACCTTTAACATGTGTGTGTGGATGTAGAAAGGAAAAAACATGTCAAGAGAGGTGATTCCGAACCGGTCAGGCCAAGGGGCACTCCTCGTGATCTAAGAGGGCGCCCATGCGAGTAGCCCGAGTGTGTCACGAACCCACGTGAGGTAAGTCCCGCCTCACGATCAAATTCCTGTCTCACCGATTGGTATTCCTGCCTGTATCCTCTTTACGAGGTTCTCGCGAGAGCGATCTCCCATCCGGGGCTCGATGTGAACTCAGAGCCACGTCACCTTGTCATCCTGACCCGAAGGGTGAGATCGAGGCACCTAACCAGCAATGTATTGTTGTAATTGAAGGACTTTGTTAGGATACACATGCAGTGAACCACTACGGAAGGACCTCTTGGGATACACATGCGGTATATTAGTGTTGTGGAAGGACTTCTTTGAGTTACACATGTCGATTACTACTGTCATGGAATGTACCATTGCAGTGGAAGGGCGTCACACAGTTTTTCTCTTTGCCAAATAATATTTTAAGGCGTCGAGCATCTCTTCATGAAATGTTCTTTCCCATGGAGAGTCGTCTTTTGAAATACATGACATGTCTCTTGGTCTTCCAGTGGTTAAGGCGGCAGATCAAAAGCTTTCAGACTTATCCAAAAAAAAACTTTTGCCCTTTTTAAAGAAAATTATCTACTCTTTCAGTCTCAAGGAGCATTTATGCTTTTGCATTCTCTATTAGAGGGAGAAGGGCTAAAAAGGTGAGTGTTGTGGAGGTTTTCCTCACTGAATCACATGTCCTCCAATGCTGTCTGCGGCGGTGAGAGAGGAAGATAAGAAAATTAGGCTGGAGACTTCGCTGGCCAACAACCCTGAGACTTCGCTAGCCAACAGAAAGTTGGACTACACAGAGACCTTTTGGAGGAACCACATGGATTCTGTGAAGAAGCAAGCTCGGAGGCACGTGGACCAACTGGGCGCTGACCTGGCCTACATTGCCATGGCTGACATTTTTAGAATCTCATGGATTAGATGGGAGAATCCTTTTTTTTAACTTCATGTATGGATGGACCCATAATTTTCATATAATGGAATCAATTTTGCTCCAATTGTCTTCCATAATAGGATGTGTACGATAGTGTTTGTGGATGTTTTTTTAGTTAGCCAAAACTTTATAAATAGTTGTTCAAATGAGACAACCATTGGGAGAGAAACGTTTCTCTTGGTGAATTCCCATGTGGATTTCCTAATAACAGTAGATATCTACAAGAAATTAATTTGGAATGGAGGTTCTTCTAAGAAACCTCCCGCCCACTTGTTTTTAAATTGTTTTTGAAAAATGGGGAAAGTTATTTTGTATACCTTATCGGTGTGACTGTTTTCTTTTCTTTGCATCCCTTGAAGACTGAGATGGTTGTCAGCATGTGTCGTGACCCTTTTGTCTTCCTATGATATTGACGCGTGTCATAATTTTCGTGCCTATAAGTAAATAGGCGTACCTGTTCATTTATCACATATTATCTTTGCAAACTTTTCCATTGGTCTCTTTCTTCATTTTTACCACAATGCCCTCGTGTGAAAATATTCAGATGCTTGTACATGAACGCCCTTGGTATTAGTTAAAAGGATAGGGACGAAGGATGTAACTTTGAAAATAAGGTCTACCTTATGCCTTAACAAATAGGGATCAGATAATTCCAATCGATAACGCAGAAGGAATGAAATGCATATTCAGAGATGTGGAAATAATGTGAATGCACAATAATAT
>NW_006498233.1:2314020-2345251 GCF_000471905.2 Amborella trichopoda
ATATATATATATATATATATATATAGATATATGAGCAATTCATGCACCCATTGCATAATAATATAATGCAACAACCTTAAAAAACCATCTTAGAGCCATCGTTTGATCCAAAATTTGAAATATACACTCTTTTTATTCTAATGAACAATTACAAAATAGAAAAATTCGAAAATACAACCTAGAAAGTATTTTTTTAGCCCAATTAACATAGAGGGGATTTAGTTTCCTCTATTTTTCTAAAGAATTTGTAAAGTGCTTTATCACTTAGGACAGAAGGATAGATTGGTTTCTTGCCATTTTCCATTGAGCTTTCCTTTATTCCATAAGAAGAATGGAGAAACCATAGTATTTGAATGTTTGGTCTATGATGGAACAATGTGTTGAATTCTAGAAGAGTCCCTGTTGCTGCACGAGAACTTGCGTGATCTTCCGTGGCTGACCTGGGGTTGCTCTGGTGCCCGTGTGCTCGAAAGTATATTGTTTTCATGTAGGGAACGACATGGCAATCGTTTTGATACCAATCTCGAGCCACGAATCATGCTTTTGAGCCATGATCACGAGACATGAAGTTTGTTTAAATCTTGAAAACTTCGGATCGATAGTGGGTTCATTCCTTGTTGTTTTTCTAAAAAATTTTCGTCACTAAGCATGTCGTCATGATGGCGTGGAAACAAACGGGACGCGATTTGGAGCTCGAATAAAGATTTTACATCGTTTGAGTTTTGACAGGAATCTAGAATCCAGCGGGCAGAATTTCAGTTGCTTTGTCGACTTCGTGCATGAAATATGTTCACCCATCATGTACGGGGTTCATTCCAGTGATAGCCCTAGACGTTACGCACACAATGGAATTGGTTTCGTGTTGATCAGTTGCGCGAGCGTCGTGATTTGGTCCATCAAGTGAGGCATGTCGCTACTGAATTTTCTGTAATTTCTTCACGGATTAACAAATTCTCTCTAGCCTTTCTCCCTTCTCAGACATCGTCTCGGGGCGTACCACATATTGAATTGTTCGTCTTCATGAGACATATGCACTCACCAAATTTGGGAGCGATTCAACTTATAACGAGTGAGTTACAGGCCCCAAAAGTGACAGCCCTCGATGGTAAAAAGAGCTAGCTTTAATGGTGTTTTGGTGCAGTGAGGACACACCAGAATAGTGTGCGGCCTCTCCTGTTTCAATGTTTTGTTCATATCTTTGTTCTGGAGTATCTGATTAAGCTGAAACTTGGCCCATAGGGTTTTTCCACCATGCCGAATCTAATGGCGGTGATCCCACAATGATTTGAGACACTGAAAGTATAGTTACAGTTGTAGGGTCCATTTCAGGGTGTTAGAGGCCATTTTTCTGAAAACTGTTCCTTTGTGTTCACTGCCTTAGACATGTCGGAATGCGACAAAACTTGGCAGGTGGTCTTTCAGAGTGTTGATGACAATCTTGATCAGTTTTGGGGCCATTTTGAGACTGTAACAAATTTTCACTGTTTTGTAGGCTTTATTGACCTGGTTCCTATCAGGAACCAATGTGCTGAAAAGTACGTTCACACAGTGACCATCGTCGTGCATGACACAACACCATGTGCCTCAGTGGCATGCATGAATCAGCACCATGCGTGATCATCATCGCATATGACTTGGCGCCGCGCATGACCATTACCGTGCGTGACTCAGCACCATGCGCAGCAATCGTCGCATGCAACTCATCACCAAGCATGACCACAGCAAGGTATGACTTTCCACTGTCCATGAAAGGATCGTCGAGTGGGCATGGGAGCATGTTACTGCCACTCACGACAAGCACCGTGTGCAACTTATCGCTGCACGTGTTATGCCCTGTGACCGTTCGTGTCCTTATCGACTATTCAAATACTACGACCCTTTGGTTCTCGTGTCCCTTTTGTTCTGGTGACCCTTCAGTTGTCGACTATCCTTCGATTGCCTATCCACCTTCCCCGAGACCCTTCGTCTACCGTCAGCGCTTGTTCACCCCCTGTGACCTCTCAGTTTTTCACTGGGAAACCTCTCCACTTGCCCAGAACCCACTGTTACGTTTTTCCCCTTTCTCCAAATCACAAAACAATCCCCGAAAACTGGTGGACGTTTGCTAGCAGCTCCCTGCTATAACTTGCACCCCTTTTTCCCCTTCTCCGGTACTCTAAAAATGTCACTGGAATTTCTGTGTTGGCTGATAAACTCCGGAAAAACACCTGACTTCCCTCAACTTCGAAAACAGTGACCCCCGCGAAGGTCCCTTTGTTCCCTGTGTAACCCAGTCGAAACTTTCTTTACCTGATTTATCACTGGCGAACCACTGTAAAACCCCCTTAATGCATGTGTTCTCAATGGAAACCTCTGCACCCTCGTCGGACACCCTGCAAGCCTAACTCGAGTGTCCAGCGCTCTTGTCGGAGTCCTAACAGAAAGTTTCTCTCTCTCTCTCTCACTGTTAAAGATTGCCTTAGCCTTTTTTACCTTCTATAAAATGGTGAAAAGGGGTTTACACCCTTATATAGATGATACTTCCATGAAGTGCCCCTCATAAACTAGAAATGCCAATCAGGTCCCTGAAGGCCAAAGAGCAATGGGCCAGACCGGGTCCGGCTCAGACCCGAAGCCTAAATCTAGGTTACCGCTTTTCATGTTGCACCACCACTCGTGCTCCAGCACCGAACACGCCACTGAAGGATAAATGCCAACGGGCTAGACCAGGTTAGGCTCAGGCCTATGGACCAAACTCACACCAACACCACATGAGACCAATGCCATGAATGAAAGACCATTCAGTGCCATTTGTGCAATTATTACCCCTACAATTATTACCCATGCTAGCGCCACGTGTGTTATCAGCATTTATACTAATGCTGTGTACTAGCACCGCGTGTGTTATCGGTGTTTATGTTAATGTTGTGTGTGCTAGCGCCGTGTGTGTTACTGCCACCCATGACTAGTGTCGCGTGTGTTGCTCATACCCATGGTCAACGTCGTGCGTGCTACTGTCGTCCATGCTAGCATCGAGCATGTCTGACCCTGTTTCAACGTGTGTGCTTTGCCATCACCCCCCAGTAAGAGTCACACCTGGGTCACAGCCCGTCATCCTCAGTGGAGTTAGATGTATGCCAAAAAGAGTCATGTTTACCTCTTCAACCCCTAGTGGGTCTGTTTCGCACCAAGTCATTATCCTCACTTAGACCCTTTCTCAACTTATCCCTAGGGAGTCATGCTACTTTTCATAAACCTATTCTCCATAGAGTCTTATCTTTTACCCCAAGGACTCAAACTTTCCCCCTAATCCTCAGTAAAGTCGCTCCGTTTGCCATCCCTCGTTACGTGGCCATCTTCAGCAAAGCCCTCTACTTGTGTATGGCCTTAACCGTTTTATCCCCAAGGAGTCGTATTGTCATCCACGCTTCTATTCCTTATGGAGCTTCACCTACATGGCGACCCACACAATGGTCTGTGCTGCATGACCTTAAATTGTATAGCCACGGTCTAGATGCACGACCCCAAAACTGTATGGTCCAAACTATATGGCCTTAAACTTCAGCGGAGCTCTAGTTCCACGACCTTAAAACTGCATGGCCCTTGTTGCATGACTTTAAACTGCATAACCATGGTCCAAGCTGTATGACCTTAAACCATAGTGTACATCCTGGCTTCATGACGTTCAAAGGCTTAGCATCATGATCTGAACTATATGACGTTAAACTGTAGCGGAGGTCTAGTTGCACGACCTTAAACTGCATGGTCCTAGTTACATGACTTTAAATTATATAGCCACGATCCAAGCTAAATGACCTTAAACCATAGTGCACGTCCTGACCACATGATGTTAAACTGCTTTGCCATTCATCATTCCCCAGTGAGTCTCACCCGCGTTCACAAAATGGCGAGCCATCCCATCATCCATACCTATCGTCAGCTAGTGGGTCACCACTTTCACCTTCTATCCATACATCATTCATCTTTCGCAGGTAGCCTCGTGCCATCTCCCCAAAAGTGAGTCAAACCACCAGCATACTTACTCCATGGCCTCTACAAACTGCCATCCATCTCCACCACGGTCCATATGTATGACCATAAACTATAGTGCACGTACTGACCACATGACGTTAAAAGGCTTCACACAGGTCCCAAAGGCATGACCCTAAACACGCCTTCCCTTAAAAAAAAAAAAAAAAGGAATAATGGGCATGGTGTATACCTGGACAAGGGAACGCCATGAGTAAAACTGACGGACAGGCATGGTCACAAAACCATGAGTAAGAGAGTTTTGTGAAAATAAAAACCCAGGCACGGTAAAAACCCCAAAGGGAACCGTGAGTAAAAATGGAAGAATAAGGGTGGACATGGCCTTAAGGTCATGAGTAAAAGAGCCTCGAATAAAAGGAGGATGGTGAAAATCATCTCTACGGTACCAATTCCCAGTCCAAATGAAAACTCGTAAAGGGCACTTGGATCAATAAGCAGGTTGATGCGGCACACCCCTTATGGGCGGCTTCAGCCAGCATTCAAAAGAAAAATCCCTAGTGTCAGAATGCCTTGATACTAGGACCCAAAAATATGAATATTAAGGAAATATTCCGACAGCCAGAGTCCATTTGCAAAAGGACTCGAAGGACGAAAGACTAGTCAAAAAAGCAAGACAAGTCTCATGAAAAGGAGCACCATTCTCAGGACGTCACTAAGGCACTCTAAGATGCTGAAGGTGGCCTAAGAAAGCTAAGTCAGCCGGACCTTGGGCCTGTTATGCAGCAACCAGAATTGAGACCCCAGGGGTCGCCTCAAACGAAGAAGAGAGGTATCCTGATTGTCAAAAACTGCTAGCGGTAAGCAGGGTTGTGCCCACAGCTGGTCACCTTGACAAAATGAGGTACCCCATCCGAGGAAAATATTGTGCAAAAAGCAGACGGCTGCCAACAGAAGGCCCTTCAGCAGACCATCCAGAACAAACAACAAAACAAAGAAACCCAGACTAAATGGGAAAAATGCCCTAAAGAATGGCACTTGATTGCTAGACGGGCCTAATTCTGGCCAACGAGGTTTGTACAAAATCCTCAGCTATCAAAATCACAAACAGTCCCTTGAGGGTGAGGACTTCCTCCCTAAAAAAAAGTCTCTTCTCCCCTCGATGTCTCCACAGATGGACCTGTACATTGCATTCAAATGTCTGAGCATCCTAGTTACAACATTACGTGGATATCTCCTCAGCGTTCATGTGGTCCTGTGGCTAAGAAGAAAAATGTAATAAAGCCGAGGAAATTTTTTCGAATGTTGTCCTTCTCACTTCTCTCAAACTACAACATTCAATGGGGCAAGCTGTTTGAAGACATTTTTCAGCACCTTGTGTCCCCGATGCAAAATAAAGGAGAAGCCGGTCAATAAAGCTCTGACATACGGTGTAATTTTTGGCAGTCTTAAAATTTCCCTAGAACGAGTTAGAATCTTCCTAAGGACTTTAAAAGGCTACCTGCCAAGTTTCGTCACAATCCGACATATCTAATGCAGTGAAGATAAAGAAACAATTTTAAAAAAATTAACCTCTAGCACCTTGAAACGAACAACATAACTAGATCTTTATTTTTGGTGTGTCAAATTGTTGTGGAACCACCTCCATTGTATCTGACATGGTCAAAAGCCCCCAGGGGTCAAGTTTGTGCTTAAATGGATGTTCTAAGACTAAGTTACGAGTGAAACATTAAGAAAGGGGTAAGACACATGCTATTCCCGTGTGGCTTCCCTGCACTAATCTCCATTAAAGGAGATTGGTTCGCACAATCATGAGCAGCAACTTTAGAGGCTCATATCTCACTCATTACAAGTCGGATCATGCTCAAATTTTGCAAGCATGTTCTTTGCAAGCATGTTCGTCTCAAAAATGAGAGTTTTACCCTGAATCCAAGTGAATTAGAACTCCAAGATTTAAATTTCAACCGCACCCCTAGGCTAGGTCTATATTAACCCCCCTCAATGATTCCAGAACATCATACAAAAAAGCCTCAAAATTCTGTTAGATCCCAAAAAAACTATAGAAAAGAGTGAAGAAGCCTGTAAACCTCGTTGATTTACTAATTTTTATTTTTTTAACAACTCCATTTTAGGTGTAATTCCAAGATAGATGGTTTTGAAATTTTGTGTTTTTCGTGATTTAAGGAAATCTTCAGATTTTGTTAGAATTGAACCAGGCACGGATTTTAGTTTAATTTCTCCTATTTTCCGAAAATGTTTTGCTTAAAATATTTTCAAAATCAAAGATTTTTTAGAGTTTGCCCTAGACTGTTTGTCATAGAGGCGGTCAGCGCTGGGAGATGATGGCATAATGTTGTTGATGAAAGTCTAAATCCAAGATCAAGGAGGATTGCTTGAGCCAGAGAAGCAATAGGACTAGGCCACCCCAGATAAAAATCTCAAGCCAAAAACCATTGTCCAAGGAAATCCTTATATGAGCAATGTTAGCAATAAAAAAATAGCTAAGTTCATATTGAGAAATTGAGAAAGAAATTGAAAAGTCTAAGATGCAATGGTATGGCAGAAAACCTAGAGTCCACTCACAAACAACGTCAACAAAGATCCTAAAAAAACGAAAAACACAGGTTGAAAAACTCTAGGAAAAACATGCCCTAGGTGATTGTGTAGGATGACATGGTGTCATGCGAACGCTCAGGAAAAGCCCAAAGTCTGGTAATGAAACAACCTTAAGAAAATTCTAAAAAAACCTCGACTCAAACAAATGCCAGTGAAGAAAGTCTTGGGCGACTGAGCAGGTTGAAGTGGCATCTCGAGGATGCTCTACCAAAACCAATGCCCTCGGACCATTTAGAATTAGAAAAGAAAAGGTCAAAGTTGCTGCAAGTATCTACTTCTTTGCTTTCCACTTGTTTCTCAAAGAACAAGGTGCGCCAACGAAGGGAAACTATAGAGACACAATTTGAAATTTGCTAATTTTCATTTCTTGGGAAAATAACAACCCTAAACCGTAGGGATCATGCTAGCTCGTTGACCTATAATCAGCAGTCCATAATCCCCAAGAAAACTAATAGATCTTCCTAAATCTAATCATATCAAGCTAAATCTGTTTGGAGATATCTTGACTGATTCAGATTTATCTAGTCAAGCAAACTGAGTCTTAAAAGTGAGAAAAATCCAGACTAGAACCCTTAAGTATCTCAAAATCAAATCACACTACCACCAAAGGGATCAGCAGGAGGTCCCAAACATCCAGACCAAAATTGGGCCATCAGAGCTAGGGACAGGATGAGACACTAAACCTAATGGGCAGGTGATGCATACTGCATCGCTGATACAAAATAGGCTCAGATTTTTCATGAAGCCACAACCAACCTAGAGAAACCTTTGTCAGTACTGGCCCGACCTTTGATTGTGCTTTTAGAAGAAATTCTCCATGAGTTCGTTGGAATCTTAAACTCTATAGAAGATTGAATCCTTCGACTAGTCAACCAGTCAAACCCTATCATCAAGCATGAAGATAGATTTGGAAGTCCTAATCCCAATTGAACTAGGACCTACCCAAAGGCCTATATAAAACCCGTTTTACTTCCTCTTGATCACAAGTGAAAATAACCTAAAATCCTATTAGAAATTAGAGAGAAAATCCCTTAGGCTAGAGAAAACCCTAGAGAACACCTAGAATCTATAAACACTAAAACTCAGTTATCCTTAAATTTACATCATCCAAACCCGAGAAAACACAAAGTATCTAATTATCTACAACCATCAAACCCTAATTTCAAATTCCTAAATTTAGAAAAACCTTAAGATGAATATGCCGTAGTTAATCAAACCGTAGCAAGACCGTTGCCCTAGTTACATCTCAAATTCAAGCAAAGTTCTGGGTTGACGATATAGACACTTCAACTGCTGGTGTAATTCGGGCCACCTACTCATAACGTAAGGGCAGAGGGACTGGATTCAAAATAAGTTTTTCTTTTCTTTGATTTTTAGTTTATTTCATTTTCTTCTTATCTCTTTCCTATTTTCTTGGTTTTTTAATGTATTTTGTATGATTTAAAGAGGCCCACTGATGGTGTGTGAGAAGAAGATATGTTTCTGTAGATCCACTTTCTCATATACTATAATTCAAGGGAACCTGCTAGTCTCTATTGAAATTTAACTTTTTAGTTTAAAGCATAAATTAGAAATGATTTAATCCATGATCTTGTCGAATTTGGCTGTAAACAAAAAGCAATTCTATTAATGTAATGAATTAGATAGTGTTAATTGGTTTATCTTAGGATTACTTAATACAATTATAATTAAGTTAATCCATCAATTGTAATTAAAATAATTTCCTCTTCACATCATTTAATTGCTATATCCAATGTTTATGCACTTTTGTAAAATGTCACATTTACTTTTCTAAATAGATGTCAAGTAGCATAAAATCGTCATTTTTTTTCTCATTAGTCTGCATTATTTCTTGTTATTTCTGGTAATTCATATTATGTAAAGTATTTTAACAAGACCAGCAAAACCATGAGCATCTAGTTTCATATAACTTCGGATTTTATGAAATACAACTGTTACGAAACTCTAGCAACTTTATTGCTCGATTGAGTAGCATCGAAACAAGGGAACAAGATCTTTATTTTAGCTTTTTTTTAAGTGGGCGGTGTAGAAATAATTCCCTTTATCAAATAAGGAGCATAAAACAAGGACTTACCTTGAGTGGATCAATCGTCGCATCTAACGATTTCAAAATGAAAATGCAAATAAATGGTCCTTACAAACTGGCCCATAATGCAATCGATAACAGGCCCTGTCATCACTATATATCGGCCATCACAACGCATTAAGAACGATTCTACTAACATGGCTTATGAGGAATTTTTTTTATTGGACAAGTGTAAGATATATTTCTCAAAGATAAAAGCAGTGTTGTCAGATTTGCTTGAGAGCTTTTTTTGGTTTAGTAAGAAAAACGAGGCAATTTGGTGCTTCGGTCGATTTGGATGAAAACTTTGGAAATTTGAAAAACAATATAATATAAATAAAGTATAGGATTATATAATGAGACCATCTACCTTTGGTACAAGGATGTGAAATTCGATAACTTGAGTGTGTCACAAAGTTTGATAAAAATTTTTTTTGAAATTTGAGCTTGGTCAATGAAATAAATATAACCATCCAATTTCACATCTAATGGTCAAGATTAATTGTAACCACCTTATATCAAAGGTAAATGGTATCATTGTATACTTTTTTATAAAGTATATATTTATATATAAAAATATATTAAGATAATAAAAATTTTAAAAACAAAAAATTCTAAAAATATAAAAAATAATAAAAAGAGACAATTACATACTTCGGCTTAAGCTTTGGTAGAAAATTCCAAATCAAACCGAAGAAGGCCAAAGCTCATAATTGTATTTAAAAAAGACACTTTTGTGCTTCAGCCGAAGAGGCCAAAACTTCGGTCAAATAGGCCGAAGCGGCCCAAAGAAGGCAGGAGCTAATGCATCGGATTTTCGTTTTGCTGCGGTTAAACGCTTCGGCTTCTTCTCCGGAAGCCAAGCAAATTTGATAAAACTTTACCGTAAAAGTATAACGTCCACACATTTTACATCAGTAGAAAAGGAAAGGAACGACCAAAATTATTTTTAATATTTAATTGAATTTTTTTAATAATTTTAAGTCCGCCTTTTTCTATGTCTAGAATGGCCCATGTAGATATTACGTATCCAATTTGAAGTCGCATAGGACGGGGTTGACTTTGCCATATCGATTCCTCTTTTGATGACTATCAATTCCAAGCTTACCAAACAGTTGATTAAGATACTTACATGGACCACCCATGTGATCCCGCATGCGATTCAATTGTTGGTAACCGACTTTTGAATCTGAAAAATTAGGGATGGGACCTTTCTTTGTGTTATATGTTATCCAGCATTAAAAAATACAATCACATGCTTAGCACCATATGCATAGCAATCAAAAGCTCACTCCTTAATGATTCCTTGGTCCACGATCTACTTGTGTGCATAGTCGTCTATTGTGGCTTGAGGACAGCGGTGCCTTACCTTCCTTCTATGTGGGATACGGCTACAGATAGGGGACAGATTCTTCAAACAATAAATCTGCCTTGAGAGGAACTAATAACAACATATCCCCTAAAATAATAATAATAATAATAATAACACCATTGATTTATGATTTTTCCTTTTCAAATAAGAATTAACTAAAGCAAATCCCTCGGGTCACTCCTGGGGCTGGCAATGGGATGAGATGTCCGGCCCTGTTTTTTCTTGTTTTTTTTTTTTAATTTTGCTTGATTTTTTTTGGCCCGGCCCGACTATAATTGGGCCGAGGCTGGGTTTCGACCGGCCTACGAGATAACAGCCAGGACAGTGCCAAGCTGACTTGGCCCAAGCCTGACACGTTGCCACCCTTGGTCATTTCCTAGATAGATAAAACTCAATCTAGGAATATTGTTAGGCTTTGGTATTTGGGAATGTAATCTATTCAACCTAGGGACCAAACCAAAAAACTTAAAAATGATCTATGCGCTTGGGAATAGCAGAACAAAAAGTGTTGAATTTTAGGACGAATTGATCTAAGTGTTTACAAACTCAAAATGGAAATTACCCTTATTGAAATAATTATGAAGGATAAAAAAATTTACAACAATAATCCAACGGAATCCAACCGAGCTCTTTTGCCCAAGGGAATAAGTCTACAGTTGGCTCCCCAGGAACACAACATCCGTGCACCTAACAAAAACATATTTTCCAAAGTATTTGATCTTCCACTAGGCTCAAATTATTCGATCGTCACAAAGATGTGATGGCCACATGACACTACAATTACTGGGTGCATAAATTTGTGCATGTGTGTCTTATTGTGGGAGAATGGTCGTGATTCTATCAAATTGTTTGGTTGAGTGGATATAAGGTAATCAATGACAAAAGCTTCCCTACGAGACGTAGAAATATATCAAAAAGCTGCTGAGGTTGCTTGACAACTTGAGTCAAGTAATGCATGCATGTGGCTGGATCGATAATATTATACGAATAGTCTATGATTTGACATATGATACGTGGCAAGAGGAGGCTCTTATGAATGGGGTTTTTCCACATAGGTTAAATGTGTGGCACTGGTAATCATTTATAGATATTGTACATGAGTTTGTAACGATGGTGATTGGACTCATCTTCTGTGGACCTGTTTCCTCCTACCATGCAAAAATGCCTGTCATCACATGCGACAAAATCGACATAACTTTTGTTGGGTCCCATGTTTGATGGTTTAAAATTCGAACTCACCCGCGAGGTAAGAAAATGAAAGGGAATGTCATGTACCCTATTGTGTGTCTACCACGGGCTACCGGCCGGAGGAGCCTTGGCCTTAGCCCGGCTTAGGTCTCCAAAGGGCTGGTACAAGCCTGGGCGGGCTCGGCCCTAACCACGGCCAAGAAGCCTTGGCGCATGCCAGGCTAGGCCATCGCCATGCCATAATATACTTGAGGGGAAAAAAGAGAAACAAAAACAATAAACAGAGAAATAAGGGTTTGGGACAACCCTATCATGCCCTTGTCCTAAGCCTGACCCGGCCCGTCTCGGTTCTACCCCTCGGTCTCTAGCTTTTAACGTATTGTAAATTTCCATCGAATTTTATTCACATCACAAAACTTTTGTTTACAATGCCCCTCCTCCCTTTTAATACAAAGTTTTCTTTCTTCCTTTGCAAGACAAAGACGCCTTTCTAAAACCTATTCCTAATAGAATTCCTATTCACACACCATCCAATAGATAAGCCCTAAGAATACCTTACCAAAGTTAACTCCAACTCACGTCTAATAAGGGCCAAGCCTTATGCAAAGCGCCAAGATTCCAGAAAGGAAAATATAAGCCTTCCACAAATAAAAACGGACTTATCCATTCATTAAAAAATTGTACTTCTTAAAAACCAAATTAACGGACTTAAGAAAAAAAAGACTCGTTAAAAAAAATATTTCTTCATTGCCGATCATGATCCGACCGCCCTAGATAGTCGAGTGAGATAATCTCGACTGCATCATCCTCCCTTGGTTGGAGGGAACTCATCCTCGAGTTAAGCTCTTTGTCATTAGAGGTATCTCCTACAAAGGGAATTAAGTGCTTGACATTGAAAACATCAGAAGTCCGCATATGGCTTGTTAGCTTTATCTTGTAGGCATTGTCACTGATCTTCTTTAAAATTTCACATGGCCCAATCTTCTGATTACTGAGCTTGTTAAACTACCTAGCAGGATATCTATCTTTAGTCAAAATAACCCACACATAATCTCCAACTTCGAATACTTGCTTGCAACGATGCTTATATGGAACAACGTTGTATTTTGTATTACTAACTTCAATCTGCTTCCTAACCTGCTCATGGATGTCTTTGATTTGATCAGCTAAATCTTCTGCCTTACCACTAAATTTCCTTGCATGAGGTATAGGAGTCAAATCTAGCACACTGCTTAGATTATATACATAGACAATTTCAAATGGAATTTTCTGAGTACTTCGATTCTGGGACCTGTTGAAAGAAAATTCAGCTTGTGGTAAAGCCAAATCCCACTGCTTCGGCTTGTTCCCTACCAAACTGCGCAATAAATTTTTCAAGCTCTTATTCACTAATGTTGTCTGATAATCAATTTGTGGATGATATGCACGGCTAAAACATAACTCTATTCTCATCAACTTCCATAGAGATCTTTAAAAATGATTCATGAATTTTGTATCTCAGTCTGAAGTGCTTGACTTTGGAATGTCTCGCAATCGAACAATCTCTTTGAAATAAATTTTTGCAATATTAGAAACATCTATAGTTTTCCTGCAGGCAATAAAGTGTGTCATTTTAGAGAATCTGTCAACGACCACAAGCACTGAATCCATGCCACTCTGTGTTCTTGGTAACCCCAACACAAAATCCATAATGATATCCTCCCAATGTGTAGATGGCACTGGTAATGGAGTATAGAGTCCAGTATTCTGTGCATTTCCTTTGGAGACCTGACAAATATAGCATCTATCTACAAATCTATCAATATCATGTAACATCTTGGGCCAAAAATAATCCTTTGACACCAAGGCCATGATTTGTCATGACCAAAGTCACCTTTATTATGCAACTGCCTGATGATCTTATTCCGTAGTGGGCAATCTTGTATACATAGTCTCAAGCCTTTGAAGAGAAAACCATCATGTACAAAATAATCATCACGCTTTTATGCTAAAACTTCAGTAAAAATTGCTCCAAATTTAGAAACATCTTGGTAGAACTCCTTGAAGGTATCAAATCCCACTACATTCACCTTCATAGTGGTAAGTAGTGTGGCTTTCCTGCTCAACGCATTAGCTACCCTGTTATGAACACCTGCTTTATGCTTCAAGGTAAAAGTAAACTCTTGCAAGTAAGTCACCCATTTAGCATGTCTTCTATTGAGTTTGTGCTTGCCATTGATGTATTTAAGGCCTCTGTGGTCTGGATAAAGAATAAACTTTCTCTGCACCTAGTAATACTATCAATTCCTTAGTGCTTGTACAATGACATAAAACTCAACATCATAAGTAGAATAATTAAGCTTGGATCCACTAAGCTTTTCACTGTAGAATATCATCGGTTTTCCTTCTTGACTTAACACAGTACCAATACCAACTCCTGATGTATCACGTTCAACTTCAAATTTTTTTATCAAAGTTAGGTAAGGCCAATATAGGTGCTCTAGCATTTTATTCTTAATCAGCTGGAAACTTTGCTTTGCTTCTGAAGTCCATTGAAATTTTCGCATTTTCAAACAATCCGTAACTTGTGAAATAAGTGCATTAAAATTTCTGATGAACCGCTTGTAAAAAGAAGCCAAACCATGGAAATTACAGACATCATGTATGTTGTATGGAGTAGGCCAGTCAAGTATAGCCGTTACCTTGGACTGATGTACTTTTACCCCCTCAAAAGAAACAATATAACCAAAAAAATACCACACTATCTGTCATGAAGCTGCATTTTTTAATATTAGCATATAGTTTCCATTGCTTTATAGTTTCAAGAACATCCTTGAGTTGTTGCATATGAGTCTCACATGAAGGGTAGTAATTTAATATATCATCGATGTACACGACAAACACACTTGCCAATATAGGATCTGAGCACATGTTTCATTATTCTCATGAAGGTACTAGGAGCATTCGACTACCCAAACGGCGTAGCGAACTACTTTAATAATCCATCATGTGTTTTAAAAACGGTCTTCTAGTCATCCCCAAGACTAAAAAGTTGGGGAAATTTTGGACTAGAAGACGGCTTTTAAAACACCATAAAGTTTTTATGGTGTCAAGGCTAGTCCAACTTTATGGTGCCAAGGTTTTTAAAAGTCGTCTTCTAGTCCATATACAAGATCATCATCATCTGGCTCCTCATCATAAATTGGATCACCATTATACCTATTAGCATAATCTAGGTTCTCATCCATAATCATGAGTTGCTTGTTTTTATCAGGACGGCTATTCGGCTTCTTACAATCTCCGGTCATGTGACTCGCCTCCCCTCACTTGAAACAACAAAGAGTTGAGGTGCTGCCCTGAACTCTAGCACTTGGACCAACAATATTTGGGAGATTAATAGGTGCTGTCGAGGCATCTTTGTTGCCCACAAATGGTGCCTCTTCAGGCCTTGCACCAAGATCTTGCAATCGCCTATTGGGAGACCCAAATCTCCTCTCATGGCTGCACTAGCCATGCTCTTGGACTATTGTTTCTCTATTGTTAAAGCTCACTGACAGGCTTCCGAAATAGTCCATAGAGGGTGTTAACTTAGGACGTCTTGAATTGATTGTCTCAGTTCCGCTATGTATCGAGCAACAAGTTACTCTTCAGTCTCAGACAAGTTGTTCCATGTAACTAATTGATGGAACTCCTCAATACAATCATCAACGGATTGCCCCCGTTGACGAAGGGTATGAAGTCACTGAAAAATCGTCTAAGTATAGTTAAAGGGAAAGAACTGATGCGTTAACTTTTTCTTCATCTTTTCCCAATAAGAGATTTTCAATTTTCTTTATCTTTCCCGAGTCTTTTTTCAATTGGTCCCACCATGCCCTTAAGCTTAATAGCCATGGGCTTCACTTTCCTATCATCGGGCACATCTTTGTACTCGAAGCTGTGCTCGATAGAATCAATCCCATCAATAAATTCTTCTGCTTGCAATCCTCTTGCAAACTTTTGTAGATCAACTTTAATACCAAGATCCCAAGATTTGTTATACTAAACATGAGGTTCCCAACGCGGAGTATGCACATGAAATGAGTTCTCAAAACACCTTCCTACTCACTACCGTCATCATAGTGTGTCGGGGCTGGATTTTGCGCTAAGCGTCATCAGTTCTTCTACTTGCCTTCTCAAATTTGAGCTCTATCTCACGGAGGTCTTGATCTCGCTAGATCGGCTCATTTTCGACACCTTGTTGTTGCGGAAATCCACGAACCATGATGCCTTGTCAAGAGCACGCAGTCGCACAAGAATCTAGCCTCTGATACGACCTGACACAGTACAAAATTTACCAACAAACAACACTAATAAAAATAATTGTGTTTTAGAGAGAAATAAAAAATGAGGAAATCACAAGAAGAAATAACAAACGTGCTGATCCGAGGAGCTTTTCACGTACTGTAAAGTACTGTCAAATTTTATCACATCTCAAAACTTCTGTTTACAATGCCCCTCCTTCCCTTTAATGCAAATTTTTCTTTTTTCCTTTGAAAATGACGCATTTCTAAAACCTATTCCTAATAGAATTCCTACTCACGCAGTATCCAATAGATAAGCCCTAAGAATACCTTCTTAGAGTTAAGTCCAACTCACGTCTAATAAGGGCCAAGCCTTATCCAAAGTGCCAAGATTCCAAAAAGGAAAATACAAACCTTCCACTAATAAAAAGGACTTATCCATTTATTAAAAAATTGTACTTCCTAAACACCAAATTAACAGACTCAAAAAAAAAAAAAGGACTCATTAAAAAAATTTATTTCTTCATCGCCCGATCATGATCCAACTGCCCCAGATAGTTGAGCGCGATAATCTCGACTACATCAATGGGCCAAGCTTCCCAAGATCTAAAGGAGGCGTAACCCTGTTAGGGTCCCACTTGCGCCGGGTCCCAGGAGGGGTAGACTGAATACGGCCCTAACCTTTGGCATTTTTTGCACAAAGTGGCCACACTTGAACCCACGTTATCAAATGGCAGGCATAGCTTTTTACCATTGCACCAAGCAACGGCCCCTATGCTTGCCCCAAGGTCTATAGCATAATAATTGGTAGACCTGACAATTGCCAACCTTAGCATGTGTCTCTAATGAGTAAGGCTCAGTCTAGCTCTTAAGTTATCCTGCTGGCTGCTAGTCACTTTGGCCTCGTGGCAACCCTCGTCTGGTTCATGCATATTCGTAGATCTATTAATGGTGGAGGTTTCATTGATCAACATTCACCTTTGTTTAGTTTCACTTTTTCATGTTTATCGGGAATTGAATATAGAGACAAACTATTTAGACAAAAAAAAGGTTGTGAGGGTGGATTTGTTAGTGCGGTTTTGTATCTATTTTTTTTCTCCTTTGCAATTATCTTTTTTGATTAATAAGATTTTTGTAAGTTTTATAAAACAAAATTCTATTCACCTTGGTCAAGTGAATCCGTGCCATGTATTTTTTTCTCAAAAAATACATGGCACGGATTCACTTGACCAAGGTGAATGAATAATCAAAGCATATAAGGCATGCTCAAATAGTGCCATATACTAGCAAGTCAGCAACACCTAGTGGATGCTATACGTCCCATTGAAAGAAAGGATATTAGGGTTTGCAATGGGCCAGGCAGCCTAGCCTGGCCCTAAAGAAGTAGCATATGGGCCATGAACTATGGCCCGAAGGCTGGCCCAGTTCGGAATGACCTGGCCTTGTTTTTTTCCTTTGTTTTTTGCCAGCTCAGACCGACCCAAATAGGGCAAGGCCCGGCCTAGGACTGGGCCAGCCCTATGGGGACAAGGACCGGGCCAAGGCAAATGCCGGCTTGACCTGGTTCTTTAAATACGAAAGTGGGTATACCCAAAAAATAAAAAATAAATAAATAAATAAATAATTGTAAATATGGAGATGGGAAATATATAAGAGAGGTGAAAATAATCCATGCACTTTGGGAAGGATTGAGATCTCAGTGGTCCGCTCTTCCTCTTTTTTGGGGGTCTTAGGGCCTTTGTATTGCCCCAAACTTGGCACGCAGATGCTGATTGCCTTAGGAAGATATTCATGAAGAAACGTTAGGAAAACATTTTGAAAAATGGTTTTCTTGAACTTGATGAGCACAACTGTCCATTTCATGAGTTTGCCCATTGGAGGCTCAAAATTATTTGTTTTCTTTTAAATTTTCATCTAAATCCTCTTGATGAGCACAATTGTCTATTTCATGTGTTAGCCCATTAAAAGCTCAAAATTATTTTTTTTCTTTTAAATTTTCATCTAAATCCTCTTAAGGCCTCAATGCAGCACCATTTCTTCGATCCTAAAATGGAAAGCACCTATTCACCGCATATTCATTTTGATGAAAAAATGACTTCCCGATTTTATTTTCAAATTTTTTCAGAAGTTTCTTCACAAAAACCAACTGAATATCCGTGCCCAATTTGTTATCAGATACTTCAAATGTTCTGAAAAGAGGTAACGAGGGTTTTATTGGAGTGTGCTTCTGGTAGAAAAAACGTTTTCCCATGTCACAAGGAGTATATTTTTGGTGATGACCCAACTGTTGACCCAAATACAGTGCATGTTTAAGATTTTCTGAAGTAAATAGAACTATATCAATATGCAAGATAAGTTTTGAACTCAATCAGAAATATCCACAAACATATGGTGGCATGCAATTCTTATCAAAATACCAACAAAAAGTTGCTGTAAATTCTTTGGAACTCAATAGGATGTACAAATATCACTAACTTTGTAATCCACTAAAGAATCTCTATCCAAATATCAATTGCAACTATTGATAAGCTCTTCTAAGCAATCCCAATAGAATTTCCAGCATGCACTCATCAAAAATCCATCATAAACCATTCCAACATTATAAAATAATGGCCAATACCTTTTTCCTTCTCATACAATATTTTCTAACCTTATTTTAGTATTTTTAGATGCACAAGATGAAAAAGAAAGTTGGAACAGCCTCACCAAATTCGTATAAATTTGTAGGCATAGTTTGATAGCTTTTCTAGAAAGAGAATGTGGCTAAAAATGAGTTTTTCAGCAATATAGAACACAAAATAGAACACAAGTTTCCTGCAAAATAGTTATTAGCTAATAATCTAAAGAGAGAAAGCTTGTTCGAGATGCAACACGGTGCTGGAATTGATCCGTGACACTTGAGGGCTCTCACAAAGATGAGAGGCACGTCCTTTACACCCAACTCATAAGGAAGCATAAAAGAGAAAAAAGGGTTTTAGGGAGAGAAAGAGAGCTTGTGCTTGGTACTCAGCCTCCCAAAATCTATTTCCATAAATATAGCTACAAAAATGGAAAAAATAGAGAGACGCATGTAGAAAGAGAAATGACAAGTGTTGCCTTTCAATAGCCACTATCCCTCTCTTCACATGGGTCTTTCTTATTCTCTACAGATAGCACTAGCTCATTGTAAAATATATTTTAAGTAGGGTAGAAAAGAAAATAAATAAATAAAAATTTTTGGGCCCTTATTTTGTAAATATTTGGAAAACACAATTTTCTCTAAAATTCCCCCACTTGTTTCAAAATATTTATAAAACCATCATACAGAGTTTTAGTAGCTCTATAGAAGTTGCTTGAGTTGTACATCTTCAAATAACAAATCCATCCACACATATGATGCATCCACTCAATGGCATTAATCACACACATTCCCACACTTATCAATTGTCGTAAAGTATTGTGTGATCATCAACCATATCATGAACTTTACCTACAAGCTATTAGAATAGTGGACTCTCTCTCTCTCACTAGTGTCCTCTGAAAAGCATCGGACACTCACACCGTGATACATACATCATCAAAAGGAATCTCTATCACATGAAAAATGTGAATAACCATCAATACAATGAATCATGCCATGATCCCATAAGGATCCTCAAACTGTCCAAACTAGCTATCGCTAAGTGGAAAACGGTGTCTATAAGACAAGCCAACTGGAGGTCATGCTCAGTGAGTCATACCAAATACAATTGTCCAGTTCGGCCATCACAATGCGTATAATAGAGTCAAAAGACTGCTACTGGGAGGTCATGTTCAACTGTCCAAATATCCAAGCTAGCCATCACTATGTGGAAACACGGATTCAAAAGACTACTAGTTGGAGCTCATGCTCAATAACATATGCCAAGTATAACTATCCAGTCTAGTCTCGCAGTGTGGAAAGCAGAGTCAAAAGACTGCTAGCTGGCTGTGGTTCATGACACTTACCCCTTCGAGGGATTTAGCCACATACGAACCATTAAATGTCTGACGATATAACCTAACCACCCTCGGAGGGTGCTTACACATGCCACACAGGCGTCATCGCCACCAAAGGCAGATATGCCACACAGGAGTCATTGCCACAAAGGCGGATAAACTGCACAGGCAAAGGGTAATCACATAACATTTCACATGTTCAATAGATGCGCCACTAAGGCATATAATAAGAAACATGTGGATCTCAATCACATACCCCTTTCACACCTTTCATGTGTGTTTATGTTTACACCTTTAGTCAATGGGTTAGCTATCATGAAATCAGTGTGGAGATACATTGCTTCTATATCCTTTTGTCCCACAAACTCTCTCACAGAATGATACTTTCTATTAATGTGTTTTTCTATATTGTGGTACATAAGATATTTTCAAATGGCTACGGCAGCTTGGTTGTCACAATGAATAACTGTTGGAGTGCTCTCAAATGTAGTTAATGGTATCTTACTGAGCAATTTTCTTAAATATATTGCTTCATTGACTGCCTCATATAAGGCTACATACTCTACCTCCATTGTTGATTGTGACATACTCTTTTGTATATGACTGCCCCATAATATACATGCTCCTCCATTAGTGAAAAGCCATCCAGATGTAGATCTGAATTCATCCTCTTTGCTAACCTAGTTAGCATCACTGTAGCTTTGCATTTCTAATTTACCATTTCCATAGCATAGGCTGTAACTGGTGGTCTTTTTGTGATATATAAATATTCTCTTTACAAGATTCTAATGTTCTATGCCTGGGTTACTCATATAACGGCTAGCAACCCTCATTGCATATGATATATCAGGGCGTGTTCATTTCATCAAATAGTTTAATGATCCTACTACTTGTGCATAAGGGATTTTTTCCATAATCTCTTTTTCCTTATCAGTCTTAGAACACATGTCCTTGGACAGTTTATACCATTTCTCATATGGGTTCCCATTGGTTTAGATTCATCCATTCTAAACTTTTTCAGTATCTTCATAGTATATAATTCTTAGCTTAAGTAGAGAAATATTCTCTTCTTATCCCTTGTAATTTGCATACCAAAAACCTGCTCTAGTTTTCCTAAGTCGTTCATCTCAACATGTAAAGATAACCACTCTTTGGTATATTTAATCACCTTAGGATCAGTACATGTAATGATAATGTCATCTACATATACCCTAAAATGAGATGACTACCTCTACTACTTCAGATATGTACACAATAGTCAGCACTAGTATTAACAAAGCCATAGTTCTTTAGTGCCTCATCAAACTTTAAATACCATTATCTTGAGGACTATTTAACTCTATAAAGAGATTTCTTTAGCTTGCACACTTTGCCTTCTTGTTCTTTGGACTCGAATCCCTCGAGTTGCCTCATAAATATCTCTTCCTCTAATTCACTATTGAGGAATGTTGTCTTTACATCCATTTGATGTATATCAAAGTTATAATTGTTTGCTATTGCTAGTACAATCCTAATGGATGACTTTCTAGCAATAGGGGAGAAAGTTTCTTTATAATCTACCCATTCTACTTTGGTAAAACCTCTAGCAACAAGTCTAGCTTTATACTAATCAATTGTTCTATCTAGATTCAGTTTTTTAGTATAGATCCATTTGCAACTAATGGCTCTACGACCTTCTGTAGGTCTACTAAGGTCCATGTCTAACTATTCATTCAGGAGTTATATTCATCTTACATTGCCTCCATCCAATTGGATGTCTCAGATGCTCCATCCAATTAGATATCTGAACTTATGCCCTCTTTAAAACTTATGGATTCATGATCAAGTTCTACATTATACCCATACTAGTCATCCAAGTAACTAGGTATTTTGGTTTCCCTAGTACTTTTCCTAGGCTCTACCATAATAAGAATACGATTAACACTACCAAGGTTCTCACAGGAATCACTAAACTGCCCCATTTCTTCTTCTAATTCTATAATTTTAGGTTGTTTCCCCTTTGGCATTTCTTCATCCTCAAAGAAATGAGCATATCTTATTTATATGATAGTTGTAGTCTCATGATCATAGAATATATAACCCTTAGAGTGACTAGAGTACCTAACAAAAGTGCATTTAATTGTTTTAGGTAAGAGTTTTTCTCTATTTGGCTTAAGGACACGAGCTACACAACCCCAAACTCTAATGTGATCTAAATTAAGCTTTCTATTAAACCATAATTCAAAAGGGGTTCTACTTGTAGATTTGTTAGGAACTCCACTCAATATATAAGTTGAGGCTAATAAAGCTTCTCTCCAAAATTGGTAAGATATATTAACTTCTTGTATCATACAATTAACCATCTCTAATAAGGTTATATTTTTTCTTTCAGCCATACTATTTTATTGGGGTGTACAAGGGAGTGTATATTGTCTAATGATTCCATGTTCCATACAAAAATTTTCGAACTCAAGTGAAGTATATTCTCCTCCTCTATCACTTCTCAAACTTTTAATCTTTTTATGTAGTCGATTTTCTACTTCCATCTTGTATACGTATGAGAAATCAAGACACACTTTAATGAGAAATCAAATATGTATACGTATATCGGGAATAATCATCAATGACAGTGATAAAATATTCATGTCCTTTAAAGGATTTAGCATTTAATTTTCCACAAATATTAATATGGACTATATGTAGAACATTTTCAGCCCTTAATCCCTTTGGGAATGGTTTTCTATGTATCTTTCCTTTTAAACAGTTATCATATTTAAAATTATCTTTTTCCTTAGAAGGAATTAATTTTTCTTTCATCATGCTAGACAAGATTTCATAGCCAATGTGTTCTAATCTTCTATGTCATACATTGAAGCTTTCTTGGAAAGAAGAATCAACAATATAAGAGGAAGATGATTTCATTTCATTAATTTCAAGTTTATACAAACTGCTACAAAGAGAAGCTTTGGCCACTTCTACACCATCCTTAAGAAAAGTCATATTCCCCCCTTTTACATATACTTGGACCCTATTTTTATCTACCTTAGACAAGGAAATGAGGTTATGCCTCATGTCGGGGCCATAAATGACATCATTAATGGTAAGAGTACCTACACTAGAAAGAGGAAGCTTCACGGTCGCCTTGACAAGTATGTGGACCCAAGAGGAGTTTCCCATATAGAGCTTCCAATCACTAACATTCCTCTCTTTGAAGTTCATCACAATCTCCTTACTCGTGGTGATATGCCTTGTTGCACCTAAATCAATCCAATAACCATCGGATGGGGTAACCAAGAGAGACTCTTTTATTATGAATGCAACATCATTTGGGTGATTGGGTTCTCCTCTCTCCATCTTCTTGAGTGGGGCCCTACAAAATTTGGCAATATGACCAAGTCTATTACAATTAAGACATCTTCTTAACCTTTTAAATAATTTTCCCTTTTTCTTGTTTTCTTTCTTTATTTCCTAATTGTTTTATTTATTCGCCTTTCTCTTCTTATGATTGAGTCTTGGATACCATTTTTGAGTAGCCAAATAAGCCTGCTGATGGGCTCTTTCATTTTTCTCTTTAGCCCTATCATTCTCTTCCATCCTAAGATGTCCTCTTAGATCATCAAGGGTGTGGATGGTACCATTGTGGCGCAAGTTTTTTGTAAGGTCTTTGCATAAATTAGGGGGATTATCTATTACCTTCATGATTTGGTGACGCTAGGATATGGGTTCTCCATAACCGGCAAGTTGGTTAGCCATTACATTCATGTTATTAAAAAATTCCAGCACCAATTGGTTCTCTCTCATTTTGTGTTGCTTATAACTTTCATAAAGTTCATGTTTTGCCATATAATTGTCCTCAGTGTGCTTTTTCTCAATAGCCTCCCATAAGTCTTTAGCATTAGTGTAGGGTTTAAAGACCTTATGCAATCTATCACTAAGGCAATTCAAAATGATACTCTTATATGTAAAACTATCAATTTTCAATTTCAAGTATCTTTGTCTCTCTCTAAGTGTAGAGTCATCATTAGGTTTAATTATGATTTCTTCTCCAATTACATACAACAAACTCATAGTATGCATCAAATAAGATACTTGACTTTTTCAAAGTGAGAAATTATAGCCATCGAGCTTATCAATCTTCTCTGAATCAGTCAATACAGCTTTAAGAATAGCCATTTTAGATACAAATTGAAAACCCCAAAGTTTTGATACCAATTGTTGGCCAAATATAGTAGATCATTAAGATTTTTAGAAGTAAATAGAGCTATATCAACATACAAGATGGGTTTTGAACTCAATCAGAAATATCCACAAACATATGGCATGCATTTCTTATCAAAATACCCCCAAAAAGTTGTTGTAAATTCTTTGGAGCTCAAAAGGATGTGCAAATATCACTAACTTTATAATCCACTAAAGAATCTCAACCAAAAATCAATTGCAACTATTGATAAACTATTCTAAGCAATCCCAATAGAATTTCCAGCGAGCATGCACTTATCAAAAACTATCAAAAACTATCCCAACAATATAAGATAATGCCCAATACTTTTTTCCTTTCTCATACAATATTTTCCAACCTTCTTATAATATTTCTATATGCAAAAGATGAAGAAGAAAGTTGGAAGAACCTCACTAAATTCGTATGAATTTGTAGGCACAGTTTGATAGCTTTTTTAGAGAGAGAATGTGGCTGAAAATGAGTTTTACAGCAATCTATAGCACAAAAACGTACAAGTTTCCTGCAAAACAGTTATTAGAAAATAATCTAGATTGAGCTTCTTCGAGATGTAACACGGCGCCGGAATTGATCATGTAACACTTGAGGGCTCTCACAGAGATGACAGACACGTCCCTTGCACCCAACTTACAAGGAAGCATAAGAGAGAGAAAGAGGTTTTAGGGAGAGAAAGAGAGCTCGTGTTTGATACTGAGCTTCCCAAAACCCATTTCCATAAATACACATGTAGAGAGAGAAATGACAAGTGTTGCCTTTAAATAGCCACTTGTCCCTCTCTTCACATGGGTCTTTCTTATTCTCTACACAAAGCTCTAGCTTATCTTAAAATATATTTTAAGTAAAGTAGAAAAGAAAATAAATAAATCAAAATTTTTGGGCCCTTATTTTGTAAATATTTAGAAACACAATTTTCGCTAACACCAACTGTGTGGTTCATGTTAACGTTGGGCATACTAGGGTTGGCAGGCCGGGCTAGCCTTCCTACATGCCCGATCCTCACGCAGCACGGCCCAGACCTATCCAAAGAGGCTGAAGCCCGAGCGTAGCCTCGGTCTTGGTCTAGTTAGGGATGGGCCAAGTATAATGTAGGGATAAAAGAATTAAGAAAAGAAGGGCTGAACCGGCCGGTCCTGTTGTGACCCTGGCACTAGCCTGGTGTGGCGGCCCAGCCCTAGCACAAACCTCGGGCCAGACCTCAATTATTTAGTGTCTGGCTGACCGGGTCTGGCTGGACGGAGCCGCCAGGCCCATTGCTATGCCTATTGTTAAGAAAACTAATTTTCTCCCTATGAGCCAACTTACTAGGTTCGCACTAGGCAAATGCATGACATAATCATAATACGTGTGAGCGAGAGGGTATGCACTGGGCTCACAAATGCATGACATAATCACACTAGAGAGAAAGTTAGAGAGAGAGAGAGGATAGTCTTTAAGAATGTTTGAACAACATTTGGCGCTAATAATTGCTCATCAATTGTAGATTGCAAAAGATTTTCGACTGCTGAAACATCGAAGTCTTGTCTGTGAAGCAAAACTTGCGTGGCTTAATAATCCAAAAGTAGGGGAAAGGGTGTTGACCTTCGTGCAAGAGTCCACAAATGTCCCTTGTCATAATTTGAACTTGTAAGAGCTGATTGTAGGTTTTTCCTGTCCTTTTCTATTTAAATGTCTAAATACTATTTACCAAATTGATGCTGATTCTTAATTTTATGACCATATAATGACTGCACTATGATAAGAGTAGAAAATATGCAAACCGGTCTTTTCATAGACACAGTTCTCATAAGCATAGAAAAGAAGCTTTGCTTGAATTGAGCTTTCAACCATTGTGGACATCCTCACATCTGAACCACAAAACCCTTATCTTGTTACAACTATGAGATATGATTAAAAGGTCCAACAAACATCACACAGTAATATGAATCACTTTCTTTTGCAAAATATGGGGAAGGATTTGTAATAATGCCACTGCATGGTTTACGTATGGCATTTAAGGTGACACTGTGTTCTACAAATCGTACTGGACTTGAAAAATGGCCAAGGGCCGGGTCCGAGCAATCGGTAAAGCGGGTGGCTCATCTGGTCAGACCGGGTAGGTCCCAGTCGGTCCAAAACGTGTTAAAAAATATAAAATACAAAATAATTTTAAAAAATATGAAATGTATAAGTAAACATAATTAAAAGAAGTACATCCAAATGAAAGTGAAAAGCAGTGAGAAACATCGATTTTAAAAACTTGATTTGTGCCTTGGGATATTTTAAAAATAAGCTAAACAAGAATAAAATGTAAAAATAACTATTCAAGGCTAAAACACTTTCTAATGTTCGCCAAAATAATAAAAAAATTCAGAAACACATTCCAAACAAATCCATTATCTCTTTGGAATTTTATATATTTTTTAACATTTTTTTAAAAAATACCCGACCAAACCACCTGAATGGATTTGTTTTTAAATATTGGCTAAACCGCGCAAAACATAGTAGTTTTGGTGTCAGAAACCCTTACAATGGCTTAAAAAAACTATTTTCACTATTATTATAAACTATAAAGCTCCAAATATGGTGCAGATCAACCGAATCTATACACACTGGAAACACTTGAAAATGTATGGTCTAGATAACATGTCCTAAGATGCACTATTTTTTTAATCGAAATTATTTTATTTTCATAGTTATACATCTCGAGATCGAGAAAATCAATTTGAGAGTTTTCGGCGAGGGACATGTTGGGTTTATGTGGCCTTTAAAGGCCTTATAATTGCTTGTAAAATGAAATGATATAGTGGAACATGAACTCAGTGGGAGTGTGGTCCCTCGTGGACCATACTAAGCAAACGATGGTTTGCTGATACCGATATGTACTTAACAATTTAGGGCGGTCGGTTGGAAAAAACCCATGCTACCTGGGTTTGAAGAACAAACTGATAAAGGTTTATGGGTTAGCTCTTGATGATGTCGGAGAACATGCTCGTATGAGTCAGTCGAAGGACTGTGTGACCCTTGTGTGTGATAGTGGCCTACAGAGACGGGAGCCAAATCTTTATCCATGTGCCATCACACGGCATGCATATTGATAGAACGTTCGGAAAGCCAGATATCCACCTTTGGGTGAAGCGTATGCATGTGCGAGAGATACCTTAATGCGTCATAGAGCTGTGATCGCATCAGGTCGTGCTGACCTTGACTCCTCTCTAGGGGAGGACCTGTAATCCACAAACTGGGATTGCGACCCCTTGATTCATTGACCTGACTTTGGTGACCCGCTAATGAGCCTCAGCTTGGACTGTGGATCATGAGAAATACTGGGTCGGTTCGATAAAGCTAGTGTGGTCTGTAGTCCACAGTTGAAGGTGGAGTACCCCGTTATTACAGATTGGATTCTTAAAACAATATAGATCATTTTTCCATCATATTAATTTAATTGTGTTCATTTTATTATTGAAATGGTTTTAGTTTTATTATTTGAATTTTTATGAATCTCTCAATATTTTATTTGTGATTTTTTGACTTATAAAAATACAGTTATTGTTCTTACAAAGTTATAAAACTTCAAATATTTATTTTAAATTGTTCTATTCAAATTTAAAAATAATATTTTTTTTATAAAATTCCATAGGGGCTTATAGTGCAGATGGACCCACCATGTGGCATGTGGGTGGAGGCCCACATGTGCCACAAAAGGGTGGCACGCCCCACCCTCTTTGGATTCTCTTGTTTTCTTTTAAGATAAGGTTAGTTTGATTTGTGACATGTGGTCAAATCTTGAAAGGAACATATTGACCATGGGGTTATCTATTTTGTAGCAAATTTGTTTAAAAGAGATATAGTCAATTTGAATTGATATGGATCTTATCTTATTTATATTTGATAGTATTTATCTACTTGATATTATTTGACATATCCTTATGGAATATGTGACATGGATCGTGCAATTTTATAGAATGCATGATATTTATTTTATTTAAATATATTGATGGGAAAATGATTTAAGGTAATAAGGATAATGGTTCATGCACCTTTCATAATGTTGATGGCCCATCTATAGAATGGATGACTTAGATCTCTCACCCCACTAGTCACCCTGGATCGATAGTGTATGTTCAATCTCACAAGAAGAGGCAAGCTAAAGAAAATCCTAAGAAACCCTAATCTTATTTAAAGCCCATAAAAAGGGATTATCTCTACCCAAAAATCTTTACACCTTACCTCTTGTAGCTAATTCTCATCTTTCTTTCTCATACCCCAAAAAGGGGGCACGCACCACTCTCTCATATTTTGATCTCTCTCTCCCACATTGTGAAAGAACCTAAGGGTTTAGGTTATGGAGTTCTTCTCTCTTATCTCTCAAATATAGAAATATAGCTAAGAGTTTTAGGGTTTAGCAAAAAGAGAATCCATCTCTCTCAAACTAGGTTTCTAAGAGAATTCTCCTAGGGTTTGAGTTTGTGATCAAAGGGGTTCATATTCTATTGGTGTGGCTTGGCCGAAATTTGCTTTTCCTGCTCGAGATTGAAGCTAGACCGTTGATCTCGCGCCATCAGAGGATGGCAGTCGATCTGGGGTGTAATAAGCCCGATTGAGATAATCTCCAGTACTCTCCTTTTTGTTTCTTGCAATCTTATCTTTTATTCTTAAGCATAGTGCATAATTATTTCAATCATATCAAGTTCTTAAGATCATGGTTTTATTGTTATGCTGATTTTATTTTGAAATTTATCTTATTATAATAAAGACCACATGTAAGTGATCCTTTGCCAAAAGAAAAGGGTGAAAAAAAAAAAAGTTGTATTCCCCGGTAAAAGATCACATAGGTCTTTCTTTCATTGGTATCAAAGCTATTGATACTTGATTCCATTAGTTGTCTTTTCTCTTTATTGAGTTTAGATGAAGCTTGGAAATGAGATATAAGAAAGTTAATGACTTTTGTAGTCAAGAAATACACCCACAGTTAAGAATTATTGAAATATTCTAACACCCAAAAGATACTATGCATAATGAGTATTCTGGGCTATTTTGGAGTAGTGATATGAAGAATATAATGAGGTATTTTTCTAATAGCTACTTCTGTGAAATTTTGTTTATTTAAAAGTAGGATTTACCTGTAAAATTTCAGTGGGAGATCTTATTGGAATTGAGAGTTATGGACTCAACAATGAAGGTTGTCAGTTCTGACTAAGGAAAATTCAAAACTACCCGTTGAGTTCCGTGATTTTTCTCAGCAATTATATGATTTTATTTCTTGCTGAAATTTTATTGTGTCTCACAAAATTTAGTCTACTTTAAAGCAAAAAAGGTTTCATCAAGAAAATCTTTGTGGTTTGAGAGATATGATCAATTTATTGAAGGATACGCAAGTGCTATTTTCTGCAGCAAAAATTATTTCCATGACTTGGAAGTCATGATTTTATTTCTATACTTAGCAGAACGTTTTATGGTCCACACTAAATTTTTAGACTTCCAGTCTTAGTCTAATTTGTAATAAAATTTATTTGAGAGAAAAATATCGATGGGAAGAGAGAAATAAAAATTTTGGATTGAAGAGAGGTCATCCTGAATTTTCTGTAATTTGGTATGTTCTTCATTAAGACATGAATAACTATATTTATCAAGCCTACTTAACAAAGTCATATGAGGCTTGTTGAAATATTGGTGCTATTATTATGTGTTTAATTTCAAACAAAATTGGTTTGAAAGGGAAACTCCATGATGGTAGAGAGAAAAGACAATTGCACGAGATAGTGTTCGTCCTGGAATTCTGCAGTATCATTTATTTTGTGACAAGAATGTCACTTATTTATTTCTCTGAAGAAAAGTATTATTTGGCATTTAAACTATGATGTTATGATTTGGTTAGTTTAGTTTTCAACACAAAAGATTTCAAGAAGAAATTCTTTGAGAATTGAGAGAAAGAGTTTTTTATTGAGAGGTGCTCAATCTGATTTTCTGTTAAGAAAATTGCATTGTGACCTAACTGTCACTGAAACGAAGACTCACTATATGATATCATATTTTTATCATGGCATGCTCATGTTCTATGCTGCAGAAAATTAAAAGATGTGGCATGTTAAGGCACATCCTTGAATTCCAAATTATGGGGACCTTTAAGACTCATTTTAAAAGGCTTTATAGTATGCCATGAGTATGGTTTATTATAGTACAACTTCAGAAAGATGTAATACAGAGTTGACAAGATAAGAGACTCTATGTGAAGGGTAATCGATCTGAAAATAGCAGAAAGAAAAAGAAATACAATACCTATTGAAACATCTTGGTTTCTTCGAAATGAAGAGATATATAGAGAGACTTGGTGGTAGCATAAAATCGCTAACGATCAGTGGGAGAATCGAAATTGTGATATTTGAAATAATGGGATGAAAAAGATATTTTTTTTACGGTGTAAGACAGAATAATCCATTTGCCAAAGAGATGGATACTTCGTAACATATGAAACCGATGACTAATATATTCTCCATTAGTTGCGTGCACTTCCAAGATCACAAAAGCCTGCCAAACAAAAAAAATCGATGAATCAAGAAAGCCCAGGTACCACACTACACGGTTTTGAGGTATGAAATCTATCTCACATTATATGATAAGGTCATATATGGAAAGATGATTCAATAACTTTGGTTAATGTGCTTTGGTTATATTTTGGCTAATTATTTTATGAATATGTATGGATATTAAGTGATAAGTGCTAACAAATTTGAAAGTACCGGTTTTGAATACCTCGTGTTTTTGTGCCTTCTTGTGCTTGAGTATGAACTACTTAAGGTAATGATACACATGGAGATGTGGTTTGATCAAGGGCTTTGAGCCCTAAGGATGAAACACGAGAGATGGAGGTAGCTCATTCAAATATGTAAGCACAAAGGGAATGTTCTGATGGAACTTGATCTTAGTGACCATCCTCTCAATAATGTCTATAATATGATGTGTTGCATGTGATGATGATCTCTTGATAAATTCTTCATAATTGTCAAAAAGGAAGTATTTTGTCAAAGCTTTAGTAGACATTATTTAGTCATACTTTATTTTGGATAAAATTATAAGATAGTATATATGATTTGTTTTTGTGGCCATGAACTTTACTTGGTAGGAAATTGAAGGCGTGCGGTAAAATGATTTATGAAGGCTAAGCATGTATTTTAAAATTAAATTCGATGTGTATATATATATATATATATATATACCAAGTCAATTTTTTTTATTAAAAAGAAAAACATTGTGTCTTGAAGGTATTTATAAAAGTGAGAGAAAAACTATCATGTACTTTTTTAAAATACCTATACGCTTTGACCCATGTTTCTAGTTATTTAAAATCCTCGATTACCTAAGACTTTGAACCATAGGGAATGTTATAGGAATGCCATCACGTTGGGCTTCCCTAACACATGTTGTGTTGATTGGATAACTTGGTTTGTATGAATTTACTACCAAGATATCTAGTGTGGTTGAACCTTTGTGGTTTAGTGTAAAGTTTTTTGTTAAATTGTGAAACGACGGTAGTTAGTATACTATATTGCATGAGTCTAGTGTATGCTACATAATAGTATATTATGTCATAAGAA
>NW_006498233.1:2346908-2394335 GCF_000471905.2 Amborella trichopoda
GTGTATTTTTGACTTAATAAAATACAGTTATTGTTCTTAACAAATTATGAATTCAAATATATATTTTAAATTGTTTTATTCAAATTTAAAAATAATCTTGTTTTTTATAAAATTCTATGGAGCCCATAGTGCACATGGACCGACCATGTGGCATGTGGGTGGGGGCCCACATGTGCCACAAAAGGGTGGCATGCCCCACCCTCTTTGGATTCTCTTGATTGCTTTTAAGATAAGGTTAGTTTGATTTGTGGCATGTGGTCAAATCTTGGAAGGGATATATTAACCATGGCTTTATCTATTTTGTAGCAAATTTGTTTAAAAAGATATGATCAATTTGAATTGATATGGATCTTATCTTATTTTTATGTGCTAGTATTTATCTACTTGATATTATTTAACATATCCTTATGGAATAAGCGACATGGATCGTGTAATTTTATAGAATGCATGATATTTATTTTATTTAAATCTATTGATGGGAAAATGGTTTAAGAAAATGGGGATAATGGTTCATGTACCTTTCATAATGTTGATGGCCCATTTATGGAATGGATGGCGCAAATCTCTTACCCCACAAGTCACCATTGATTGACGGTGTATGTTCAATCTCACAAGAAGAAGCAAGCTAAGGAAAACCCTACGAAACCCTAATCTTATTTAAAGCCTATAAAAATAGATTGTCTCTACCCAAAAATCTCTACACCTTAGCTCTTGTAGCTAATTCTCATCTTTCTCTCTCATATCCCAAAAAGGGGGCACGCACCACTCTCTCATGTTTTGATCTCTCTCTCCCACATTGTGAAAGAACCTAAGGGTTTAGGTTAGGGAGTTGTTCTCTCATATATCTCAAATATGGATTTATGGCTAAGGGTTTTAGGGTTTAGCAAAAAGAGAATCCATCTCTTTCAAACTAGGTTGCTAAGAGAATTCACCTAGGGTTTGAGTTTGTGATCAAAAGGGTTCATGTTCTATTGGTGTGGCTTGGCCGAAATTTGTTTTTCCAGTTCGAGATTGAAGCTAGACCGTTGATCCCACGCCATCAGATGGTGGTACTTGGTTTGGGGTGTAATAAGCCAGGTTGAGGTAATCTCCAGCACTCTTCCTTTTGTTTTCTGCAATCTTACCTTTTATTCTCAAGCATAGTGCATACTTGTTTCAATGACATCAAATTATTAAGATCTTGGTTTTATTGATATGCTGATTTTATTTTGAAATTTAACTTATTATAATAAAGACCACATGCAAGTGATCTTATGCCAAAAGAAAGGGGTAAAAAAAAAAAAATTGTATTCTTTAAAAAATAACCTTATCCAATAGATTTTTTATGTTGCGCCTTCCATTTGTAGCCCTTTTAAAACTTGAGTTTTCCATCCTTTGATCATACTTGTAGCAAAATTTGGGTTTTTTTTTTTTTTTTGTTTTTTTTTTGTTCTTGTTGTTGTTTTTGTTTTTGTTTTTGCTTTTTTTTTTTTTCTGTTTTTTTTTCTGTAATTCAGTTGGGAAGACATACCCCTACCCATTTTGTCCTATGATATTACTTGTAGCGCATTTTGTTTTTTCGTAATTCTCGGGAAGAAAGGTCCATACCCATTTTGTCCTTTGATATTACTAGTCACATTTTTATTTATTTTTTGTTATTTTGGAAAAAAAGATTCCTATCATTTTTTTTATATAAATTAGGGAGTTAGCTTATTTGAAGGTGTCAGCAGGGGTCAGCAGGTGGTGTCAGCACGACCTCCATGACCCGGCCCCTTTCTTGGGAAATGTTGGAAAGTGGATCTCACATTGAAGGGTCCCCTTCAGATAAGAGTCCCACTATACATTGAAAAATAAAAAGGTTAATTATTTTTGAAGCAATTAGTGGAATTGAGGATACCTTGATTTTTTTTCTTTATTTTATTTTCGTAATCAGTGCGAGTCTGGAATGGAGATGTGTTTTGGCGTGTCCAAGCCTTGTAGCAATCCATCATCTATACTGTATAAAGGAACACGGGAGGTGATCTCCTATCTTGTGTAACAGGCACAATTAGCTTAGTGACAAAGCGTGGCAGGAAAAAAAAGATTTATTAAATATGCTCTCTTCTCATTCTGTGAATCTACAAGTAAAATCACCCCAAAAGTCTTTACATGAGTCTAAAATAATCGTTGCTTTTATCTTTGGTAACTATTATCCTAGACGTTTTCTAACAATTAAACTAGAAGTCAACTTATATCTACTGTCTATGTGGCCCTACTTATTCCAATTGATCAAGGGTAGCCGCATACCTCATATCTCAGTGGTAAGTTGTCCTTTCCAACCCCACTAACAACATTAAAAAAACTACTAACTATTAGGGGTCTATTTTCCCCACTGAATTACCCAAACACAAATGAAAAAACAAAAAAAAAACAAAAAAAAACAGAACAAAACAAAAACTGATCAAGAGTGATAAGTAGATTAAGCTATTTTCCGTGGCCATTCTCCTTCAACCACCAGGTTGTTGGGTCCTTCATAATTCTCTATTGTCATTGTTCTTAGTAATTTTCAGCCTTGCAAAATTTTCGTCAAGGGAAGCTTTAACTGTACGGTGGGCAACAAATGTGATAAAGAGGAAAAACACGGTTGATGTTGGAGAGACTAGGTAGTGAAAACCCAAATTGTTGATCTATGGGGTTTTCTAAAACACTGGAAAATGTAGCTGGAATCAATGATAAAAACATAAGTATTTACAAAATTATATTATGGGTGTTATTTGCATAAGGTTGCAACCTTAAAGTATCAAGGTACACCACCAAATCTTTTCACATAATTTAATTTTGCTGTAAAAAATTCTTAAGATAGTCTAAGAATCCAGGTTTATCTCTAGTTATAAAATTTCAGATAAAAAAATGGTTTAAATCAAATAGATCTATAAACACATGAAAATCTTGATAATGGACGGTCAAGATAGTGTGGTGCAAGATGCACTATTTTTGGGATTCAAAATCCTTTTTCTTTTTCATATCCATACATCTCGATGTCGAGATGATCAATTAAAGGTTTTTATAACTTGAGAACATACTTTTATGGTGGATTTCCTAGTACAACATAATTCTAGAGTTTAAGGTTGCACCTTATATAATCTTTTTCCTTATATTATTTCAATATACAATTGAGAAAACTATAAAGACAAACCATAATCTAACCCGGAAAATATTACAGCATATCTGTAAAATGAAAATACATCTTAAAAGAATTGTTCTGTATACAAAACATGGTATAAAATATATACCTTTTATTTTTAATAGTTTATATTTTCCTAACGTTCATCATTTAAAGTCTAAAGAAAAATTTGATTGAACTGGGCATGTACCATCTCAATCCAAAGTTACTAAAAAATGGTATAAAAGCACATTTTTCCAGGTAATATATCCTACACAGTAGAGACACCTGGTACTCAGCATTTCATACTAAATAAAATGAGGGTGAAATAGAACATCAATGTACCCAAGACATATCCTTTGCCTTTCACAAGCAGGTTCAGTGTAAAAACTTTAGTAACGTTGTTTTCGAAGCTGAGATATTCAACAAGTCTTCCTTTTTACCTTTGGAAAATTTTGATTGCCATAATTATAAAAACATGCGTCTTTTCTACATATAAGAATGAAAGAGGAAGATCTTGGGATCTGGATTAATGAACTTGGACTTTTGGGAAGATAGAAAGATAGAGCAGAGGATTGCTTGGAAGTATGAGAACGAATCAATCTTACCTGATAGTACGAATTATCTTCCTGCCACGCGAATTCTTCATTATCGAATTTTGAAGGTTGTGACCAATCAACCTGAGGTGCCCCAAGAGTTATCGACGATTTCATTTCCTGTTTTATTTTGTTTTAATGTGTAGTTAATCTCTTATTTGAGCAACAATCTTTACTCCAACTGGCTTTTATTTTTCGATTTTGTCTCTTTTTCTACAGCAGCTTAGAGAAAGTGAATTTTTCCACTTCTGCAACAATGGGACTTCATAGATAGATTAAATGTGTATATTCAGCCGTCACTTCGATACGCAATAAAGCACATTTTTCTGTCAAGCTAAGAGAGACCAAATTGATGAAAATCTTATTCTATTGATTTGCTTGATACTGAATATTACAACAAATGGTAAGATTTATACACAACCTGTAATTAACCTGTGAATTACACCTCTTTATACTGTTACACCTGCCATTATGTGGCATTTACACCTCTACTGCTCCACCTCCTATTACATGGCATATGCATCCCATTACATGGCATATACACTTCATTGCTAATACTCTCCCTCAAGTGAGGTGTCCAAGAATTTTGGAGACTGCGCTTTACATGTAACCGAACAAACCGCGACACAGCCAATGCCTTAGTGAAGATATTAGTTAATTGATGATCTCCGGGAATGTAATGAATGACCAATTCCTTAGAAACAGTTTATTCATGCTCTAAATATGGTTGGTGCGGGCATAAAAATAGGATTAGCAGCCATTTATTTGGCACAAATTGGTTGGCCCTAGGTTTTGCGAAAAAGGCAAGAATAGACAAAAACCACTTTCTTGACACTGCAAGTTCTTCCTTTTTTCTGCTTTTCAAAAAGAGAGAAGAAAACATGTGTCGCAACCCCTCTAGAGTTCGTGCTTGTGTGCACACGAGGGTGACCCTAGTGCCCACTAGGATAAGGGTTGGGGGTGCGGTGTGTGCAGTTTGGACCAACAAAAGAAAGCTTTGAGGTAAGGCTTACCTTGTGATGTTGGGGTCGGATGTACCCGGGCAAGTTTACCATCTTATATTTCGACGCCTTGAAGCGTCTGTAGAAAGTCCCCCGGCCTTTCGGCTCGGTTTGGAGTCAAGTCCTTCATGGACTTCGCTTGATGTGCGCACTTGGATGGTTAATTTAGATTCGCCTTTTAGGGTTGAAAAGGTTTGTGCTTGAGTGAGAGGCTTGGTAAGGTTAAGAGATGGGTCTAGTTTAATGGGTCATGCTTTGGTAAGCTAGGATTAATAAGTTAAGGTTTGGTGAGCTAAGATTGGTTAAGGGTTAAGAATGGTGGGCTAGACATGGTTGGTCAAAGTCTAGTAAGCTAGGTTTGGTTGGAGGCTAGGAATGAGCCTAGATTGGATGGATTTGGATGACTCTTGGTTGGGTTGAGGGTAAAGATGAGTCTAGGCTTAGATGGGTTTAGGTTTGGTAGAACCACTCAATAAAATTCACGAGCCTTCAGGCATCACCTCACCTAGGAGGCAATACCAGAGACTGGAAGAAAGGTACTAGACACTAGACCTAAGTACCTTGGAGACAAGTCAAGGGTCACCCTTGACGTTTAACCCAAAAGTAAGTCTCTTTAAAGAGGGCGGGCTAGGAATGAGAGAGAGGGTGTGAGAGAGGGGTGACTAGGAGAGAAGGGCGGCTAGGTTAGGATGAGAGAGGGGCGGCCAGGTCAGAATGAGAGAGGGGTGCCTAGGGAAGGGTATAGTGTGGTGGCTAGGGTAGAGGGTGAGATGGGGGTGGCTAGGGTAAAAGAGGGTAGTGAGGGGCGGCTATGGTAGACAGGGTATGGGAGGCTAGGATGAGGATGAGAGAGGGGCAGCTAGGGTAGAAGTTGGTAGGGGCGGCTAGGGCAGGTGAGAGAGGGGCGGCTATGGTAGAATGTGAGAGAGAGGGGCGGCTATGGTAGAATGTGAGAGAGAGGGGCGGGTAGGGTGAGAGAAGAGAGGGGCGGCTAGGGATGTAGAGAGAGGTGCAGCTAGGGTGAGAGGAGAGAGGGGCGATAGGGTGTAAGGAGTAAGGATTAGGGAGTAGGAAATGGGCGTAGGGAGTAGGCAGTAGGAAGTGGGGTAGGGAGTATGGAGGTAGGAAGGGGTGTATGGAGTAAAGAGTAAGGAGTAAGGGTTGGTACACCTAAGGAGTATAGTGGAGAGGAGTAATTTTTTTGAGTGTAAAATTTTCTCTCTCCTCACTCTAAGGTGAAAAGGTCTTCAAATAAACTCAAAGAACACGCACTCTCTCTCTCTCCTAGGTTAATCCTTAATTTCACTCACAATTTTCAATGTATTCAAGCCAACCTTGCCCACCTTTTACAATTTTCTATGCATGGGTTTATATAGAGTCACCCCTTGAACATGGGTGTGCACTCAAAGCCCAAGAGAATGGCTTAAAATCATAATTAAAAAAAATAAAAATGAAATCCCGAAATTAGGCAAAAATGACCAATTATGACTATAATAAAACATAAAAATAACAAATAGGTCCTCAAAAAGGGGCTCTTCCCATCCACATAGTTTGGCGCATTCTTTCTATAATTTTCGATGATGTTTCGGGTGATCTATCACTATGAAAATGTAGATCGTCCGGACATGACTGGTTTGTTATATGATTTGCATAAGGTCTTGGTGTATTGCTCATGTTCTTGAAAACTTTAACTTTTTTTGTCAAACATGCAAACTTGAACATTTTCCTTGCTCGATCTAGTTCAAAATGTCGCTTCTTGGTCTTCGTATTATGTTAAATCAAAGAGGAAGTCCCCATCATCATTTTTCATAGTAAACCATGTGATTTGGCCTATGATTGACCATTTTGTGATTTTTGGGAGTCACCGGAAACACGGTTTTCCGGTAACCCAAAAATTGTACCTTCATGTGTGCCTCAATTAGGTTCCTCCCTGGTCCTCATCTTGAGTGTAGTGTAACTCAAATCAAAGGTGTTTCAGTCATTGTCAAAATGCCCTCTTTTTGAGGTCCATACGCATTCGAAGCTTCGAGTTATGTCGATTGGAGTGACAGGATGTCTTGCATACAAACTATGCACTTTTTGTGAAAACTTCTCTCTAGGATTTGTCTTCGCTCGCTGATCGGCTTGGGGCATGCCATAGGTCAAAATCTTCCTCTCATCGAGGAGAACAACATACTAAAATTTGAACTTGATTCACCTTGTTCTTGTTGAGATATGAGCTTTGTAAGACTCTCTCATTTATGGAAAATGCAACATCTTTTTACTATTTTTAGTAATTAGTTGAGCTGAAACTTGCTAGTTGCACATTAATAGTGAATGACCCTCCCTTTTCAACAAAGTAGGACCTATAACGGTCTGTTTGAGTTGAAACTTGCTAGTTAAGGATTCTGGGACCTTCTGAAGTTGTCTGCAGTGGTCTAGTAACCATCTGAGACCATTGTCATTGATTTTTAGCAATGTTCTACCTTGTACATGTAAGGGCATAGCACTCCAAACTGAATTTTCATCATGTTCCCGTGCGCCTTTATATGGATGCGGCAAAACTTTGGGACCTCAAATGTCACTCTCACACACTTTTTGGGCCTAGGATAACACCATTTTGAGAGCTCTTCAAAATAAGGCTTGTTCCTTGTGGGCTTCTGTAGTCCATAGGAACATTTGGTACCTACGGGTATGGTTGCAACCACCACCTCTTTTATGTGCATTAGGGACAATGTGCGCCAAAAATACACTACAACAACTTGCCTCGTCAAATGTCACTCTTTAAGAGCAGCGAGAAGTGTGACATTCAGAACAAAATCGCCTGAGTTCATCTTTCGAATCCTCACAGCGGTATTGTTTTTCACTCAAATTTTTTTTCCATTTACCAACATCAATGTGACCTTTGGTGGAGGGTAAATCACGCCTAGCCTTTCAACAGAGGGGTAACTGGTGGTTGTTTTTTGTTTCAACAGGTTGGGGCCTTTTAAGGGGCTCGTGACTAATCTTATCAGAATCCAGATTTGTCTTGCAGCCGGAGGCCTACATAAGGGTTCCCTTCCCAGCCCGTGAGGATTTGAGGAAGTCTGGTGATCGGGGGCCTATGCAACATGAAATCGAATCATCAAGCATCATATTTGATCTGCTGGTGGGGGCCTTTCCGGCGTGAACCCAATGCAGTAGACGTTGATTTGGTTTGACAGCCGGGGGCCCTTATTGGATGTGTGAGCTGCTGCACTAGTATTCAAATCGATTAACAGTTTGGGGCCTCTTTAAGGCGTAAACCCAATTTGCTGGGGCATAGTTGAGTGCCTCTGGGGCATCAACCCAAATCTAATCGTTTACAACAAAGAGAGACATATTAAGGCGTAGGACCCATACTGACGAGATATTGATCCTACTTGATTGTCGGTAGCCTTTGAGGGAGTGTGACCCACTTTATCAGAGTGATTCTTCTTTGATTGATATTTGGGGGAGGAAAACCTGTCAGAGGGTTGCCAGTCCGATTTGCCATGTTATTGATTTTTGGATGTCCAGGAGCCCTTTCAGGTGGACTCAAACTGTTTTAGCCTTTCCTTGAGCTCTTTTAGGTTTAGCAGTAGGGTGCCTTTTGAGGGCATGAATTCTCATGTTGTCGAGCTTTTGTATTTCTATTTGGTTGAAGTTGCCTATCATGAGAGTGTTGCATCAACCTGTTTGTTGGTTCAGGTGCCCTTTCGGGTTTCAACTTGAACTTGGTGGAAGTGGTGCTGCAGAGCGGCTTTCACGAACTCTATTTTGATTCGACTATTTTACTTGTGGCTTCATGGTCATGTCCGTCTTTAACCGCTTTTACTCATGATGTTTCTTATCGGACTTGCATCATTTCAGTTTCTCTTTTCATTTTGGGCACTTTTACACATGGCTTCATGGCCACATCCGCCTTTATTTTCATTTTTCCAATGGTGCATGGGAAATGGATGATGATTATGGTTAGGTACCTCCTTCGAATCGGGATGATATGGTGGCACACATCTCGGGTTTCGGGGGAGCCCGGGACTTTTTGAGATCGCTCTCTCGCGAACCTCGCTCAGAAGCAAGGGCAGGTATACCAACTAATGAGAGAGAAATTTAAGGTGGGTTCAGTACTAACTCGGGCTAGCTCATGTGGACGCAATCTTAGATCATTAAAAAAGCCCCTCAGTCCTATAACTGGTTCGAAATCGTCTCCCTTGGCCTGTACTCTCCTGTTTCTGTAATCACATATATATTGTTAATTTTATAAGACAAGTGGGCTGAGTGAGCCCACCTTGTCTTTGGGTGAATGTACACAAGGCATGCACATTCAAAGGAGAAGAGAGAAGAGATGATGAGATGAGGGTTGGAAAAAGGAAGAAGAGAGAACAAGAAGAAAAGAAAGACACTTGATCGGGGAACTAGCCTAGCACAGCTGCTAGATTGGCATGATGATTGACCTGACGTGGTAGTAAGATGGGCACAACGACAGTATTACTCGATGATAGAACACCAACACTGATCAGCTTGGCACAACGACTAGTTCGACATAGCAGCAAGACGGACAAGGTAACTTAGAGCGGCACAATGACAATACTGCTCGATAATGAGACTACCGTGATAAGGCTAGACTTGTCCCTTGGTCAAGAGAGAGGGGAAGGAGAGAAGAAAAAGGGAGATAAGGGATGAAAACAACAAAAAAAGAAAGAGAGAGGAGAGAAGAGAGAGAAAAGTAGAGAGAGGCGAAGAAAGATGAAGAAGAGAAAAAAAGGAGAGAGAAAAGAAGAGAGGAAAAGAAGAGAGAGAAAAGAAAAAAAGAGAGAAAAAGAACATGGACGGCAATGGACTTCTGCCATCCATGATGGAGGAAAGAGGATTTTAAGAAAGAAGAAGAGGAAAGGAAAGTAGAGAGAGAAGAGCCGGTAAAAGAAAGTGCAGAGAGAAATTAGGAAAGAGTTAGAGGAGAGAGATGGAAGGAGAGAGAAAGAGATTAAGAAAGAGAGAAGAAGAATAAGGAAAGAGATACGCACGACGCTACCACCACTGTGGATGTCCGAGAGAGATTCGTTCACGACGTTGCCATCACCGTGCATGTTCAAATGGAGAGAGTTAGAATAGAGAGAAGAAAGTCGAGAGAGAGATTCGTGCACGGCGTTGCCATCGCCGTGCATCAGACAAAGAGAGACAGAGAGAAAGATAGGACAGAGAGAAGAAAGAAAGAAGGAGAGAGGATGAAGAAGAAGAGAGAAAAAAAACACACACGGTGTTGCCATCGCCGTGTGTGCGAGATAGAGAAGAAGAGAGAGAATAATGTACACGGTGTTGCCATCACCATGTGTGTGAGATAGAGAAAGCAGAGAGAAAAGAGAACGCACACGGTGTTGCCATCGCCATGTGTGTGAAAGATGGAGAAGAGAGACGAAAATGCACACGGTGTTGTCATTAAGATAGAGAAAATACAGAGAGAAGAGAACGCACACAGTGTTGCCATCGCCGTATGTGAGATAGAGAAGAAGAGAGAAGAATGCACACGACATTGCCATCACCGTGAGATAGAAAAAATAGAGAGAGGAAAGAACACACGCGGTGTTACCCACGCTGTGTGTGAGATAGAGAAGAAGAGAGAGAAGAATGCACATGACATTGCCATCGCCGTGTGTGAAGAATAGAAGAGAGAAGAAGACGCTTACGACGTTGCCATCGCCATGTGTGATAAAGAAAAGAAGGTGCACACGGCATTGCCATCGTCGTGTGTGAGAAAGAGAAGAAGAGAGAAGAAGACGCACACGGCATTGCCATCGCAGTGTGTGAGAAAGAGAATAAGAGAGAAGAAGACAGACACGGTGTTGACATCGCCATGTGTGTGGTAGAGAAGATAGAGAGAGAGAGGTTCGTGCATGGCGCTGCCATCACCATGCACAATCAGTCAGAGAGGAACAAAAAGGAAGATCGTGAAGAAGAAGAAGGAGAAGAAAACACACAGCGCTGCCATCGCCGTGTGGGTTAGAGAGAAGGAAAAAGATGACATGCACGACTCTGTCACAGCCGTGCGTTCCCACAGAGATTAAGAGAGAAAATCCGAGAAAAGAAGAAGAAAGAAAAGAGAAAGAGATGGAGAACGAGAGGAGAGAGAAAGAGAGACGAAAGGAGGAAAGAGAAAATTATCTTATCGAAAGGTATCGACCCTTTTTTTCTCTCTCCTCTCTCTCTCTCTCTCTCTCCAAGACACACCCATGAACTCAAAGTATAAGCATAGACTTTATTGATCAATTGAAGGGGAATCAGGGAAGAACTTGCCAACTAATGAAGAACCCTTTACAATTAGGTTTAGCATGTATTTATAGAATTGGGCCCAAACATGGGTGGATGTTAAAAAACTATCTCAATTGATGATAATTACAATTAAATTTAACTAAAATAAATTATAAAAATTGGTATAAAAGGACTATTTTGCCCCCGCCTAGCAATATGTGGAATTTCAAAGCAGTCCCTGCTGCTGCCCTAGAACTTGCGTGATCTTCCGTGAGTGATCCGGGGTTACTCTAGTGCCCATTTGATTGAAAGATAATTTTTTTCTTGTGGGGCTCGGCATGGGATCAATTTGATACCAACTTCGAGCCATGAATCTTTTTTTTAATCCATGATCATGTGACTTTGAAATTTAGATGAATCTTGAAAGCTTCGAATTGATAGTGTTCTTATCACTTGATGTTTCTTTGTGATTTCTTTGCTGTATTGCACTAAGCATGTCGTTACGATCTCGTGACAACAAACGCAACTCGATTTCAAGTCCGGATGAAGATTTTGCTACTTTGGAGTTTTGGTCAAAATCTGGAATTCTGGTTCTGGAATTTGCAGTCACTTAGACATGCTCATGTGCTAAATCCAACTATTCGTCATGTATGGAGTTCGGATCAGAGATGGCCTTATACCTTATGCACACGATGAAACTAGTCTCGTGTCAATCTGATGCACGAGCACCGTGATTTGGTCGCTTGAGCGAGTGTGTTACTATTGATTTTCCTGCAACTTTCTTCACGGATCAGCAACATCTCTAACTTTTCTTCCTGCTTGGGCATTGTCACGTGGCGTGCCACATATGGAAACACTCTTCTTAACGAGCTGACCACACTCACAAAAGTTGAACACGATCCGACTCAAGATGAATGAGATATGGACCTCGAAAGTCACTGCCTGAGGCAGCCAAAACAACCACCTTTAATGGTGCTTTGGTGCAGAGAGGCAACACGGGAATAGTGTGCGGCCTACCCCTTTTGGTATTTTATCCATAACTTTATCTTGACCTATAGGGGTTTTTAGTCGTGTCAGACCAAATGGTGCTGGTCCCGCAGCTGTTTGACGCACTGAAGAGATAGTTCTAATTACGGGGTCCATTTCAAGGTGGTGGAGGTTGATAGTTCTAGTTACGGGGTCCGTTTCAAGGTGGTGGAGGTTGATTTTCTAAAATCATTTCTTTGTCTGTACTGCTTTAAACATGTCTGATTGCAACGAAACTTGACAGGTGGTCTTTTGAAGTGCCTAAGAAGATTTCTACCCATTCTAGGGTGATTATGAGACTATCGAGAATTCCACAATATGTCAAGGCTTTATTGACCGGCTTCCTCTTTATTCTACATCAGGGACCAAGGTGCTGAAAAATGTGTTCAAACAGCTTGCCCCGTCGAATGTTGTGCTTTGTAAGATGTGAGAAGAACAACATTCGAAAAATTTCCTTTGGCTTTATTACTTTTTCTTCCTAGCCACAAGACGACGTGAACATCGAGGAGATTCATGCAATGCTGCAACTAGGATGCTCAGACATTGTGATGCAATGTACAGGTCCATCTCTGAAGACTTTAGGGGAGAAGAGAAATTTTTTAGGGATCCTGTTGAAGTCCTCCCCCTCAAGGGACTATTTGTGATTCTCAAAGCTGAGGATTTTGTACGGATCTCATTGGTTAGAATCAGGTCCGTCTAGGGGTCGAGTTCCATATTGAAGGGCATTTTTCCCATTTTGTTATGGGTTTGTGGATGGTCTGCTAAAGGACCTTTGGTTGGCGTCCGTTTACGTGGTGCACCAGGATTGTACTCAGTTGGGCAGTGTACCTCAATTTATCGAGGTGACCGCTGTAGGTATAACCCTGCCCCCTGCTTGCATATTTGCAAGCATAACAGGTCCAAGTTCTGGCTGACTTTAGCCTTCTTGGGGTTTCTTTAGCATTTTGTAGTGTGTTTGTTTTGTTGTTGGTTGTTGGTTGTAGATGGTGTGCTGAAGGGCCTTTGGTTGGCATCCGTCGTTGTGGTGCACCAGGACTATACTCAATTAGGCAGGGTACCTCAGTTTATTATGGTGACCACTATAGGTATAACCCAGTCCGCCTCCTTGCAATTTTGTTAGCATAACAGGTCCATGTTCCGACTTACTTTGACCTTCTTGGGGCATCTTCGGTGTTTTGGAGTGTGTTTGTGACCTCGTGGGAATAGTTCTCTTCCTCACGAGACTTGTTTTGCCTTCTTGTTGAGTCTTCTGTCTTCGAGTCCTTTTTGTAAATGGTCTCAGGCTGCCGGAATCTTGCTTGATGCTCGTATTTTTTTGGGTCTTGGTATTGTGACACCAGGGATATTTCTCTTTGGAATGTGGGCTGAAGCCTCCTGTTTAGACAATGCTGCATCAACCTCTTTATTGATCTAAGTGTCCTTTGTAGATTTTCACTTGGACTTGGGAAGCAGCCCCATAGAGATGGTTTTCACCTACTCCCTTTCCAATTAGGGCTCTTTTACCCATGAACTTTCGGCTATGTCCACCCTTATTTTCCATTTTTACTCATAGTGCCCTTTCGGGGTTTTCACCGTGCTCGGGATTTTATTAACGAAGCTCTTTTACTCATGGTTTTGTAGCCGTGCCCGTCCATCTTTTTTACTCATAGCATTCCCTTGTCAGGTATGCATCATGACCTTTATTATTATTTTTATTTTTTTTTGTGAAGGCGTGTTTAAGGTCATGCCTTCGGGACCTATGCGAAGCCATTTATCGTCATGCGGTCAAGACGTGCACTGTAGTTTAAAGTCATACAGTTGGACCATGATGAAGATGGATGACAGTCTATATAGGCCATGGAGTGAGTATGGTGGTCATTTGACTCACTTTGGGGAGATGGCACAAGGCTACCTATGAAAGATGGATGATGTATGTGTTGAAGGTAACATGTGGTGACCCACTAACTTACAACGAGTATGGAAGGCAGGATCGTTCACCGTTATGTGAGCATGGGTGAGACTCACTGGGGAATGATGAATAATAATGAAGGAATGGACTCACTGGGGAGATGCTGAAGGTGATGGGTGCACACGGGTTAGGGAAGTTGTGCGTGAAGATGCACGTAAAGGGCATGTGCGCATGTGTGGGGGTGAATTTAAGGTCATGCCTCTGGGACCTACGCAAAGCAGTTTAACATCATGTGGCCAGGATGTGCACCATGGTTTAAGGTCATATAGCTTGGACCATGGGTATGTAGTTTAGATTTGCGACTAGGACCATGCAGTTTAAGATCATGCAACTAGACTATTTACAGTTTAAGGTCATATAATTTGGACCATGGCGCTAAGCCTTTTAACATCATGCGGCCAGGACGTGCACTATAGTTTAAGGTCATATAGCTTGGACCATGGTTATGCAGTTTTTAAAGTCATGCAACTAGGACCATGCAGTTTAAGGTCATGTAACTAGACCTTAGCTATAGTTTAAAGTCATATAGTTCGGACCATGTAGTTTAGGGTCATGCACCGGGACCAAGGTTGTGCAGTTTAAGGTCATGTAGCTAGGACTGTGCAGTTTAAGGTCATGCAACTAGACCATCGCTACAGTTTAAGGTCATATAGTTTGAACCATTGTGTGGGTCGCCTAGTAGGTGAACTGCCTTGGAGAATAGGTCTGTGGATAGTTATTTGACTCCCTGGGGGTAAAATGATGGCAAGGGTTTTAGATGGGAAGCAGACTTCATTGGAGATTAGGGGACAAGTCTGACTCCCTGAGGTGAAAGATGAAACTCCATGGGGAATAGGCTCGTGGAAGATAACCCAACTCCTAGGGATAAGACAGCTTGGTGCGAGACTGACCCACAGGAGATTGAAGGGATAAGCACGACCTTAACTCCGTTGGGGATTAACGGGCTGCAGTATGGGTATAGTTCTTACTGAGGACAGTGGCCTACTCCTGACTCCATTGGGGATGACCAGTCATGGTCTTGGTGGAACTACCTGGATGACACTCGACTGGGGATGACAGAGCTTACGACTTTAATGCAACTCCACTAGGGATAGTTGTAGAATACTCACAATGAAGATGAAATTCAGACATGAGCGGCACTAGACAGGATAGTAGCAACTTACGCGGCGATAGTCATTGGCGCTCATAGCACTAGCACAAGCGACGCTGGCATGCACGGGAGTGGTCACAGGCGGCAGTAGCACTAGCATGCATGACGCTAGTACACGCAACGTTGATTGCACACGGCATTAGTCACGCTCGGTGATACAGTCGGCATTAGCATGCGTTCAACATTGATTGCACACGACGTTAGTGACGGTCGGCGATAAGCCTCTATTCAAGCCTCGGGTTTGAGCCCGACTCGGTCCAGCCCATCTGAAGATTGGTGCGTGACATTGCGTGGTTGGTGGTAAGCCTCTGTTTTGGGCCTCAGGTAACGACCCGACCCGGTCCAGCCCATTATCGCTTGGCCTTCAGGGACATGTCTGGTATTCTCACTTTGTGAGGGGTACCTTGGGGAACCATCTTCTATAAAAAGGGGGAGACTCCATTTTACTGTTTTATCGAAGGTAAAACAGTGAGTTTAACAGTGAGAGAGAAGAGAATTCTAGGGAGAACTTCCAACGAGCAATCAAGTATTCCGGCAAGTCTAGTAGCTTCGACAAAGTGAGCCGCAGGAGTTTGCTAGGGAGCATCGAGGTTTCCGCTAAAGAACAAAAGGTTAAGATGAAGTAGGGAGGATGTCGGTTAGTTGCAGAGGTTTTCCGGGAGGTGTTCTCAGTCACCAGAGTGGTGGGAAAAGACACAAGCGAGGGTCGTTAGTCATTTCCGTAAATGTCTGGTGGTTTCTTGGTGGTTTTTTGTCACCGAGGAGTAGTGGGAGAGTAACAACAGTGAGCGTCAGTGTTTTTCAACATGCGGGGAGATGAAGGGTTGCCGAGGATTTGAGTCATTGCAGGAAAACATGGAGTCTCAGGAAAGTGCATAGTCATCGAGGAGACGAAGGGTCGCGTAGAGTCTTGGGAAGGTGAAAGGTCACCATCATGAGTGAACACGTGCGGCGACAGTGAACACAGCTATCGCTAGTCTCAGTCGGCATTACCCCTTTGTCCAACGCAGTCGGCGTTACCCTCTGGGTCATAGCCAGTGTTAGTCCTCAAGAAGCGCAACCGACGCTGGGCTTTAGAGACACAAACAACGCTAGCCTCATGTGGCGCTTATCAATGCCTCAGTCGTGCATGGTCAGCGACATGATGCATAGGTGTTGCTCACGTGTGGCGTGGCTGTTCACTTAACGATCTTTTCATGAATGGTAGTGAATTGCTTCCGACTGTGGTTATGTTAGGTGAAGAGTTGCGCGCAGCGATTGTCAATCATGGAGATGACTTGGGTAGGCAAAGGGTGATGGCCAATAGTAGAGCTGGGCTTATGATGCCTGTTGGAAGCCAAGTCCTTCAGCACAACAGTGAAGTCCATGTTGTTATGTGGAATTGTGAAAAGCGTATGCTCTCCATATAGCGCAACTCCTTACCAGAGAAGTCTGCTTTGTATGTCTTATATACTCGATCAAAGCGCTTCCACCTTCTCCTATTGTGAGAGACATTTTTGGCGTGTAACCGTCCGCTTTTCCTCAGATGCAAGAGATTTGTAACCTCTTTAATGATGAGCTTTGATTGTAATGGTAACTCCTTCTAATGCAATAAAAAGAGTTAAACCTTGTTTGAACTGTCTAGCTTGTCCTAGTTTTTTAACTCTTTACTGTTGCGCATCGTGTCTGCATCATGGGTAGTATTCCTTTAGGTATCGCTCATTGATAGGGGGCATCTTCTCCTCTTCATCAGGAAGTGCCAGTATGTAAGCTCCATTTGATGAGACCTTTATTACTATGAAAGGGCCTTCCCATTTAGGTTTGCACTTCCCTTTACGATGCCCATACATAACGATTGGCCTTTTAACTACTAGAGCCAAATCCCCTCAAGTGAATGAGTGGACTTTGATTGACATGTCAAAGGCCCTCTTCATTCTCCCTTGGTTGAGCTTGAAGTTTTATTGAGCTCCTAACCTCTTTTCATCGAGTGTATCCAGTTCTTGATACCAGAGTTTGACTCTCTCATCTTCGGTTAGTCCTTGATGTATAGCGACACGTAATGAAGGGAGTTGAACCTCAAGGGGTAAAGCTGCTTCACCCCCATAGACTAGGGAATAAAGAGTGGAATAGGCCCCCAAGGCTTCAGGAAGCTTCTCATGCCAGTTTTTCTTTATCTTCGATACCTATTTCCTTAAAACGGTGCATAGGGTCTTATTGAAAGCCTCAGCTAACCCATTGGCTCGAGGGTGGTTCATAGTTGAGTACTTCCACTCGAAACCGAACTGGTTAACCAGGCGATCAATGCAATGACTTCTGAACTGAGGGCCATTATCAGATATAATCCTGTTAGGCACTCCAAACCGGTATATGATGTGATGTTAGACAAAATTAGCCACCGTGGTCCAAGAACTTGCTTAAGGGGGATTGCTTCAGTCCATTTGGAGAAATAATTTGTCACAACTTGGATAAATACATGACCCATTATCGAAGGAGGGTCAATAAGCCCTACAATGTCCATACCCTATTGTGAGAAGGGCCATGATGCCACTGTAGAGTGCAAGGGCTCTGAAGGCTGGTGAACAAGGCTTGAGTGTATTTGGCACACCTGGCAGTGCTTGGTATAGTTTAATCAACAATCATCGAAGGCCAATAGTACCCCAATCTGTGTATCCATTCACAGAGCTTAGGGCCGGAATGGTGCAGTCCACAGATGCCTGAGTGTACTTCTTCCAGCACCTTGTTTACTTCTTTCGCGTCCACACATCTAAGAAGAATACCGTCAAATGACCGTATGAAGAGAGCATCTCCTTCAAGGAGGGTATACTTTGTAGACATTCGACACACATTGTTGCGCTCGACACGATCTTCAGGGAGTCTATCATGTTTTATAAAATTAGTGATGAGCTCTCTCCAATCTTCTACCTACACGATTTCCACGCATATTGGGCCGAAGAACTCTGGTTCCTAGTTTTGAACTTTAGCTCCTTGACTCCATGCCATTTTGTGTTCAATCTTGATGACTTCTTTGGCATATAAAAGTGGTCCAAATGGATAAGGCGAATACTCGGGGAAGAGATTTCTCTCATCATCCGCGTCTAACTTGGTTCTCAATTTAATGTGTCTCCATTCTGTCACCCAAATAGGTGTGGGCCCTAGTGAGGACAATTGAATTGTATCCCCAAGTTTTACGAGCGCATCAGCCTACGAGCTTAATCTCTTGGGGATGTGACTTATAGAAACGTCCTCAAGCTAAGCCATATATGACTTTGCAGTATCATGATAAGGTTTGAGAGTGTCTTTTCTCACGTCATATATTCCCTTGAGATGCCGAATAACCAACTCAAAGTCATCGTAGATCTTGAGCTGCTCTAAATTTAGGTCGAAGGCTATCTCCAACCCAATTATAAGAGCCTGATATTTTGCCTCATTATGGGAACCGCCTTCGGTGAGAGAGAAAGAAAGAGGCAGTACTCCTCTCGGAGTCATAAATACCACTCCGGCACCTCCTCACTTAGATTGGAAGGTTCAGTAGAAGTACATCTCCCACACCTGAGCAAGTTCTACACAAAATACTTCTTCATCAGGAAGGTCACTTGATAAAGGGGATTCTGCTGATACAGAGTGTGCTGCGAGAAAATAAGCCAACGCTTGGCCCTTGATGGCCTTTTGTAGAACATATGTGATGTCAAATTCCATCAGCAATAATGCCCACTTTGCAAGACATCCTGACAAGCATGAGCGTATCATGAGAAACTTTACTGGATCTGCTTTTGATATAAGTTTTACTTCATGACCGAGCAAGTAGTGGTGGATCTTTTGTACAGAGAATATTAGGGCCAAGCACATCTTCTCTATAGGGGGATAATTCTTCTCGACTCCTTGCAACTTGCGGCTGAGATAGTACAGTGCAGTTTCTTTCCCTTGTTATGGGCCAACAATGCCCCGAGTGACTCGTCCAGAGCGGTCATGTACAGTATGAGAGGTCTTCGCAGTATCGGTGTAGAGAGCACTGAAAGGTTGAGTACATAATGTTTGATGTCATCAAGGGCTACCTGACATGCTTCATCCTAGATGAATGGGGTATCTTTCTTTAACAGGTGCGTAAAGGGTTTACAATAACTTGAGAGGTTTGAGATGAACCTGCGGATATAAGCCAGCTTCCCTTGAAGAGAGCCCAACTCTCGTAGTGTAGTTGGTGACGACATTTCTTGGATTGCTTTGATCTTGACTGGCTCAACTTCAAGCCCTCGGTGTCTAACAATGAACCCTAAGAACTTTCTTGAACGCAAGCTAAAAGTGCATTTCAGCAGCTTCATTTAAAGCTGATGAAGACGTAATCGTTCGAACACCTTTTCAATGTCTCTCATATGAACATCTTCCTCTTCGGATTTTACAACCAAGTCATCTACATAACACTCGACCTCATTGTGCATCATATCTTTGAAGATGGTTGTCATCGCTCTCTGATATGTGGCACCACAATTCTTCAATCCAAAGGGCATCATTGTGTAGCAGAAGACCCCTTTTGGAGTTAAGAACACGGTGGCCTCTTCGTCTTCTGGCGCCATCCGTATCTGGTTATCCCCGGAGTATGCATCTATGATGGAGAAGATCTGACAGTGAGCTGTAGAATCAATGAGATTCTTGGTGAATGGCAACGGGAAGTCATCCTTGGGACAGGCTGTATTCAGGTCGCTGAAGTCAATGCAAAACCCTAATATGGCAGTTCTTCTTCTTGACTGGGACAACATTTGCCTGCCACTTTGGGTACTTGACTTCTCAAATGAAGCCTGCTTGCCAAAGTTTGGTCACCTCGGCATCTATCTGCATTTTGAGGTCAAGCCTAAACCTCCTTGATGTTTGCTTGATAGGTTTGGAGGTTGGATCAATGCCAAGACGGTGGACTGCGACTTGATGGTCTAAACATGCATCTCATGGTACTGTCAGGGAAAGCTGTCTCGATTAGCTCGCAAGAAGGTGGTAAAGTTATCCTTCTCTTTTGATGACATATTTGCTGAGATGAAAGTGGGCCTGGGGTCGGCTTTGTCTCCAAGATTTATCTCCTCGAGCTCATCCGCTGTGGCTTGACCGCCTTCTTTCCATTCTTCTAGGGCTTCTACAAACTTCATCATTGGCCTCCGAGCTCTTCTCATTAACCTCAAGTGCAGAGACTCATGATCCTGACATCTCTGCTTCTAATAGACCTCTAGGGTAGGTCATGATTTCTGCATCTTTCTCGAATTGAGGAACAAAAGGGTCGACCTCAAACATGGACAACGTATCAGGCTGCAGGAGTTTGTTTTGAAGGCTACAGGGTAGTTGAGATTCAATGATTGTGGGGCCAGAGGTGCCCTCATATGAATTGCTCAGTCTTTGCATTGATATCTGCTGTGTTTGCCTTATTCTAGCTAATATTTCATAGACCTTAACCATGTGGCAAGCTTCCTGAGAGTAAAAGCTCTGCCTAAGGTCTCAGGAAGCCACTGGGGTTTCTTTGACATTGACTTCTTGTGCTTCCCAGTAGAAGAGGATGGATCTGACTTAGCTCGAGCAGCCAAGGCATCAACAACTGTTAAGAATCTAGACGTCGCTTGGGCCAACATCTTTTTTGACCGCCTTCATTGTGTCCTACTTACATTGATTCCTTCGAGCTCTCTGTCAAGAGCCTCGAAGTTTGGAAATTTCACGGTTATACCTGTAGGAGAACTAAAAGAGGAAGGATAAGAAGAATAAGAAGAAGAAGGAGAAGGGTTACTAGGTGAGAGACTTTTAAGGTCGTTCCCCTCATTGGACCCATATGGGCAGCTTTTTGTGTCATCACCAGAATTGGAAGTGTATAGGGAGTCTTTTAGGTCTCTCCCTCGCTTAGATTATAGGGGAGGACTTTTAATGTCGTCACCCTCATTGGATGTGTGCCGATTAAAAGATGACTCAGTGGTATCCTCTTGATGAGATGAAGGAATGAGGTCGGTGGCGATCCGGATGAAGTCTTTTGAAGTCGACAAGGGAGGAAGAGGCCTGAGGATATCTAGCTCGACTAGTGGCTGAGGAACCTTGTTCTTCTTGTGAGTAGTCCTTGGTGCTCGTCTTCTTCTAGTCACCTTTGGAGGTGCTTGGTCCGTCTTGCTAGGTTTATGAAAGGCCCTAGCTTGATGAATGGCTTCTTTCTTTAAAGACTTAAGCCTGCTCCACTTGTGATGGACTTTCCATGGCTGGGAGGTCTGAGGGTTCATCGGGAACAAAGGCTTCATCATGGGAGTCTTGTACTTGGACACTCTCCCGAGTGGAGGTATCAACTTGTGGGCAAGCATTGTGACCTGCCTGGACTTTTTTCCTCAACCACAGCTTCAAATCCATAACATTCGTTCAGCTCATGGCCCCATATCTGATGGTATGGGCACTAGTGATTCTCGGTCCGTTGAGCAAGGTTCTTGGGCTGCCTTTAAGGCTTAAGAGTGACGAGTCCTTGCTGGAGAATCCCTCAAACAGGGCTAGAAGGGGATCCGAATTATCATCTCCCGGGTTTTGAGTCAAGGGGTCCTCATGTATCAGTGGAGGAGAGATTTGGGGATTCTGTCTAGAACGTCACCAACTTCTTAACCTTTCTTCATTTTCTTCACTAATAGCTTGTGGAAGTCAGTGCATTCTCTCAAGTCATGCCTCGATATCTGATGATATGGGCACCAAAGACCGTTGGCTCCTTGAGTCCGGTGTTTGGGTTCTCTTGCTGGTTTCGACGTGATGAGGCCTTCTTGAAGCATCATGGCTAACTAGGTGTGGAGGATGCTGGGTGCCTCATCTTCATCCTGAACTGTCATTGCGTGGGACGCTTCTGCTACCTCGAATGCCTTCTTGAGTTCTTTGAGCTTGGTCTAACCCTTTTGGATCAAAGCCTCGATAAGATCTTCAAGTGTGTAGCATTCTTTTGTGGAGTGATTTATCATTCGATGATAAGCACAATATCTTGCATGCATGTCAAGACCAGCTTGATCGGGGAACTTGATCTCGGGCAGCTCGATCATGTTCTGTTCCAGCAATACTTTGGGCTATCATAGTCCTCAAGTGTGCCATTTCTTCGGACACGACCATGGTATTCCCCCCTCCATCCATCATTACATTTGCAATGGGTTGATGTTCAAATGGTCCAGTGGACTCATATCTAAGACTGGTGTATCAGATTCTTATAGCTCAAAAAGGAGTGTCGGGATATCCATGGATACAGATGAGGCCTTTCGTGCCATTGCAATGTTGTGGGTGACGTGGGGCTTGGTGACCACCTGACAGTGCTTGTTTGCTTTATTTGTTGGCGGCTTGATGGTCGGAGGTCCCTCATTGGAAGAGAGGGACGATATATCGTTAAACCCAAGAACAATTTTATCCCCTCATGGGCCCTTTCTTCTTAATTAGGGAGCATCCCCGCCATATTACATGGTCAGACTTCAGCAAGATAGTCTCTCACATCATGTGCACTTTTGTTAGAGTTTGTGCTCATGAATCTCGCCAACGTCTCAGCCATCGAATGATTGTTTGATTGATTGTCTACTTGAGCTATTTCGCAAACATATCGATCGAGGACCTCATGCACATGCTTAAGAACTTCCTTGACATACAACCTTTGAGCTCCAATGTACTTCTTTAATCTTGCTTTGGGGATATGACGAGGCTCAAATCCATTTTGGGTTTGAATGCAAAAGTTTGGGTCGCAGAAACAATCAACCATTCATGAATGATCAACACGCAGGCCGAGTCAGTTGGAAATTCAAGGATGGGTAATCATCAGTCGATGATTGGAATACTTGGAACCAGGAGCGTTGACATCGCAAAGATGTTCAATAGCAGGTGTATGGGTGAAACGTCGCGAACCAGTCGGGTTAGCATCACATGAAAGTCTAACTGCCGGTCAACGGCTGAAATACTTGGGATCGAGAGCATTGACGTCGCGAAGACGTTCAACAACCGATGTATGAGTGAAACGTTGTGAGGGTTAGCATCCCTCAAAAGGCTAACTGTCGGTCGATAGTTGAAATAGTTGGGACTAGGAGCATTAACTTCACGAGGTCATTCAACAGCTGTTGTATGAGTGAAACAGCATGAGCCGGTTGGGTTAGCATCACAAGGGAGGCTAACGACCGGTCGATGGTGGAGTTACTTAGAACTAGGAACGTTAACGTCAAGAAGACGTTCCACAGCCGGTGTCGCCGGTGTATGTGTGAAATGCTGCAAATCAGTTGGGTTAGCATCATATGAAAGGCTAACTGCCAGTTGGTAGTTGAAATACTTAGGACTAGTAGAATTGACGTCACAAATACGTTCAATAGCCGGTGCATGAGTGAAACACCGCGAGCTGGTCGAGTTATCACCATGAGGAAGGCTAACCGTTGATTAATGGTTGAGATACTTGGAACCGGGAATGTTGACATCGCAAAGACGTTCAATAGCCGGTGTATGAGTGAAATGCCCCTAGCTAGTCGGGTTAGCATCACTTGGAAGGCTAACCGCCAATCAATGGTTGAGATACTTGGAATCGAGGGCATTGAAGTCACGAAGACGCTCAACAGCTGGTGTATAAGTAAAACGCCACGAGCTGGTTGTGTTAGCATCATGAGCAAGGCTCACCATCTGTCGATGGTTGTAATACTTGGGACCATGAACGTTGACGTCACGAAGACATTCAACAACCGGTGCATGAGTGAAATGCCGCAAACAGGTCACGAGGAAGGCAAACTTCCGGTCGATGGTTGAGATACTTAGAACCGAGGGCATGGACGTCGCGAAGACATTCAATAGTCGCTGTATGAGTGAAACTCCACGAGCCGATCATGTTAGCATCATGAGGAAGGCTAACTGCTGATCGATGGTTAAGATACTTGGAACCGAGGGCATTGACATCACAAAGAAGTTCAATAGTTGGTGTATGAGTGAAATGCCACGAGCCTGTCAGTTTAGCATCACGAGGAAGGCACGACCAATCAATGGTTGAAATACTTAGAACCGGGAGCGTTCATCCCTCGTGTACTCGAATGCCTGACATGTATGACCAAAGGTGAAAATCGAGACCCTGAGAGGGAAGAATCGAAAGTTTTAGGAGACAATGGTCATGACCCTACCGTTACAGGAACCGTTTACACATCCTTCTCATGGGTTGGGGTAGTGGGTCTCATGAAACGCAGCGAAAACACACATTCCATGATGGGATCAGCCAGAGCACAGGTGTCTCTCCTCCTTCCTCGATTTTTTCTTGTTAGAACTATCATCAGTGGCTTACTGCCCGATATTAAGGCCACTTGGCGTTGTGACTTGCGGACTGCAACTTTTGGCCTTGTAGTACTTGGGTTACCCTAGGTTTCAGCGACAACGAGCTGATTTGCCTATGCAGAGCAGTTCTGCAAAACTTCCATAGTGCCCACTTGAAATGAGGTCATTACCATAACCATTGCTATCTTTTGACGTCCTGGGTGATAACATAGAGGATTGCTCGTCAAAGGGATAAGTAAGCAAGAATACTAAAGAAGGAGACCTTGACTAAAGGTGTATCTAAGATAGAGAGATCCATTTTTATTTTGTCTAAACCCAACCAAAGATGAACGGTGAACTATTCCCCAGTGGAGTCACCAGAAATTTGGACTATCCAAAATGTGAATGGCATAAAAGGAGGGAATGTTTTAAAATATTTAAAACATGCATAGACTTCAATTAATTTATTTATTAGAGAACATCACATTCAGGGTCAAATTCGCCCACGTATTTCCATATAATAGAAACATACGTTTTCTTATATATATTACCGGGAACATAATAGTTCTAAGGGTTTAATCCAGTGTTACAATTTACATGACCAAATAATACAACAACAATCAATAAGGCTAATTACCCTTGATTCTGGCCTTGAGACCTATACATTTGTGTCTAATAAGAAAGACATACAGACATGTTAAATGGAGACTACATCAAAGGGACATCATATACTTGATCTACGATAGGGATGCTAATCCTATGTCTGCTTTCTTTTCAAGAATGAGCCTCAAGTGGGTAATTAACACATGGAATCAATCTTTTTTTATCTTTCTCTTTATCCCACTCTATCTTGCTCAGTGTAATCAATGGTTGAAAACTGAATGTGGCAATGAGAAATATGCCTCAAGAGAGTGCCTATCTCAAAGAAAATGTGCAAACCCCTCCTCTTGACTGTTAATAGGGCTTTTATAGTCTTGACAAGGGAATAACCTTCAATCTTCCCTTTATAACTGCAAGGATATCATCTTTTGATCAGCATCGTTGATCTTCTAATGATGCTTATCTTTTACACTGGATCCTCATATTCATCCTTATCTTCATACGAACGATTCTTAAATCTGTGCATTGAAATTTGAATTCCGCGATCTGGTCTCACGCAGATTCAAATTCAAGCTCGCGGCTTCACGTGAATTTGATTTCATACTTATCTTTTTGTGATCATGTGACCAATAATTTGTTCATTCATATTTGGTCAACATCCATTTTCAAATTTAAACATGCGAACTTGCAAACTAGAGGAACTATCTCATGGGTAAATTATGACATTGTCCCTTACCATTGCCCATTTGTTCGATTTTGTGCTATTCAATTGTACACAGTGATGTATATCTCCCATAGCTTCCTTCACTTGTATCAAACATTTCAACACCTTTAAAGGGTGATAAGATGTCGAATCAAGGATCAATTCCTCATATTGAGGGAGATATCCCAATTTTAGTGGTCAGGTATTTTTTGTTTGCAACGCATAAGGTATGTGGCTTTTAAGGCTCCAACTGCCACGCAATGCGCAAGATTGGCTCCACCACCTCGGATTGATATGAAACTTCAGAGAGAGGGTTATAATGCCTCGAACATGGATCCCTGAGAGTCTCGACTTAATCTAGAAAACATCAAATTTCGGATTGTCAGTCGGAGCATATCCGAACTGATGGTGGATGCGCACATGGGTTAAGCCAGGTCCAAATATCGCCTAAGTCATATCACTGGACTTTTTAATATATAAGGCCTCAACATATATATCCTTAGGAATTTACCTCAATATATCAACATATGGTGAGGTTTCCCATACGTTCCATCTCTTAAAGCCCCCATTATCTTTAACGAACAATGGATTTTTAAAGAGTTATATCACATCTCACCTAGAACTCTTTCAGAACCCAGGGGAGAGGCATTTGTGTGGAACATATTCGTTCAAGAGTTCTGTCTCAAATAGAAACACCTTCATGACCTCTGATCATAGATCGTAAGTTACAACACACGAGAATAAGTTACAGCACACGAGAATAACTAACGGTAAATGTCAAAATTAAGCCGTATATGTTACTCCATATATTACATGGATAGGCATGTATAAGGCCTTAGGGGTATATGTATCCTAGAACCTATCTCAAGATGAGATGGCTTTTATACCTTAAGTCAATCTTGAATATGATTAGCTGATGAGCTATTGGTATTATATCTTTATCGGTTGTGAGTTAGAACATTTAAGGACTAACTGATGAATCAGGACTCCAAAGGCATATGAAGCTTGTTATATGACGGGCCCTGATCATATCATATATCTCATATCATGTGGGTCATATTTGAGTAGTATTATCAATAACCGTACTCATATCTTTATCAACTGTATAACTGTCCAGTTCACATTATGAGCTTTGTTGTTCAACGACATTTTAATACATCAAGCATTCATTAGCACACACTTAGTCTTTTATGGGACTAAGAGATGTATCCTTCCCTTCATATCCTCAGAAGACTTACTCGTCAGGTTGACATATCTTTTTGAGTTTGCGTTAGAATGCATCTAGTCATGTATGTGACTAAAAACACACCCAACAGCCACCCATATTGGTATGGGCTCCTTCATTGGTATTTGGATGGTTGCACTTAGTTTTGTGAGCACATATGCTTAGGATTTGAGTCTTCTTGGAATATGCTAGAGGGAGACTTCTCTAAGTTCAACCATCAGGGACTTGACAGTGTTATAATAAGGCTTTAAGCTATCATTCCTTACATCATACACCCCTTTAAGCTGCTGCACCACTAGTTCATAATCTCCAAAGATGCCTAAGCATTTATCTCCAGGTAAGTGACAATCTTCAGGTCTATAATGAGTTCCTGAGATTCAACCTCATTGTGAGACTCAACATTCTGAACAAAAAGGGATAGTGGGATGAGGCCTTTTTTGGGTGTAGAGAACACCGCTTCGACACCACCCCGTTCTGCTTGGAAGGCCCCATCAAAGTACATCTTCCAATCATACGGGAGCTCAGTACAAAGAAATTCTTCATTGGGGAGGTCATTTTATAAGGGAGAATATGCAGGGAAAGGATGTGCAGCTAAGAAATCTACTAATTCTTGGCCTTTGACAGCGTTTTATGGCACATAGGTTATATCAAACTCCATGAGGACTAATGACCAGTTCGCAAGATGGCCCAATAGACAAGGAAGTGTCATGAGAAACTTAATAGGATCGACTCGTGAAATTAGTCGGATTGGGTGCGCCAATAAATAATGTCGGAGATTTTTCACTGCCAATATTAAGGCCTGACACATCTTTTCAATTACAAAATAATTCCCCTCAACACCTTGCATCCTTCTACTGAGGTAGTACAAGGCTATCTCTTTTTCCTCTTCATTGTTTTGTGTGAGCAAAGCATCAAGCGACTCATCAAGAGCCGTCATATATAGAATGAGCGGTTTCTTGAGGAATTGGGGTAGAGAGAACATGTTTGTTTAGAAGATAGGCCTTAATGCTCTCAAAGGTCGATTAACATGCTTCGTCCCATTCAAAAGGCACATCCTTCTCTAACATGTGAGTAAAGGGTTTACATCGACCAAAGAGATTGGAGATAAATCTTTAGATGTATGCGAGCTTGCCTTGAAGAGACCTCATTTCTTAAAGATTTGTCGGAGATGGCATCTCTTGTATGGATTTGATCTTAATGGGCTTAATTTACAAGTCACAATATCTGATAATGAATCCCAGGAACTTTCCAGATCGCACGCCAAAGGCACACTTCAATGGATTCATTTTAATTCTATGAAGAAAAAGTCATTTAAAGACCCGCTCGAGGTTTTCTATATGGGCGCTCCTTTCGCCTAATTTGAGAATCAGGTCATCCACATAACATTCCGCCTCTTCATGCAACATGCCTTCGAAGACAGTGGTCATGGCTAGCTGATAGGTGGCTCTCGCATCTTGAGTCCAAATAACATCACCGTATTGCAGTAGACTCCCTTGGGAGTCGAAGAAGGCTATAGCTTCCGCATCTTTCAGCCTTATCGTTATCTAGTTATACCCTGAATAACCATCCATCAAGGAGAAGGCTTGGCAATTGGTCATCGATTCGATGAGTATTTCAGTGATGGGCAATGGAACATCATCCTTTGGGCATGCCACGTACAAGTCACGAAATTCTATGCATACCCTAATTTGTCTGTTCTTCTTGATTGGGACACATTGGCTAGCCATTTTGGGTATTTAACTTCCTTGATGAAACCCATTGCCTTGATCTTGTTCACATCACTATCAATTTGTATCTCGAGCTCAGCTTGAAATCTTCTCGATTCCTTTCATTACGGGTTTAAAAGACGGTCCAATCCCAAGCCTACGCACTATGACTTAAGGATCAAGACCGAGCATCTCATGATAATGCCATGTAAAGACATCTTGATTGGCTCGAAGAAAACTGACATACTCTTATTTCTGTTCAGACGGCACAACTACTAAAATGAAGATAGGCCTTCGGTCAGTTTCATCACCGAAGTTTTTCTCTTCCAAGTCATTGACAATAGCTTGACGTCCATCCTCAGGCCCTTCAGGAGCTTCTTCTACCTCCACCTCATTAGAGGGTAGGGGGTCAGAAGATTCTTCGGTCAACTCAAGAACTTCCATCTTTTGATCAACAATTAATAGCTTTTCTCCCACCTCTTTTCTCTCCAAGGTCTCGGTATCTTGAGAATCGTGGGGACTTCCACCTCCTGGGAAGCTTGGAAAGGGCTTTCTTTGGGAACCAGTGTTTTAGAGAGAGAAGGTGGCGTAACTTGAGATGCCGTCAAATGGGTCATATGATCAGCCATGGATGGCTGAGGAGGAAGTTAGGAGGGCCCCGTTTGACAAAGGTGTTGCTTTCTAGTGTGCTGCCTTGCAATGGACTCAACGATGGGAAACGGTGCCACCATGCCTTCACCATCTTTTAACCCTTGATTAGTTATAAGTTCATAGTCCACCTTTCTCATGATCTGATGAGCTTGGGGACTTTGGAAGGGCCTTTGTGCTTGCAACTGCTGAGCCTTGGGAGACTAAGGATCATCGAGCTTTTGGGATTATGGAACAAATTGATTACAGGATTAGAGGAATGAACAATGCGGACCTTCTTCCATCTTTGTTTTCCCCTTTCTCTTGAGGTCTATTAGGTCAACGAGCTCTTGGTCCCACTACATTAATTCAAGAATATTGGTTTGTTGATGACGAATTTGATGGGAGGTCGAGGGTTGGCCCCAAAATGCAGCAGGCGACATCTTCCTCCAACAGTGGGATTGGGATGTGCAGGATCTTTTGGTAATCGTGAGAATAGCTGACCCCAAGGGCAATGCAACTAGTATCTTCCTCCCTTAAAGGGATTGGGATATGCGAGACCTTTTGGCTAGTAGGGTCAGTCGTAGTTGTATGATGAGTGACATCTTCTTACAACAGGGGGATTGGAATGTGCAGGGAGAACTAAAAATGTGGATAAGACGAACAATATCTTCTTCTATCATTGTGACTGCATCAACATAGGTCTTTGGCTTTTTAGCAATTGATACCTTGCAGGGCAGTCCCGATCTCCTCAATGTGATGGCTATCTCATCATATTCTTAAAGGTGAGAAGCTGATGATGCTGTTTTCCCTTCATGGTAAGGGGAGTAAGGTATGCTTACTCTTCCCTTTATTCTAAGAGCATTTTCAAAATATGTTTGAAAATACTATGAACTCCGTTTTACCTTGAAATCTAACACCACAACCTAAGCTCACTGATAAACAGAGCTCACAGGGATCACCACAACAAACTGAGCTATGCTTATCTTCAGGTCTAGAAGAACATATTCGCCGCTGGGCGACTACTGCTAGATATTCAAGTGACTGCTTCAAAATTCCTTAGTTCAATACTATATTTCTCTAACCCTGTGGCTCAAGTGTCTCTTTCTTTAACGCACGTCACACCTCAAGTGCATGCCATGAGAGACAAACCAGTACCTTAGAAATATAAAAGATCAATCTGGACCTCGAAAACCTTAACGCAAAATACTAAGACCTATAAACCCTCCTAAATTCCACCTTTTGGGTATAAATTAGATCTCAAATAGAAGTGGAGTTCCTAAACTTTCTAATGGTTTACGAATCTCTAAAAAACAATGCACGATTTGGAAGTCATAGCTTGGGAGAGTTTGTTTGTTAGAAATTATGTTGAGGTCCCTAAGCACCAACAACATTAACACTGATGTCAAAGCCACCAGCACCGAGACAACGGATTGAAATTTATGGGCATCAAGGGCACCATAGCTAGCATCAGTGGCAGCAGTGCTGCCTAACAGGAAGCCGAATGTCTGTCGTAATGATCAAATATCATTAGTCGGGGGTCAAATCAATGAAAGCCCACCATAAATGCTATGATAACAAGCGTCAAGACCCCTAACGCATGCGAGAAGGATGTAATGATGTTAAAAATTATGATCCAAAGTCATTAGCCTAAAATAGTGAGCCAAAATAATTAGCCTAAAATCCCACTGAAACATGAGGCCCAAAGCAGCTCACATGTCCATTGCATTAAGGGCAGTGATGCCAGCATCAAGGGCATCAACGCTAAGATGAATAGGGTCAACCCTGAACCACTAAGAAATGTTCGACATTGTACATCAGTACACTGGTACTGTTCACATTATTTTAAAATGATGGTTTGCCACTAAGCCCTGAAGTTGGAGGTGTCAACGCCAAAGTCAATGGTGACTTCATTGTTAGTCAAAGACCCCACATGTGCACTAAAGTGATGTCATTAAATGATGCAGGACAATTAATTGGTCAAGAAATGATTAAGGTCGAAATGATTGGCCCTGTAGCATTAGCATTCTTGACTATTTCGAAATAATTATATATCATTAAGCACTGGTGTCAGTGGTGACAACACTAGCGTCAATGCCACCGACGCTTTCAATCAATGACCCTATTCATGTGATGCTCCCGGGAATGGTGTTGTCATTAATATGCTAAAGTGTATTATGCATGCTTTAATGATTAAACTTCAGCAATAGTAGTGTTAACACAACTTTGAAATGATTGCATGGCGCCAAGTAGAGACATTGTTGTTGCTGAAGTCGACCTTAGCACCCCAATCGCTGGAAATCAATAGCTCTTATTTGACCAAAATTTTCTAGTACCATTGAAGGGGCATTCCTCCATAAATAGGGACCTTTGCCCCAAATGTTTTGAAGGTAATTCAAACCTAGGAAAACCTGTATTTTATTAGAGACTCCCCTCGGCACCGTTGGAAACCCTAAACTTGGACCCTAACCACAACATCCTCTATACCCCTAATGTCAAGTCATAAAGCCAAATTCTTGAACATCCAAATGCTAATGGATACTGGTCCACCGTATCCGTTAGATTCAGCAAACCGGAAGATGTCGACGCACAAGAATTTGATCTTCAATTGACCAACACTCCAGGTGCAAGGCCTGGGGTATGGGATTGAGGTTGTCTTTCCTTTGTCCGTATTTTATTTTATTTTCCTATCCTTTTTCTTAAAAAATTTCCAAAACCTTCCCCTTCTTAATCAAAAATCTTTTTCAGATTTTCTTTGTGAGTTTTAGCTTTATTGCCTCCATAAGCTGACAGTGCTAGTGATCCATATAAGAGCGGTCTGACAACCGTTCCTCGCATGGGTCTTAATTCGATGGAACCCCCTAAATCCACTGGTCTCCCAATGCCCTAAATCCACCGGTTCCATCGAATTAAGATGGTTTTAGCTTTATTGCCTTCACGATCTGCTTTTATTGCTGAATCGTCTTTGATTGATACTTTCTATGCTTATGTCATCATTGGTCTCCCCATGCCCCATTCTAAGATGGCAGATGACCAAGGAGGTGTACACATATCAACTGCGCACATAGTGATGCTAGTGCCTTTCAACTATACAATGGGAGCAAGGGAAAAGATTCATAAGGTTTCTGACTCCTCTTCATAGTCAAAGGAGAGCAACAATATCTCTTGCGAGGTTAATTAACCATCATCTAACGGCATATGGATATGAAAACCTCACTCTTCACAGTTGTAAAGGAATGGGAGAGCTTCTATCCATACACATCCTTGGAGGGATTTTTTAGGGCATAAGTCCCAACCCTTCCATAGCTCTGTTGAAGATGATGCAAAATAATATGAGATGTGGGGTGCATGTGTGTATCTTTCTTATCTATCTCTCTCTAAGTAAATGTGGAATGTGGGGATAGTTAAGAGCGTGGGTAGTTATTTCTCTCTTCATGTGTTAATAGGTAGTTGTTATCCAATCATGTAGGAAATGGGTAGTAGTTATCCAATCATGTAGATAGTGGGTACTTTTTGTTGTAGACGCCTATAAATGGACAGCAAGTAATGAGATATGTGCAAACCTCAGGAAGCAACCATGTAGGTAATTTTACGTAACCTGTGAAATGATATATATGTGGAAAAACCTTGAGTGTTTGTGTTTATCTCTCCGAGAAACAAAGTGAGTGCGCACTTTTACAAATAACCCTCAGTGATATCAGAGCCTCGTCCATAAACTTTCAACATGGTATGAAAGTGTCCATAAAATTTCAACTTGGTAACAGAGCCAAGGTTGTGACGAAAAAAAAGATAGGCAATGGTGTGGAGACCACAGGATGTCAACAAAAATGAAAAAAGATAGGCATTGACGTAGAGAGCCCAAGTTGTGCAAAAAAGAAAAGATAGGCATTTGAGTGGATAGCCCAAGTCGAGGATAGGCATTGGAGAGCCCAGGTTACAAAAAATTTAGGCATTGGAGAGCCCAAGTTGCCAAAAAAGAGATAAAGAGATCATAGGTTGCCAAAGACGTTGGTGTGGAAATTTAATCCAGCGAAACAAAATTCAAGGGAAAGCTGATAAAAATTTAAATCTCTTTCTTTAATTTCGTGCTTTGCTCCATATGGTACACCATAGCAGTCCAAATATTTTTTAACTATTGATTGCAATTTTCAAAGTTGAATTTTTTGATTAATGAAAAATAGGAATGAAAACAATGTTTGGTTCTTGGTAAAAAAGAAAAGGCGATTTTGAAAAATAATAAAAGAATATATTTTTATTAACATGTTAGGTGATTTGCAATAAAAAAAAAAAAAAAAAAAATTCTTAAATTTAGATATTCTTAGAAAAAATAAGATGGTAATTACTAAAAAAATACAACAAAAAAAAAAAAAGAAGTAAACAAAATTGGAGAGCTCTTGATGTTTTATTTTTGCAAAAGTTTTCAGCAAATGAGATTTAAAAAAAAAACAATTCTAAAAGGGGGACATGAGTAGTCCTCATGGGAAATCCATGGCCTATGTAGACATAGGAAAAATGGAAAATGATTTTTGGGAAAGAAGAAAAACAAGGCACTGCAGTCCTGGTATGTCGTGCCATGGAAAGGCATGCTGGGAAATCCATTCCTATGTAGGCATAGAAAAAATGAAAAATGATTTTTGGAAAATAAGAAAAACAGGATACCGCAGTTCTGGTATGTCGTTCCATGGAAATGTATGATGGGAAATCAATGCCTATGTAGGCATAGAAAAAATGAAAATGATTTACGAGAAAGAAGAAAAACAGGACACCACAGTCCTAGTATGTCGTGCAATTGAAAGGCATGATGGGAAATGCATGCTTAGTGTAGGCACAGGAAAAAATGATTTTTGTAAAAAGAAAGTAGGACATCGTAATCCTACTTTGTCATGCCATTGAAAGGCATGATGATGCCATGAAAAGTCGTGAAGGTGCCTAATGAGAAGGGATAAAAAGGGTGCCTAATGAGAAGGCATAAAAAAGAAATTGCGTTTAGAAAAACAAGACATTAAAGTCCTAGTTTGTCATGCCATGAAAAGGCATGATGATGCCATGAAAGGCATAAAAAAAAAAAACCGGTGCCTTTTTGAAAAAAACGAAGGAAGACGAAAGAAAGTAGTAGTAGTAGAAGAAGAAGAAATAAGAAGAAGCAACAACAATAAGCAAGAAGCAAATAGAAGAAGAAGAAGCAAAAAAAAAATAGACGAAGAAGTAAGAAGAAACAAGAAGCAAGCAGAAGACATTTAAAAGAAAAATATGAAATTTTGCATCAAGAAAGAGCGTTGAAGATGCTGTAAAATAATATGAAATGTGGGGTACATGTGCGTGTCTTTCTTACCGCTAATGGGTAGTTATTATTCAATCACGTAGGTAGTAGGTAGTTTTTGTTGGAGACCCTTACAAATGGTCAGCATGTAATGAGATATATGCAAACCTGAGGAAGCAACTATGCATGTAATTTTACGTAACCTGTGAAATGATATATATATGAAAAAAACCTTCTGTGTTTGTATTTATCTCTCCTGTTTGTATTTATCTCTCCAACAAAAAAAGTGAGTGCCCGCTTTTAAAAATAATCCTCAGTCCCTCAGTGACATCAAAGCCTCGTCCATAAACTTTCAACGTTGTATTGGAGTGTCCATAAAATTTCAACAAGCTCGTATAAAACCGAGCAAATTCCTAACAAGAGGAATCATCATTCCTCTATGGCAAAATATTTGTGTGATCATCAAAGCAACTTTGGCCAGTGCTTTCACGCACCCGAGCGATCCTAGCGCCAGGTGATAGGTTCCAAGTTCTACAAATGCTTACACGGGGTAAGAACTATTTTACGAGCCCCTGTAAATGACAATCTGGATCGATAACTATAATGCTTATGATAAGAGGGAATGCACACAGATCCTCCATTATATTTCCAGTTACAAATCGCCCCAGTACAGGATGACAGATTTCAAGCTCTATGGAAGCATATAGGGGGCAATAAGTATTTTACGAGCCCTGAGTAAGCAACTAGCTGGACTCATAATTATATTTATGATAACCAGAATTTCTTTAGTGATATATATGATTTTTGTACGCCCTAATGGGTGCCTCGTACTCAATATCGGTACACAGGGAGTATAGGCCATAGTCCCCTCCCCATGCCTATGACTAGTCCAGCTTCAAAATGGGGGACTTCCTTCTTCCTCAGATATACCCTTATCCACCAGATCTGAATCACCCCACAATAAAGAAGGCGTGGTTTCCTGCCAACTTGCCAAGAAGCGCACGAAGCCCATTCTCAGCCTGGTTGTTAGCCCTAGAGCAAGTGCTATTGCGTGTCTGAAGCATGCAAAAGGATGTTGTTCATTTCATAGCAGACTGCACTAGCACCGATTCGGACGGACGTTTACTGTTGCGACAGTTCTTCCAAATGTTTGGTTAAAGTTCTTTTTGGTTAGTACTCACATATACAGTTCGACCTTTGCTTGGGTTTGAATCCCATGATATACACCTTTTTTCCGTAACTTTAAAAAACGTCCTCCTTTTTATTGAGTTTTAAAAAAAGTTTATAAAACCAAGAGAATGGATCTTTAGAGCTCTGGTAGAGCGGTTTTCTTACATGGGGAGCAATAACCATCACGCAATTTGTTGTTAAAGGATCGATTGTGGTGGTCATACAATGTATCTCTAGTTTTATCCACAGTTTCATTAAAAAATAAAGGAATCGAGTTACTCCGACTCGCTGGAATAAATCGTCTCGGCCAGGGCTCAAGTACCTTGGTCGAGTCAATTTTTTGAACACTGCCCTGCACTATTCATAACGCGATGGAGGGATCTATGTACTTGTACGAAATCCCCTGTATCCAAGGCAAACACAGTTCAAACCTGCCTGAGTAGGATGAACATGAAGACTGATCTCAATTTGGCCATCAGTAATCCCACCACATTCTGTGAATTGTTGGAACGTGTTGTGAATATTGAAGGGCTACTTAGCAAGGTCAATCCCACCAAAGGACTTCGCCCAACTACGGCCATCCGAAGGAAAGGATTGCCAAACGTAATCCTTCGAAAGTGGCTGTGGCAATAACCATCCTAAAGAAAGGCCAGCAACCCCTAAAGGAAATGACGGGGCTACTCCAAAGGTGGTTTAAAATCATCAGTATAGTGAATTTGTTCAAAAGAAGCAACCCACAAACTACATTTTCGTGCTACCTCCTTAGGACGATCGAAGACGACATAGAGCATTCTGGGAAATATTCCATCAAAAAAATGAAAATGTTCCTGGGATCTTGGACCAGATGATAGAACTGAATCTCCTCAAACTCCTAGAACCCAAGCCTCTCTTGCACAACACGAGGGTAAAGAAGGACAAATACTGCCATTATCATCGGCAATTTGGGCATTTCTCACTGAAGTGCTGTCTTGAAGGATAAAATCGTATACTTCATTGCCAAAGAGTCGATACAGTTCTGAGTGTATGCCCCAGCTACCACTAACTCCGTCGTCACCACCCATGGCCATTGCACGTAAAGAAAAACCACATCTGCTCTTCGTACACATCCATCCCAATACCTCTCGCCTCCTATCGAGAAGAGCAAGCTTCCTGTTTGGCGCTTAGCCAGATGCAAATTATCAATTGCCCAAACCAAACGAATGTTTTGTGGTCTGTAGAGGAATCCGGTCAAGTGGAAACATGCCATACGGCACATATCATCCAATGGCACTACAAATTGGCCTTTCAACATTGTTCTATGACTACATTACCATGTATCATAAACAAGTAACTAAGTTGAAGTGGAGTACTTCATGGTAACTAGCTAATAGAGAAGTCCTAGAATTCTTTTTGTCTTGAGATGTTTGGTATTCCAAAATAGAATATGTAAATTTATTATATAAGGGAATTAAAGCATTTGTTTTTCCCATACCGATTTCAATGATCTTGAGAAAATAACGGTGTTAGGTTGCGTGGGAGAAAATTAATCAGAAAAATGGTGAGGCCATTTTCAAAGAAGTAGGTCTTCAACTTGTAAATTCATTATTTCAACCAAATTTATCTAGAAGATATGATGCATATGCGAGACTGACATGTGAAACAACCAAAAGGAATTTTTTTGTCTCTTAGATTTTAAAATTGCCCCTCTTATGAAGCCATGAATTTTCTTCGGGCTGCTGGATGAGGGGTTATACCTAAGATACTGCGCCACATTGGAAGCACATGAACAATTTGAGGTGTGCCACTTGCGGTTAAACTAAAGTTCATTCATGAACATCATTAAGCACCCTAAAATTTGACTCTTGATTTTTCCAATATATGTATGGGACAGATGCATTAGAGTCCTCAAATGCCTTGGCGGTAGTACCAACGAGCTCTATGATGAAGACTTTGACTTCATTCTCACCAAATGGTAGGACCCTAGAGCCCCACTAACTTACCCTTTTTTTTTTTAATCATTATCATGTCAATGTCAACCTATTTCCTTTCCTAGATGCATAGCGACTCACCGCGTAGTCTCACCCAGTCTCTTGGAGAGTAGCAGCCCCTGATTGGGTCTTTCTTGAGAATTTTGAGGACATTCAGGTAGCATGTAAGACCAATGCAAAGGTACATGAATGTATATGGAATATCACATGTGAGAGAACCATGACCAAGTGAAGCACGACTCCTACCATTGTGGCGGCAAACGAAATAATTCCACGGGTCACACCAAACCTAGTTTGCCAAGACAAACTTAAGAAAATGATAAATGAGAAAACTCGATTAAATTATATTGTGTCCTACAATAAGAACATTCTAAATTTATATTAGAATTTCCCAAACATAGAGATGCTTGGTTACTTGGATTCCCATTTATTCAAGGTAACCTGAAGGAACATAAATTCACGTTTGGTGAACCTCTTTGATTATGGGGGCAAGACTTTTTATAGAATCAGTCGTTTATGGCGCAAGTTCACCATAAAATCTGATTATAATACATAAGTAAGATTAAGGAACCTCATTCTCTTTGTAAATCAATGAGAAATGAAAGAACTGAGATTATATGTAAGTTGTGAACGATTGTAGCAAAAAAGGTAGCGAAAAAGCTAACATTCCATACAAAAGAAGCCAAGCACATCTAACACCAAGATCTGAAATAGACAAGGATTCGGACCGCATGACTAAGGGAGCTTTATGTGTGCTGCATGAATAAGGAAATCTTAGGAAGTATTATTAAAAGATTGTAAGGATTTATCACAGGGTGTATTTGATAGTATGGATGTCAGCCTGAGCATCATTATATCTGGGCATTTTTGTGTATGATATTTGTGTCTCAGGATTTCCATGCATGAGCATTTATGTTTCTGCATATTTCTCATTCTTTTTGTACATGAGTATTCACATGTTAGAGCCTTTCTGAATATAAGAATATCAATGTTTGGGCATGTCTATGCAAGGGAATGTATGTGAGTATAGGTACATGAATGAGAGTGAACATGTGAATTGGTATATGTCAGTGTAAGCATGAGCATATGAGTATGTACATGAGTATTTGCATGAGCATGACTGGATATCTGTGAGGATTAATGTATCAATATAATGAGAACGTGTGAATGATAAGTATGCGGTTTTAAGGCTTTAGAAATGTTGGGATCGATTGGTGAAAAATCAGCAAGGGTTTATAACATTCACAACTATTGTGCATTCATATCAATATAAACAAGCAATAGAAACTGCACAATATCAAAGCAAGAACATAGAATGAAAAATCCATAAACATTTAATCCACAAAGCACAAATATTTAATGCGGTTCGATCACAAATCATGACTTACATCCACAAGAGAATGGCGCGAGACTTTACTACTGATTTGGGAAGACTAATAAGTGAGATCGAGCTTAAAATATCAATTTCAAATAATTATTTCTCACTTGAAACAGAGCCCAAAAACAAGGTACCAATAACACCAAAAAATGGGTTCTCTTTAACACTTTCTCTCATTAAAAACAAGGCACACATCAAAACCACAATGGAGTTCAAGTCTTTTGCTCACTTTCTCTCTCTAAAACAAAGAATAGTAAGTCATCAAGATAAAACCCAAATGCAGCCCAATCTCTTTATCTTTTTTTAACACTTTTTCTCTCTAAACAAAAGGGTTTTAATCCCCTTAAAAGAGTAAAGTTCTTACAACACTACAACTATTGTATTAGATGCAATCCAATAGCCCAAAATAAAAGAGAAAAAAGTCAAATAAAACTCCCACATGTGTGATTTGTTTTCACATATATAACAATCTCCCAATTGAAGACAAATCATAAAGTTTTTGAAATAATCACCAATGTACCACTTTCCATCCACCCGATGTTACGTCTCTTCCAACGTCGAAATTCTTTTATACATCGTATTCTTTTCAGTTGAGACAACATTTGTCAATATATTAGCAAGGTTCTTCTCATTGTCAAACTTGTCCACCTGCAAATCTCTATGCTTGAGGCCAATCAAATAAAATGATATCTAACCTCTATATGCTTTGTCTTGGAGTGATAAGCTGCATTATTAGCTAGATGAATAGCACTCTAGTTATCATAATGCATAATATATATATCACGTTTCACCCCAAACTGGCCAAGTAACCTTCTCAACCAAATCATTTCCTTTGATGCCTTAGTCAATGCCACATACTCAGCTTCAGTTGATGACAAGGCAACAATATCTTAAAAACTTGACGTACAGCTGACTGCACCACCACCAACATTGAAAATGTATCCAGTTGTAGACCTTTTAGTATCATGGCATCCTACATAATCTGCATCTACATAACCAGCAACATTCAATGATGAATTTTCAAAACACAAGCATACATTTTGTGTCCCCTTCAAATACCGAAGAATCCACTAAACTTCTTGTCAATATTTCCAACCTGGATTACACATAAATATGTAAACAACTCCTATTGTATGAGCAATATCAGGTTTAATACAAGCCATTGCATATATCAAATTACCAACTACAAAAATATGAAACATTCTTCATCTTACTTCTATCTACCTCATTCATTGGAGAGTCCCTTTTAGACAACTTGAAATGTGCAGTCAATAGTATAGAAACAGGTTTACAGTCAATCATATTTAAGCACTCAAGAACTTTAGAAATATATTCAGATTGAACCAAAGCTTACCTTGCTTTTTGTCTCTAAGGATGTGCATGCCCAAAATCTTCTTGGCTGGTCCAAGATCTATGGTAGCAAAATGCTTTGACATATCAAGCTTTAAACGCTTGATTTTACTCAGATCATTGCTAGCAACAAGCATATCATCAACATAAAGCAACAAAACAGTAAAAGAATCATATGTTGAACCCTTGAAGTACACAGAATGATCAAAATTGCAACTAGAATAACCTTCACCTAGCATAAAACTGTCAAATGTCTTATACCATTACCTAGATTCTTGTTTCAAACCATACAATCCCTTTTTCAACTTGCAAACCAAGTAAAGGTTGGTTTTGTTCTCAAAACCTTCAGGTTGACACATATAAATTGATTCATCAAGATCACCATGCAAGAAGGCAGTTTTAATATCAAGTTGATCTAGCTCCAAATTCAAGTTAGCAACCAAAGATAAAACAACTATAATAGAGCTATGCTTAACAATAAGAGCAAAAATTTCATTAAAATCAACACTTGGTTTTTTCCCATAACCTTTCACCATAAGTCTTGCCTTATATCGTATATGACTATTTTCTTCTCACTTAATAGCATATACCCACCTATTCTTCAATGCTTTCTTTCCATGTGGAACTTCTACCAAGTCCCACGTATCATTATTATGTAAAGCATCAATCTCCTTCTCCATTTATTTATGCCACCTTTCAGCATTAAGGTAGGAAATAGCCTCCTGAAACGACACAGGTTCACTACTATCAGTATATAAAGCATACTACAAGGAATGAGAATACCTTTGTGTGGGGTTGTGAGGGCGTGTTGACCTTCTCAATTTTGGCTCAGGTCTAACTGGTAGTTTTTCTTCATCTTGAATTAATTCAATGTCATCCTCATAACTGACATCACCTCCATCAAAATTGTCTTGAGCTTGAGCTTGACTCTCTTGCACTTGCCGAGGTAAAATAATGAGATTTGGTTCTTGTATATCCACAATAAGTCTTTCTTCTTTTGGCAATTCCAGCTTCTTTTCAGCAAAAATTACATTATCAGAAAACATGCCGACTTCTGATAGTCTTCTTTGCAATAGGATCCCAAATCCTATAACCTCTATCATCACCATTATACCCAAGAAAAACACATCTTCTTGACATGACATCCAACTTGGCTCTACTTTTACTGGGCACGTGAACAACCAAATGTTCTCAAGTGTTTATACGACACAGTTTCACCTCTCTATAGAATTTAAGGTATTTTATCATTCAATGGTGCACTGGGAGATCTATTGATCAAATATACACCTGTACTAAGACCCGATTGTTTCATTATCTCAATGACACCATTTTGTTGTGTTGTCTCAAGAATAATCCTTACTCTGCGAATGTCATTCTCTTTACAAAAAGTATCAAAAGCATTTGAGCAATATTCACTATCATTATCAGTTTGCAAGCATTTTATAAATCTCACTATTTCTTTTCCAACCTTGGCTTTGAAAACTGTCAAAACTTCAAAAACTTGATCCTTAGATGCTAATGGATACAACCAACATTTTCTAGAATAATTATATAAAAAAGTGACAAAATAAGGAGCTCCACCAAGAGATTTAACATTAACAGGGCCACAAACATCAGAATAAATCAATTATAATTCTTTATTTTTTCTATGAGATTCATTTCTTTTAAAACTAACTTTACGTTGCTTACCCATGACACAATAATCGAGAAAGATATACTTAAAAATAGGAATAATATTTTGAGTTTGCAATACCTTCATACCATTCTCACTAGGATGACTCAAATGGCTATAACAAATCTGCAAATACTCATGGTTACTAGCTGCAACAATGATCTTCTTGGTAGAATCATTCATTTGAACTATGTCATAAATAGTGTAGAGACTCCTATTGTTTTTCCCTTTCAATATTGTTATACAACCTCTTGAAATCTTCCATGACCCATTTCCAAAAGTCATTATGAAACCAGAACCATCTACCTACTTGGTTGAAATAAGATTTTTCTTCAACTAAAGAACATGCCTCATATTTTCTCAATGTGTGTTTCTTTCCATCTGATTGCTTGATAACAATATTTCTAATGTCCAAGATTTTGCAAGCTCAATCATCACCAAAATTAACCAGGTCGCCATCCACATCTGTGTGGGATGAAAAATATGACATTTTTAGGCAAACATGAAATGAAGCACTAGAGTCTAAAACTCAAGTATCTGCAATAGACAATATTGTGCATGCAACATTAAAAGTGACCCCATCTTCACCATCTAAAATTGTACTTGCTTCGGCACGACTATCCTTTCCCTTGGTCTTTTGCTTATTCTTCAAAGTATAACAATATTTCCCCATGTGACCAGGTTTCTTGCAATACCAATAAGTAACCTTCTTAACCTGTGACTCGGGCCTGCCTCTACTATGAGATTTACTGCTATTAAATCCATAGGGTTGGTCCCTATATTGTATTCTTCCTATATCTGCTGCTGTCAATGCTTGATTTGATTCAACAAGAATTTGTGTGGATGTCTTTCTAGTCTCTTCATTTCACAATGTAGCTACAACATCTTTCAAATTAAACTTGTTACCCATTGTATTAGTCACAGTGGTAACTAAGGTATCCGAACTAGTGGGCAAAGAACTCAGTAAAAGCAAATATAAAATTTCTTCATCCAAATTCACTTTCAAAGACCTCAACTATACAGAAATTGAATTAAATTCACTCACATGCGATCTAATTATAGCATCTTCATTCATTTTCAAAAGAAATAATTTTTTCATCACATGGATTGTATTTGTTCCATAGGGTTGCTCAAAAGATTGCTCTAAAGATTACTAAAGCTTTGCAGATATTTTACATTGATAACATCAAATAAAATTGGCGGTGAAATACATAGTCTAATAGTTGCCAAACATTTTCGATCAAGAACATTTGATTCCCAAACTTCTATTCCAACTGGCATGGCCTGCTTACCTCGAAGTCGTCGATCTAATTATTTTCCGACAAGATAACCTTCTATCATCATTTTTTATATTGGCTAATTAGTTTGATTTAATTTTTCAAATTCCATTACCCTTTCCATTTTAAGGAAAAATACAGTAAAAGACACATACACAATGAAGAACAAACCCTAAGCTCTGATAACAGTTGTTGGAATCGATTGATGAAAAATCAGTAGGGGTTTATAAGACTCAAAACTATTGTGCATTCATATCAATATAAACAAGCAATGGAAACTACACAATATCAAAGCAAGAACATGGAATGAAAAATCCAGCAACATTTACTCCACAGAGCATAAAGATTTAATATGGTTCAGTCACAAATCATAACCTACATCAACTCAAGAATGGTGCGATACTTTACTTACTGATTTGGGAAGATTATAAAGTGAAATCAAGCTAAAAATATCGATTTACAGCAGACCTTTCTTACTTTAAACATAGCCCAAAAACAAGGCACCAAAAACACCTAAAACTCTCTTTAACATTTTCTTTCACTAAAAACAAGGCACACAGCAAACCCACAATGGTGTTCAAACATTTTGCTCACTTTCTTTCTTTAAAATAGAGTATATTAAGCTCTCAAGAAAAAACTCAAGCGTATCCCAATCTCTCTATAATTTTTTCACTCTTTTTCTCTCTAAACAAAAGGGTTTTAATCTCTTAAAAAAAGTAAAGTTCCTACAACACCGCAACCATTGGATTAGATGCAATCCAATGGCCCAAAATAAAAGAGAGAAAAGTCAAATAAGACTCACACATGTGTGATTTGTTTTCACACATGTAACAAAAAGGCCAAGTGTGAGAACATTGGAGTTATGACCTTTTAAGACATTGATCTCACCATTCTATAATAGTTCTTGATCACAGTAAGAATTAAAAAGAATGCCTAACTCACCAACTCTTAGCTAGCTGGATTTGGAGAGTCATAATACCACATAGTATGCGGTTTGCATGGATAACCTATTTGAAATAATGTGGTTTGATGGTCTCGTCTAGTTAGGTTTAGTATGAGTATACCTCCTTATTATGTGAGGTAGTGCAAGAGTTTCACATATATATAGATTTCTAAATGTCAGTTGCTTGAGAAACGCTTGCCCTAACTCCTTTCCAAATACACATTTTTATGTCATAAGTGAACCACGAACTTTTGATCCAAATATGACGTTTCAGAGCGTTTTATTTTTTATTGTTTTATTAAAAGTCATATGAGCATGCAACTTAGTGCGTGTCATCATCTCAATGGGGAACAGATGAAAAATATTATAAACTGCTTCGAAAAGATTATTGAGATTATTTTTGGTGTTAATATCATTTCTAGAAAAAAAATAAAAATAAAATAGTGTTTAGGCATGACACTGTGATTGGGGCCATCTCAGCCATCTATTTAGATTAGATAGCTGAGAGATAGGAGATAAAAAAATATATATAGGTGGGGATGTATAGTAAGTTTTCCCAAACTAGAATATTAAATTATCGTGAATTTTGGCGAAGAAATAAAGAAGAAATATTGAAAATAATGGATTGGGTTTTTCATGAAGAAAAACAGGAAAACCAAAAATGACCTTTCTTTAATTGGGTGGCTGATCCGAATGCACTCACTGATTTTAAACCTTGACTGGATTTATTGCTTGATGAATTTCCAAAGGGAAAGCTTTCTATGTTCTCCCTACAACATAGAAGTCCTATCTTTTCCTTTATCCAATCGTCCATTTTTTAATGGAGGGCTAAGAATGCCCCAATCACAATGTCATGTCTCTACACTACTTTGTTTTTAAATTTTTTTTTCTATAAACTAATTTGACGCCAAATTTTGAACTTCTATTCCTCTATTAAACTCGCACTGATGAAAAATATAAAAAAGATATTTTCAATAAACCAAAATGACCAAAATACCTCTGAAAGGTTCAAAGGGTATTTTTTTCATTATTTTTTATCAAAAAATTATGTTAATATTTTTTATAGGTGCGCTTCAATGAGAAGATGACACATACCAAATTTCATATTCAGAAAAATTGTATTAAAAAAACTAAAATTAAAATACTTTGAGACGTCAAATCTACGATCAAACGATGAGTGGCACTCTTTATAAAGTATGGACGGCTGAATGGTAGGGGGAGGATAGAACTTCTATGTTGTAAGGGGATTGTAGAAAGCTTTCCCATTTCCAAATACCCGTAAGGAACTCTTTCGACACCAATTAACCCAACTCATGTCATGAAAAAAATATAACTTATCAAGATAAATGTAATAAAAACAAGAAAGGAAAACATGAAACTCCATTTCTTAGTTCTAAAACCGCCTTCCTTCTCTAGAATCCCTAAGTTTTTCATGGAAGCACATCAAAGTTCTCGGACTTTTCTTCTTGACCTCTCATTGATTCCATTCCACCCAACATTCGGTCATGTTCCCCTCATGTGTAAAGGTCGTCTAATGACCCCACCGGTTTTTTATTTTTTTATTTTTTTATTTTTTTCTTTCCTTTCTTTTTGAAATACCAGTAATGCTTAAGTGGATTCCCAATTTTTCAAATCCCAACCACTATTTCTCAATAACTGTAACTACCCAAAGGAAAGACATGGTGTCCATGTGATGCGGATGCATGAAGGGCGCACACGCTCCTTTTCAACGGTTCATATTGAAAGTAGGTCAATTTGAGGTTAAATTTAATTTGGTTTTTTAATTGTATTTAAAATTACATTAAAACAAAAATGGAAAAGGTTTATATAGAGCCGAGGCTCTAAACAATCAAATTTGAGCGTACCTCAAAAATTTCACTAGAAGAGGTTGTTTTGATGCCCAAAGATCTTCAAATCGATAATCTTGACATCAAGATGCATAAACGTAAGAAAAAAATAGATTTCAAGTTTTGGAAATAGTGTATTTTGTAACACATTTTTGGACCCTCAATTTTCAAGATTTCATGTTTTCATAGATATGTTGATCTACACTATTTTTGAAGCTCTAAACTTTATAAATAAATATGAAAATATATTTTAAGGGTATTAAAAAGATTTTCAGTATTGAAACCACATTTCTCAACACTATTTGAAGGTAGGCCCTAGTTTGATTGTTTAGAGCCTAGGCTCTATACAAACCCCACCCAATAAATATTGGGGGATATATACATATTTATAGGGGTGCACCAATAAAAATAATGAGAAAAAATTAAATAAAAATAACCAAAATACCCTGAAACTTTCAAGAGTATTTTTGTCAATTTTTTGAGATATCATTTTCTTTTTGTTGATGTGCCCTAGATTCCTCAATTTCTATGTAGAAATAAATTGTATAAAAAATAAAAATAAAGAACAAAATGAACCTGTGGCCCTCAAATCATCCATATTTAATTTGGGCAATTGGATAATGCTTGTGCACCCTTCAATTGTCCACATGATCTAGACGCTATACCAATCCTCCAATAACTAGGGCTGTTAACGGGCTGGGACAGCCAAAGCTGAAAATTTATCTTTGAGCCTCACCTAGACCACCTGAATTCATGATGACGAAGTCTGAGCCCAAACAAATAGGGTTCGTATGGCCCGGGCGGGTCTTTATAACTGTAGGGAAACTTTTTAATGTGTGATATTTAATTAATAAAAATTCAGGTTGTTCTAGGGCAACCACGCCCCAAAAATATTTTTGTGCCTACCAAGCCTGGCCGCAACAGCCTTAAGATGTGGCCCAAGCCCGGCCAAAAGCTGGGCCCGACTCCATTGGATGATCAAAAACTGAAGTTCGACTGACCCCATTGGTTGATAAAATTAATAAAGAGAAGTCACGAAGGAGCTTGCAAAACTGCCTTACTAACAATCATTAGAAGTTTTGATAACCAAAATAATTATCAAAATCGAGCAACCCATTGAATAAGGATGGGACTGACTCCAATCAATCCATTTATCACGTCGATGTTCAGCTAGAGTCATAAACAATTTGAATTGAAAAGTATTGAATAGAAGAAAAATATCTTATTATCTCCTATTTTTAACTTATCTGATCAGACTTTAGAATTGAAAATATTACTTGCAAGCAAAAAAACTCCAAATTTTCTATCTTTCAACCCCCTAAACCCTTTGATCTCAACAACTTATAAAATGACTCTCTCTCTCTCTCTCTTCTCACTATCTCTACTCTCTATCTCACTCTCTACTCTATCTACTACTCTACT